>CAUYUJ010021671.1:496296-497831 GCA_963575745.1 Prorocentrum cordatum | reverse complement strand
TAGTCGTAGTAGTAGTAGTAGTAGTAGTAGTAGTAGTAGTAGTAGTAGTAGTAGCAGTAGTAGTAGTAGTAGTAGTAGTAGTAGTAGTAGTAGTAGTAGTAGTAGTAGTAGTAGTAGTAGTAGTAGTAGTAGTAGTAGTAGTAGTAGTAGTAGTAGTAGTAGTCGTAGTAGTAGTAGTAGTAGTAGTAGTAGTAGTAGATGACGACGCCGACGCCCGCTAGGCCCGCGCCGCGCTGGAGGCGGCGCTGTGCCGGCACGCTGGAGGCGCGCTGGCCCCGCCCGAGGCTTCTGCGCGGGTGCGCGCGATGGCTGTGGCGGCGCTGGCTTACTGGCAGGACGTGCCCGCGGCTTGCCAGCCGCGGCAGCTGTCGGCCGCGACGACGACATCGACGGCGACGGCGACGGCAATAACGACAGTGTCGGCGACGGCGACGGCGACGACGTCGGCGTCGGCGTCGCGTCGGCAGTGACGACGACGACGACGGCGACGACGACGGCGACGACGGCGACGGTGACGACGACGATAACGGCGACAACGGCGACGGTGGCGACGGCGGCGGCGGGGTTCCGCGGCGGTGTTGGCCGCGGCCACGGCGACGACAGGAGCGGGGTCCAGACGGAAGCGGGTCTTCCTCCTCCCTCGCCTTCTTCGTCCTCCTCGTCTGTTTCTTCTCCTCCTCGTCCTCCTTTTTAAGGGAACGAGCAAAGACATAAACAGAATAACTCGGAGGTCCGCGCGGATCTCTTGGATCGGCGCTTGGGCCCCCTGGCGTCGCCTCCGGCTCCGCCCCTGGCGCGCCCCGGAGGGGGGTCCAGCGCCAATCCGAGAAATCCGCGCGGATCTCAGAATTTTTAGATTTATGTCCGTGTTTGCATCCCTACCTTCGGATGCAACTCCTGGAAGATTAAATTCTGATTTTGCCCTGGTCCGAAGTCCGGCTTAATCCCGCTTAATCCCGCTAAATATGAGGCCCTTTCTGGCGTAACAGCCCCGCAATGGGTCTTAATTCTCCTTAATCTTTCCGACGAAGACCTCCCAGCAGTTGCTTCCTAGCCAATCCTCGTCCTCATGTCGTTGTCGCTGCTGGTGCTTGTGTCAACGTTGACGCTGCCCCCCCCCCGCCGCCCCTGGAGCGCCCGCCCCTTGGGGGGTGATCGGATCTGAAAAGTCGGAAGCGTTGCGGCGGGGAGACCCCCCCAGGGGCGAGTAATTAGCAAGGGCTCCCACGAGGGCGCGAAGTTATTCGCGCTTCGCGGTCCTCGTTCCTCATCCTCCTCGTCCTCCTTTTCTCCCTTTTGGGGGGCGGCGCGCGAGAGCGCGAAGTTATTCGCGCTTCGCGCAGCGCGAAGCGCGAAGTTGGGAGCCCTTGGAAGTCGGAAGCGTTGCGGCGGGGAGACCCCCGCAGGGGCAAGTAATTAGCTAGGTCCTCCGACGCCCCCAGGGTTAAGAAGTCGGGTCTGTCCTTCTACAGAGGGAATGTTCAAGAGTAGTCCAAAGATAGTCTGGGGACGACGTTCCGATTTTTTTCGTGACA
>CAUYUJ010021671.1:478796-493796 GCA_963575745.1 Prorocentrum cordatum | reverse complement strand
CTCCTCCTCCTCCTCTCGTCTCTTCTCCTCCTCCTCTTCCCCTCCTCCTCGTCTCCTCCTCCTCCTCCTCGTTCTCCTCCCTCCTTCCCTCCTCCTCCTCCTCCTCCTCCTGCAACTTATCCTCTTCCTCCTCCTCCTCCTCCTCCTCCTCCTCCTCCTCCTCCTCCTCCTCCTCCTCCTCCCCTTCCTCGTCCTCATTCCTTCTCCTCCCCCATAGGCCCGTGCTCCCGTCCCTCGGTTGCACGACAGGCCTGACGCTGGGTCTTCCTCCTCCTCTCCTCCTCCTCCTCCTCCTCCTCCTCCTCCCCTCCTCCTCCTCCTCCTCCTCCTCCTCCTCTCCCTCCTCTTCTTCTTCCCTTCTCCTCCTCCTCCTCCTCCTCCTTCTCCTTCTCCTTCTCCTAAAGGACGCGTACCCCTCAGGGCTTGTTCGCTTCGTACCAGCGGTGGCGACCACGCCGACGGCGGCGGCGACGGCGACGGCGTCGTGGCCGTCGTCGACGTCGACGTCGTCGTTGACGGTCGACGTCGCGGTGGGGGTGGTTTTGGTGGTTGTGGTGGTGGTTTTGGTGGTGGTCGTGGTCGTGGTCGTCGTCGTCGTCGTCGGCGGCGTCGCCCGTCCCTCGTCCCCCTCCATCGCAGGGGGAGGGGGAGGGGTTGGGGGGAGGCAGGAGCAGGAGGAAGGAGGAGCAGGAGCAGCGGTTATCAGGAGGAGGATGAAGGAGGAGGAGGAGGAGAGGGAGGAGGCGGAGGAGGTGGAGTGAGGAGTAGGGAGTGAGGAGTGAGTAGGAGGAGAGGAGAGACGGCGTGCGTCGCTGTCTATTGCGCCGCCTTCAATGCAAGGAGAGACAGTGTACAGTCGAACCCGACGCTAAGCATGGGTGGCCTCCCCAAGGGTACCCTTGCATCCTTGCCTCCTCGGCCCGTCCCTAACCACTCTCGACGGCCCGCCGAGCTCGAGAAAGCTTCAACATGGGCGTCCAAGGCCCTGCAACCCTCCTATCGGTTTTGAGGGTCTGAAGGCGTCCTCGAGGACGCCTTCAGAGCTCTTGTTTCCTCTTCGAGTTCCCTCGAGGACGCCCCAAAGGTTTTTGAGTTCCCGCTTCGTCGCGCCAACCCGGTGTCTCGAGGGGCTCTTCGGACGGCCCGACGAGGCATCCTCATGGCGCATCCCAGGGCTGGACCTAAACGGTGTTTTGGGCGATTTCGTGGGCCGTTTTCGTTTCGTTCGTTTTGAGGTAGAGGCGGATTCGAGACAAAAGCGAGGGAACACGACAACAAAACGAAAACGAAAAACACCGTTTAGGTTCAGCCCTGGCGCATCCCCGACTGCACCCAGGGAGCAGCTGGCCCCCCTCGGGAGCAGGGGGGCAGTGACCTCGCCGGGGGCCTGGGCCGCGGGGAGGGCGCGGTACAGCCAAGACGCTGAAGTAAGGACCGCTTTGGGTTCGGAAGGTGCTCGGGGATTTGGGTCGCTTCTCAGACTTCTGCCGCGGGATTTGCTTGTGGCCTGGGCCCAGCGTGCCAGAAACGCTCCTGTGTGTTCCTTACCTGATGTGCCTTCTGGTAGTACCTCGGCTGTACGCAGGGCAGGACTCTGCGAGCGGGCAGGCCCGGGGGAGGCGAGGGGCCCGACGCGCGTCTGCGAATTCTTCCCGCCCAGCTCCGGCCGATCGCAAGCATGGATCAAGGTCAAGTCGGGCCCGTCCCTCTACTACAGGAGGAATGCTCAAAAATAGTGAAGAAATATAGTCCGGGGACCATCTTTTGACAATTCTTGAGCATGTTTGGCGCATTCTTAGGGTATTTTTAGTTTTTCGTCCAAAATCCCCCTGCAGGGGGACAGGCCCGACCTTAGATTAAGGGGGTGTGGATTGGCGACGGGTCCCGTTTCCATAGGAAATCGCTGCTTGCCGTCGCCAAATGAGGCGGCACCGGCCGCATTTTGGGGAGGGCGCCTCCCCCGATCCATGGATTTGGTAGCCGCGCGCCGATTCCATGCATCGCTAATCCATGTTTGCGCGCCCCCGACAGCTCCCCTTGCCAGGTCTCCGCCGGAGTGCCTCCTCTTGTCGGTCGGGCGAAGAGAACTGTGCACATGCACCGATCCTGGCAAGGCCCATCCTTGGCCCCAGGATCGGTGCTTATGTCTTCCTGGCCAAGGCAGGAGGGCGTATGCGCCGACCTTGGGGTCGGGATGGGCCTGGCCAAAATCGGTGTATGTGCATGGTTATTTTTCCTCTATTGCCAGGTCTCCGCCGGAGTGCCTCCTCTTGTCGGTCCCGGGCTCGTCTCCTCGATCCCTGGCCTGCGGGGCCCGCTGCCGTGCCGCGTGGAGGGCAGCAGAGCGGGACTTTGGAGGGCGACGGCTTGAGGGCGGGGGGGGCCCAAGGCCGAGCCTTAAGTCGGGCCTATCCCTCTACAGGGGGTACAATCAAAAATTGTCAAAAAATAGTATGGGGACTAACTTTTGAATATTTTTGGGCATCTTTTGAGTATTTTACATAACAGCGAAGACTGATAGGCTTCTAGTGAGGTCAAAAGAGAGCATCATGACTCCCCAGGGGGGTCTGGGCAGATGCCGGACGGGTGCCGCGGGAATCCGGGGAACCCTTTTTTAGCCAACAGTAACGCATTTCGTGGTCTTCGAGTTCCCAGAATCCCAGAACTCCATTCCCGGGCCACATTTTGAATGCTGAGGCAGGCTGATGCTGAGGCTGAGGCAGGCTGAGGCTGAGGCCGAGGCTGAAAGCAGACTGAGGCTGAGGCTGAAGCAGGCTGAGGCTGAGGCTGAGGCAGGCTGAGGCTGAGGCTGAGGCAGGCTGATGCTGAGGCAGGCTGAGGCTGAGGCTGAGGCTGATGCAGGCTGAGGCTGAGGCAGGCTGAGGCTGAGGCCGAGGCTGAAGGCAGACTGAGGCTGAGGCTGAAGCAGGCTGAGGCTGAGGCTGAGGCAGGCTGAGGCTGAGGCTGAGGCTGAGGAGGCAGGCTGAGGCTGAGGCTGAGGCTGAGGGCTGAGGCTGAGCAGGCTGAGGCTGAGGCAGGCTGAGGCTGAGGCCGAGGCTGAAGGCAGACTGAGGCTGAGGCTGAAGCAGGCTGAGGCTGAGGCTGAGGCAGGCTGAGGCTGAGGCTGAGGCAGGCTGATGCTGAGGCAGGCTGAGGCTGAGGCTGATGCAGGCTGAGGCTGAGGCAGGCTGAGGCTGAGGCCGAGGCTGAAGGCAGACTGAGGCTGAGGCTGAAGCAGGCTGAGGCTGAGGCTGAGGCAGGCTGAGGCTGAGGCTGAGGCAGGCTGATGCTGAGGCAGGCTGAGGCTGAGGCTGATGCAGGCTGAGGCTGAGGCAGGCTGAGGCTGAGGCCGAGGCTGAAGGCAGACTGAGGCTGAGGCTGAAGCAGGCTGAGGCTGAGGCTGAGGCTGAGGCAGGCTGAGGCTGAGGCTGAGGCAGGCTGATGCTGAGGCAGGCTGAGGCTGAGGCTGAGGCTGATGCAGGCTGAGGCTGAGGCAGGCTGAGGCTGAGGCCGAGGCTGAAGGCAGACTGAGGCTGAGGCTGAAGCAGGCTGAGGCTGAGGCTGAGGCAGGCTGAGGCTGAGGCTGAGGCAGGCTGATGCTGAGGCAGGCTGAGGCTGAGGCTGAGGCTGATGCAGGCTGAGGCTGAGGCAGGCTGAGGCTGAGGCCGAGGCTGAAGGCAGACTGAGGCTGAGGCTGAAGCAGGCTGAGGCTGAGGCTGAGGCAGGCTGAGGCTGAGGCTGAGGCAGGCTGATGCTGAGGCAGGCTGAGGCTGAGGCTGAGGCTGATGCAGGCTGAGGCTGAGGCAGGCTGAGGCTGAGGCCGAGGCTGAAGGCAGACTGAGGTGAGGCTGAAGCAGGCTGAGGCTGAGGCTGAGGCAGGCTGAGGCTGAGGCTGAGGCAGGCTGAGGCTGAGGCAGGCTGAGGCTGAGGCTGAGGCGGATGCAGGCTGAGGCTGAGGCAGGCTGAGGCCGAGGCTGAAGGCAGACTGATGCTGAGGCTGAGGCAGGCTGAGGCTCAGGCTGAGGCAGGCTGAGGCTGAGGCAGGCTGATGCCGAGGCTGAGGCAGGCTGAGGCTGAGGCTGTGACTGCGACTGCCGTTGCCACTGCGAGCGTCATCGCGAATGCGACTACGACTGCGAGAACAGCCGAATGCTACAACTGGATTCTCATCTGAATCTTAAGGGGAATGCTTCCAGATATGCTCCTACACATCGCTGTTAGGTTGCTTTGCCGGGATAATGCAACTCTCTATCCCCACCGCGCCCGCTACGCAGTCGTCTGCAGCTTCTCGGCCCAAGACTTTCGCGTCCGTGGGCCGCGGCTTCCCCCCCGCCCCCCCTCTCTCGGGACGCGCGAGCGCGCGCGTGGGGGGCGAGGGTTTCTCTCCCTTCAAGGACGCTGCCGCGTCCTCCCCTCTGCGGGACATCGGGGTTGGCGGAGAGCGCACTTGCTTCGCCGCCCCGACTCCCTTGGGGGGGCCCGCCATCTGCCTCGGGTTGGCGGTGGCCTTGAGCAGCGGGCTCTCGCTTTCGTTGCTCAGCACGGGGGTCGTCTTCCTGTTGACGACTGCCGTGGCCTGCTGCTTGTGCGGGTGCGTGCGCTGCACCTGCCGGGCAGGACAGGGGCGCTTCAGGTGCCCCCCCCGCTCGTGGCGGCTGAGCACCCGCGGGGTGTTCAGGACCGTCGCGCGGCGCGAGCTGGTCCGTCGGCTCCCGCCCCCTGGCCGCGCGGCCAGTCTGGACGTGCGTCCAGGGGCCCGTGTGCCCTCACCGCCTTCGCTGCCTTCGCGTCGGCTGTGTGTCTTTCCGCTCGCCCTCCCTGCTCGGGGTGCCGTCCCCCGCTGGCGTAAGGTGTGTTTGCCGGCTGCCATTATGTGGCCACTGGTGTGCCTGGCTTCTGTGCCAGTGCCAGATGGCGTCCCGTGGCCTGACCTGCTTGTGGTCGACCACCCGCCCTTCGGAGCTTCGTGGCCCTTAGTGCCTACCTGGCCGCCGCCGCAAAACTCTTCTCCTCCCTCTCCCTACTTCTCCCCCCTGGCCCTCGGGGCGGAGGAGTTGGAGACTCATCTGAGGAGAGGACGAGGAGGAGAAGGAGGAACTTACACGCCACGTGCTCCAGCACATCGACAAGGCGAGTTCCCTGGCGACAGCGACGGACAGCACTCTCTGGCGGCGAGCCCGGCCCTTCCTCGCGCGTGTACATCCGCTGGCGAGAGCCTTAATAAAGGCGAGTTCCCTGGCGACAGCGACGGACAGCGCTCTCCGGCGGCGGGCCCGGCTCATCCTCGCGCGCGAACTCCTGCTGGCGAGAGCCTTACCAAAGGCAAGGCGGTCAGAGGCGCGAAGACAATTGCGCGGGGGCTGGAGGAGTCGGAGCGGGTGGACCTCACTAACCTCCACCTCCTCTCCACTTCCTCACCTCCCTTCGCCGCCTCGCAACGGCTCGGACGCGTGTCTCGGCAACGCAGCCGTCATATGGGGACCGCCAGGTCCGCGGATGCCGACTGCCTTCCGCGCGCGGTGCGCTCGGGCGCCAACGGCGCCAGGGCGCCCACGCCCTTGCCCTGCCAAGGCTGTGCGGCGGTTGAGCCGCTGGGGTCCTCGGGTCGGACGATCGTGCGTTTCTGCTGCCGCTCCACATTCGGCCTCCCTGATCGAGCGTGTGGGCCGGCCTCCTGGCCTCCTGGGTCTGGACGTTGGCGCGCCCCCGCAGCCGTCAGGCGTCAGCAGGCCCGTCGCGCGTTCGCCGCCTCCGCCCGTCTCTGGGGCGGATGTGGAGACCGCGGCCGCCGCCTTCGCTGCCGCCCGCAGTGTGGAGGCTTGCTCTCAGTCGTTTCTGACGCCCCCCCTGCGTTCGAGCGCTCTGACGGTTCTCGCGCTGCCTCCTCGTGACGACGTGGGCGTTCCCGGGAGCGGCCCGCCTGCGTGTGATACGCTTCGGCAGCGTGCGTCCCCTGGCGCGGCTCCCCCCGCGCCCGCAGCGGGCGTTGTGCCACTGCGCTCTGCCTTCGGTGACGTGGGAAGTGAGGCCACCGCTCCGGGCGCATTCGCTCTGGCGCCCGTGCCCTCCGCCGCCCCATGCGTTGCAGACGCGGCTGCCGCCGCCTCCGCGGGTGACCGCCAGAGCTTCCTCGCGGAGTGCCCTCATCAGGAGCATCCCGCTGGAATAGGCGCCCCGCCGCCTTTGTCTGAAGTTACTAGCCTCGGGGGCGGCGTTGGCGCGCCAGCTGCTGAAGATCCAATCTCCGGTTTCGGGGACTGTCAGGTGCCATCCGAGCCCGGGGCTGACCCAATGCCATCAGCAGCGGCCGCCGCAGCTGGCCGGCCTATCGTCTCGCCTCCCCTGACTCGCACCGACTGCGAGGCGCGCGTGAAGGACGAGCAAATTCAATCTGCGTCTGTCCCAGCGAGGCGCCGACTTCGGCGGGCTCCCAGCGCCGCCTGCCCCGTCAGGCCCAGGGCTCGCCCAGGCTGCCTTTCGCCCGGCAAGTCTCGGCGTCTTCGCGGGCCCCGCTGCCGCCGCGGCGGACGGAGAGGCCGACTGAGAGGCTCAGTTGCGAGGGACAGTAGTGGCGCGGTCGTTGCCACGGGGGCGCGCACCGAGGCTGTCTTGGCGCCGCGGGGCGTTGCTCGTGCCGCCGATGGCCCGGCTCCGCATGCGGGCGCTCCCGCGCCTATCGGCCCCGGGGTCGGCGGCGCCACAGCTCCGTCGGGAGCTCCTCGGAAAGCTCGCCGCGCCGCCCCCGCCGAGAGGCCCGAAGCAGCCACCACATCCCCATACATCCCCAAAAGGGGCCACCACAGGTGCCGCCCAAGAAGTCCCCGCCGTCACTGAAGCGGCAGGACACCAGGGTCGCGGGGCGAGTGGGCGTCGGTTTGGTAAGACGCCCGCTGATGCCGCTCGCGGTTTCTGGACGGAGCAGGCTAATCGCGGTAGGAACTGGGGGGTCCAGCAGGGCCGCTACGACCTTGCAGGGACCCCCGAGCGCCGTCGCGGGGGCTCCTGCTCCGTCCCCGAAGCTCCCGCTTCCTCGCCAGGCCATTTTGGCCCAAGTGGCAAGCCCTCTCGAGTTGACTTGTCCTCAGGGGTCCTTGCCGCGCCTGCTGTGCCAGAGGCCCCTCGAGTTGACTTGTCCTCCGGGGTCGTTGCCACACTTCCCGGCACGACCCGTGCCGATCTCCTTAATGGCGCAGGACCAGAAGCGTCATGTGCCGAAACCCCTGCCTCTGGGGCTTTAGATTCGAGTGCCGTCGCGTCTACCGGGACCACTCCTTCCTTTGTTTTCGGCACCTCGCGTGTCGGCGCTGGCACCGGTAGGTCTGCGCCTCTCGTGGCCGCTTGCGGCTTCTGGTCTGAGCAGGCCCGCCGCGGCAGGCGCGAGGAGGCACAGCGAGGCCGCTACGGCCTTGCGGGGCCTCTCACGCGCCGTCGCGGCGACCCCCGCTCGGTCCCTGAGGCCACTCCCTCTGCTGGCGGCCATCCTGGCCCTAGTTTCCCCGGTGCGGCTCGCGCCAACCGTGCCGACGGTCCTGCGCCATTCGTGGTGGACCTTGCTGCCTTGCTGCGCCTCTTTCCTGGCGCCAACATCGATATCACCCACTGGGCAGCGGCGCTGCCTCAGGCTGGGATGGGTGCTCGTTGTTCGCTTTCATCTTTTACCCGCTCTTCTCTCTGCGCGTCGGACTGGGATTTCTCCTCTGAGTCGCCTCCCCGCGATCCGTGGCCGTGCCCCCCTGCTCCTTCGGTTCCGCCGCCTCCCGCCACCATGACGGGTCGCGCGCGCGAGCGTTGGCGGCTTCGGCGCTCCGCACGCACGTTGGCGCAACATGCTGTGGTTGCTCTCAACTGGCTCACTTTGGAGCTTCGCTCCCGCCGAGGCTCGGGTGCGTGCAACGGTCTCTCCCTGCCAGGAGGGAGTTCGCAGTCGCCTCGAGCGTCTGTGCAGGATCGCAGTTCGCCTTGCCCGGGGGGGCAAGAGCGACCTCGGCCGTGCCTTTGCCAAATTCGATGCAACCGAAGTCTCGCTCCATGGCCTGGCCACCCATGTTGCAGCTCTGGAGGTTTCCTTCACCTCCTCCTCCCAAGTGCCTGCCCCCATGCGGCAACTCCCTGTCAACGCTTCGCCCTTGGTCGACTCGTTGGCGGCAGCGGCGGGCCGGGACTCTACCCAGGCCGAGCCTTTCGATCTTCGGGTCAAGGCGGACCGCACCAGGTGGGATTATTCCCCGTCCTTCGATCCCACGCCGTATCTTGATGATCCGGATGTCCGCGCTGCGTTCCACGACCCTGAAGTCATGCGGTTGCCTGCCGACGAATGGCCTGATGAGTTCAGTGGCGCGCGCGTCCACATGGATCGGTCCGATCTGCGGGCTCTTCTCAAGAAGTGGGATGCGAGTGGCGCTCTTTACCTGACCCCCTCCTCGGACCTCCGGTGGGACGAGGCTTGCGGGGCGTTCAGGGTGCCCAAGGACGAGAAGCACGACCGCTTGATCCTCAACCCGACGGTGGTGAACAGCCGCTGTCGTAGCGTGTCTTCCAGCACGCAGCGCCTCGGGCAGGGCTTCTTGCTGTGCCGCCTGGGGCTGTCGGCGGGCGAATGGCTCGTCGTTTCCTGCGACGACCTCAAACACCTTCAGGGTCCCGCCCGCTCGGGCCAAGAGGAACGCCTTGCGAGTCTGCTTGCCCAGCAGCCGTTTCGTGAACTTCAAGGCTTGGAGGCCCGAGCTTGATGGCGTCGACGTCAGCCCCTGCCTCAACGCGTTAGCTATGGGAGACAACATGGCCGTGGAGATCGCAAATGCCATTCACGAAGGTGTTCTCAAGTCCTTCGGAGCCCTCTTGCCCCATGAGCAGGCCATCCACAGGCGGCCTTTCCCTCGAGGCCCCTACGTGGAGATGCTCAACATTGACGACCACACTGGCTTCCAAAAGGTATCGTGGCAGGGCAGCGCGCCTCATCCCAACGACCCCTGTCGACGCGACAAGGCGGTCTTCGCCGCCTGCGACGAGGGCTACCCGCAGGTTGGCTTGATTCAGCACCCTGGCAAGCGCGCCAGAAGTGTTACTCACACCGTCGCGGTGGGGGCTGAGGTGGAGGGTCGCATCGGCATCGTCTGCGCGCCGCTGGTGCGGACGGTCGCTCTGTGCCGGCTCGCCCTCCTCCAGGTTTACCTGGGCCGTTCCACCCGGTCTCTCCTCGGCTCCCTCGTGGGCTGTTGGGTTCAGGTGTTTTTGTACAGGCGCCCCATGCTGTCGTTGTTTGCTCGCATCTATACCTTCATCTCGTCTCTCGATGATGGTTGCGAATACGAGTTGCCGACGGCTGTGCGTGATGAGCTGCAGGCGTGCACCTACTTAGCCTTCGTGGCCATGACCGATCTTCGGGCCACGCCTTGCCCCGAAGTGTTCGGCACGGACGCCTCCCTCTCCTGGGGCGGGGTAGTCCGCAGCGACATATCTGTTCCACTGGCCACAGAGCTCTGGCGCAGGTCGGAGCACGGCGGCTGGCACACGCGGCTGCACGACGATCGGCTGCTTGCCGTTCTGAGCCGTGGGGACGAGGTAGGCCCTGAGGTGGCCGAGTGGCATCGCGTGGTGGGGCTCCCCTCTCTTGAGCCCCCCGTCGCGCCACGTTGGGTCACCGAGTTGTCGGAGGCTTTGCGATTTCGCCTGGTGTACAAGTGGAATTTTCGGAAATCCAGGCACATCAACATCCTCGAGACGGCGGTGTACAAGAGCCTTTGCAAGTATTTTTGCATTCGCCACCCTGACAGCCGCATCGCGATTTTGTTGGACTCGAAAGTGGCCTTGGGCGCGGCGGCGCACGGGCGTAGCAGCTCGCCTGGACTTTCGCACGTGCTTAGCACTGCTTCGCCCTACGTTCTGGGAGGGGGCCTGTACATGGGCGGCCGGTACGTCCCGACTGACGTTCACCGGGCAGACGACCCCACTCGTGGCCGTCCCGTTCGCCCCCCTTCCCGTCAGGAGCCCGCCTGGCTTTCCGACTTGAGCGAGGGGAATTACGAACGCTTCGATGCGGTCGCCGCCGCCGATTCCGCGTCTCCCTATCCCACTTGCCTCTGGGGCCTGTTGCTCCTGCTGGTTTTGGGCCGGGGGTTTGGCGCCCGCGGCGCGCGGGGTGACGGAACGCCCAGTGCCACTGCTCCCCCCGCGCGCGGCAGCCGCGGCGCCTGTGCCCACCTCAATCAGGGGGGGGCCCCTGCGGTTGAGGCGATGGCTTCGGGCGCCCTAGCTGACGACGCTGACAGCGCGGCCAAATCGGCGCCCGTCAACACCGACGCCCCCGCGGCACGAGCTCGCGCAGCTCAGCCGCCAGGGCGAAGGCCCGCCAACGCGATTCTCGGGAGTTCGGGTGCCGCGCCCTGCGCCGCCACAGCGACGCTTCCAGCCCTCGACGCTAGGGCTCCGGCTGGCCAGCGCCGTCCCGCTAGCGGCGCGAAGGTCCCAGCCGCGCTCTTTTTGCTGCACGTTGAGCGCGGCGCTGGGCGCGCCAGGGTGCAGGCCCAGTTCCGGAAGCTAGCGACCCCGTGCCGCCCTGGCGGGCGGAGCAGCAATCCTGCCCTGTGGCGCATGCTCTGCAACGCGAAGTCGCTGCTGCTGAACGCGGCGCGCGACGACCGCCTGTCGCGCTACCCGGTTGATTCCACCAGCGGCGTGGGCCGCAACGCTATGGCGGCGCAAACTGCTCACGCGTTTCCACGAATATATGATGCCAAGCCTCCTTCGATTGGTAGACGCGCCTGCCGTACCGTCCGCGCGCGCTTCGGGCCGCGGCCGGAAGTCACCGACGCGCGTCCGACCCAGAGTCGGCTTGGGGTCGCGGACCCATCCGGAGGGGCGATTTGGCATCGGCTGGGCAAGACGCCCGCTGATGTCAGTCGCGGTTTCGGGGCTGAGCAGGCTCGCCGTGGTAGGCGTTGGGGCGTCCAGCAGGGCCGCTACGGCCTTGCAAGGGCACCCGAGCGCCGCTGCGGCGGCCCTTGCTCGGTCCCCGAGGCACCCGCCACTTGTCCAGGCTATTTTGGCCAAGCTTTCCGTGGTGCGTCTCGTGCCAGTCCTGCCCCTAGCACCAACGGTCGAACGAGGCGGTATCGGACGTGGTCCCGCCTCGCGCTGCTCGCGCCACATGAGGTGCCGCTCACGCGGCCTGGCCGCTCCGTTCGCCGCACGGCGAACCGTCGTCATTTTGCGGCGGCGGGGCTAGGATCGGGCTCCTCACCTGCGCCTCCCGCGTCGAGGGAGGGTCCTTCCGACGAGCACTCAGGGAGCTCAGGGGCGGACGAGCGATCGCTGTCGCCCGAGTTGCCCCAGGTGTCCAGGCCCAGTGAAGCCCCCTCGCGGGTGGCGTCACGTTTGTCCGCCGACGTCCGGCGGCTGCCGAGGGCGGCCTCCGCGGGCTCCGCGTCTTCCGTGGCGCCCGTCTTGGGGGCCAGGGGCCGCGCATCGTCCGCGCCGCCGCCGCGGGACGCTCGCTCGAGCACCCGCTCGGCTGGCCCGACGGCCCGCGCCGTGGGCGCTCCGCCGCCACAAGGCTCCGGAGCGCGCGACCCCCCCGTGGACTCCTTCCTGCTGCCTGTGGCGTTCGCCAAGATCCCGGATAAGGGACCCTTGGCTCCCGGGCTGCTGCCGAGGGCGACCACCGTGGGCTTCGCGCAATCCGTGGCGCCCGTCTCGGGGGCCAGGGGCCGCGCATCGTTCGCACCGCCCCGCGCGCCGCCGCCGCCGCGGGGCGCTCGCGCGGGCACTCGCTCGGCTGGCCCGACCGCCCGCGCCGTGGGCGCTCCACCGCCGCGCGACTCCGGCAGCGGCCGCGCCTCCAGAGCTCGCGACCCGCCCGAGGACTTCGACTCGGCAGGTTCCCAGAGCTTGCGAGGCGGCGCACTCTCGGGGCGGGGCGCTAGGACAAGCATGTACCCTTCTGCTCGCGCCGCAAATGCGCCACCAGCACCGCGCGCCGACGCTATGCCCAATCGTGCTTATGCGGGCCGATTGCAGTCGAGCGCCCGCGCGCACGTTCTCGACGCATCGCGGCCCGCCGCCGCCTCGATCGCTGCACTGGCGGCCGCCCCCCGTGCCAGGACCGCTCCGAGGTCTCTTGACCCCGCCGCCACGCTTAGCGCCGCGCCTCTTGCGGGGGACTCGACCGGTAACAGCGCGGATCTCCCCGACCCCAGGGGGCCCGCCCACGACAGGGTCTCGGAGACGTTGGCGGCGGCGCCGCGCCCTCCCGAGTCCTTGGAGCCCTCTGCGCACGTGGCCCAGGGTCCGCCCCAAGACGGTGCGCGGCCCACCTCGTCGGTTGCAATGCTCGCCAGCCGGGTCGCTGGCCCAGCGGCCGCGGTTGCGCTGAGCGCGCGCGCCGACCGGCGCGCTCGGGCGCGGTTCCGAGCTTCGGTCGCCGCTGTCGATGCCGCTTTCACGGATGTTACGCTGGGGAGAGGCGCGGATACTGGAGAGAGCGCGGAAGAGCTGGCGGAGCGAATGCAGACGCTCCTAGCCGAGCTCGAGCGGCGCAAGGCTTCACTCCGCATCGCCCGCTCACGCCTTGCCGATTGTCTCAGAGAGGCCGCGTCCGCCGGGCTCCCTAAGGCGGCGGCGGACTCTCCTGCGCCTGTGGCAGTTCTGGCTGCCCCCGTGGAGTTGGACAGCGCCGCCGCGGCTGAGGCGAGGGTAGGTTCGACCCTGCACAGCGAGGCGGAGCCGGCGCCGCAGGTCGGCGGTTGCACCGCCCTTGCATTGCCTCGGCGAGTCCCTCACCCCGCGCGCCGCCGCCGCCGTGCGGTAGAGGCCGAGCCTCCGAGCGCTCCTGCCGGGCGGATTCCGTCTGGTCAGGGTTCATGTTTCATTTCCGCTGTTGAGGAGAGGCGTACACGGGCGCTTGATGTATTCGAGTTGTGGCTCGTAGAGTACACGGGCGTTGTCCCTGGCACACTCTACCGCAGCGGGATCTTGTTAGACAGCTTCCTGGCCACGTTCGGCGTTTGGCTCCACGACGCGGGGCTCCCGCTCCACATCCTTGTCCACGCCATTCTGGGCGTGCAGGCCGATCACCCTCACTGGAAGGATTTCTTGATTGGGGCCTGGGATGTTGCCAGACTGTGGAAGCTTGCCGAGCCTTCCGCGTACTTCCTCGCGCCCGCTCGCCGTTTTCCTGGGCTCCGCCCGCCGCTCCCCCGAGCGCTCCTTCGCGCGATGGTTAGCCTGTGCCTTATACTGTGGGACTGGCCCGGGATGGCAGCTCTGCTGCTGGCTGGTTTCACGATGGCCCTGCGTCCCGGCGAACTTCTCAACGCGAGGCGCTGTGACTTGTCGCTGCCTTGCGACCGCCAGGAGCAGGAAGGCGATGCCATTTTGTCGATCTTAGCTCCTGACAGCCGTCGGTCCTACCCGACTCAGCTCGCTCGTTGTTCGGATCGAGCGACTGTCAAGATTATGGAGCTAGTGTTTCGGCATCTGGGTCCCGCCAATCCGCTCACGACCACGGCCTATGGTCAGAGCGGCTTCCGAACTCGGTGGAACCATTTACTTACGGGCTTGGGCGTGCCGCTCGCCAGGATGCCTGCGGGGTTTCACCTCCCTTCCGCGCCGGAACATACAGATAGCACAGGCACCAGTGTCTTGGACTGTTATATCGATTCGGAACATGTGCCCCGCGTCTTCTTGCGTGGCCGCTGGCGCCAGGAGTCCAACGCCGAGCGATATCTGCAAGACGTTGCCGCTGCTACTGTCCTTGCCGCCCTCCCTGATACCTCTCGGTCTCAGGTCGAGTACTGTGCTTCTGTTAGCGACTACCTTGTCGCCTCCTTCCTGAATGCTGGCCCTGCCATGTGGCCCATTCAAGTCGCAGCCGCCCGCCAAACTTCTGTCACTTCGCAAGGGCTTTGAGCATGGGTATGACTGCTACGACCTCCTGATGGTCGTCCAGGGGCCCGTGTTGAACACGGCCACCTGAGTGCGCCGCGCGGTGCGATCGCGGCGGCCCGGCTCCCTTTTCCGGCCCGCCGCGCGCGCGCCGCGCGTCCGCCCCGAGACGACTGCTCCTCTGCGCAGCGAGCGGGGATATTGTGTATTTCCCTAACAGCGAAGACTGATAGGTTTCTAGTGGGCTCAAAAAAGAGCATCTTGACTCCCCAGGGGGGTCTGGGCGGATGCTTGGGAGAATCTGGGGACCCCCCGGGACTCCCCAGGGGGGGCGGGTGCCGGGGAGGATCCGGGAAGCCAGGCCGCATTTTGAATGCTTGGAGCCAACTGTAGGCCACTTCGTGTTCTTCGTGTTCCCAGAACACCATTCCCAGGCCACATTTTGAATGCCCGGAGCCAACTGTAGGCCAATTCGTGTTCTTCGTGTTCCCAGAACACCATTCCCAGGCCACATTTTGAATGCCCGGAGCCAACTGTAGGCCACTTCGTGTTCTTCGTGTTCCCAGAACACCGTTCCCAGGCCACATTTTGAATGCCCGGAGCCAATTGTAGGCCACTTCGTGTTCTTCGTGTTCCCAGAACACCATTCCCAGGCCACATTTTGAATGCCCGGAGCCAACTGTAGGCCAATTCGTGTTCTTCGTGTTCCCAGAACACCACCTAAGGCTACATTTTGACTGCCTGGAGCCAACTGTGGCCACTTCGTGATCTTCGTGTTCCCAAAACACAAGTCCTGTGTTATATTTAATGCCCGAGCTGAGGCAGGCTGAGGCCGAGGCAGGCTGAGGCCGAGGCAGGCTGAGGCTGAGCCTGAGGCACGCCGAGGCAGGCTGAGGCTGAGGCTGAGGCAGGGCGAGGCTGAGGCAGGCTGAGGCTGAGGCTGACGCAGGCTGAGGCCGAGGCAGGCTGAGGCTGAGGCTGATGCAGGCTGAGGCTGAGGCTGAGGCTGAGGCTGAGGCTGAGGCTGAGGCTGATGCAGGCTGAGGCTGAGGCAGGCTGAGGCTGAGGCTGAGGCTGAGGCTGAGGCTGAGGCAGGCTGATGCTGAGGCTGAGGCCGAG
>CAUYUJ010021671.1:431296-473796 GCA_963575745.1 Prorocentrum cordatum | reverse complement strand
GGAGGAGAGGGCGCGGGCGGCGGCGACGGAGGGGCCGAGCAGGGCGAGGGGGCGACGAGGACGCGGGCGAGGAGCGGAGCGGAGGCGGAGGCGGAGGCGGAGGGGAGGCGGGCGGAGGAGGCGGAGAGGAGGAGGAGGAGGAGGAGGAGGAGGAGGAGGAGCAGGAGGAGGCAGGGAGGAGGAGGAGAGAGGAGGAGGGAGGAGGAGGAGCAGGAGGTTCGAGAAGGAGGAGGAGGAGGAGGAGGAGGAGGAGGAGGAGGAGGAGCAGGAGGAGGAGGAGGAGGAGGACGAGGACGAGGACGACGATCGGGGAGGCTGCCCGCCGCGGGCTGCTGCTGCCGCCCCTGCGTCCGCCCCGTGGGGTTTGCGCACGCCGGCCGCTGCGGCCGCCGGTCACGGCCAGGCGGCCCCCGTGGCGCGGCGTCAACTTGGGCGGGTGGCTGCTGCTGGACCCCGCCGCGCTGGGGCGGCCGCCCGTTGCCCGTCGCCGTCGTCGTCGGTCGTCGGTCGTCGGTCGTCGGTCGTCGGTCGGTCGGTCGGTCGGTCGGTCGGTCGGTCGGTCGGTCGGTCGTCGTCGTCGTCGTCCTACGTTCGTCGGCGGCGCCGCTGCCGTCGGAGGCGCCCGTCGTCGTCGTGGCCGCAGTGCCGTGCAACTCCTCCGCCGAAGGGGCGCGGGCAGACGGCGACGGAGGGGGCGACCCAGGCGAGGGGGACGACGAGGACGCGGGCGACGAGGAGGAGGAGGAGGAGGAGGAGGAGGAGGAGGAGGAGGAGGAGGAGGATAATCTTCGAGGAGGAGGAGGGAGGAGGAGGACGAAGAGGAGGAGGAGAAGGAGTGCAGCAGCAGGAGGAGGGGAGGAGGGAGGAGGAGGAAATGGAGGAGGAGGAAATGGGAGAGTTGGAGGAGATGGATGACGGGAGGAGGAGGAGGAGGAGGAGGAAGAGGAGGAGGAGGAGGAGGAGGAGGAGGAGGAGAAGGGTGAGGAGGAGGACGAAGAGGAGGAGGAGGAGGAGGAGGAGGAGGAGGAGGAGGAGGAGGAGAAGGAGAAGGAGCAGGAGGAGGCGGAGGAGGAGGAGGAGGAGAAGCAGTGGAAACCCAAGAGTCATCAACGATGTTGGAATTAACCCTCCCTCCAAGCTCCCTCTTCATAGGCCCCTACAACGGTTCATTTCCATTGAGGAAACTGCCTCGTTCGAAGGCAATCGTTTGAAGATCCTGAAGCGTGCCAAAGCATTGTTCTCGGGATTTCAACGCCACGTATCAACCTGACTGCTGCATTTTGACGATCGAGAATCGTGCCTGAACATCAGGTTTGGGACTGCAACACAGCGAATCATCTTAACTGTTGCGCCCGTATAATCCTGAATCCTTCCAAAACACCATTTCTAGTACGTTGACCATGGGAACCCGCGAAACTCTTACAACGTTTAAAACCACATGTGCTCGGCGCTAGGACGAGAACCACATTTTGAAAAGGAACCGCCCTCGATCCGTGAAACTCTGGCAAATGTTAGAAAACGAACGTGAGCGGCGCTAAAGCGAGAGCCACATTTTGGAAAGGACCCGCCCTCATTCCGTGAATATCCTTGCAAATGTTTAAAACGAATGTGCGCGTTGCTAAGGCGAGAGCCACATTTTGAACAACCACCCGCCCTCAATCCGTGAAGCTCTTACACATTTTAGAAACGAGTGTGCGCGGCGCTCAGGCGACAACCACATTTTGAAAACGACCCGCCCTCCATCCGTGAAGCTCTTGCATTTGTTTAATAAATGTGCGCGGGGCTGAGGCGAGAACCACATTTTGAAAACGACCCGCCCTCAATCCGTGGAGCTCTTGCAAATTTTTAGAACGAATACGCGCGACGCTAAGGCGACAGCCACATTTTGAAAACGGCCCGCCCTCCATCAGTTAAACTGTTGCTGTGATTACTTTTTCAGCTTCAGAGTCATAAATGGTGAAGAGGTCTCAGGCGAAACGCCCGGCCCGCCCTATAAACATTGGCTTCGGGGTGCGACAGGGAGGCGCTATCTATAAGGAGAAGGAAAGGAGGAGGAGGAGGAGGAGGAGGAGGAGGAGGAGGAGGAGGAGGAGGAGGAGGAGGAGGAGAGGAGGAGGAGGAGAAGGAGGAGGAGGGAGGAGAAGGAGGAGGAGGAGGAGGAGGAGGAGGAGGAGGAGGAGGAGGAGGAGGACGAAGAGAAGAGGGAGGAGGAGGAGAGAGGAGGAGGAGGAGGAGGGGGAAGAGGGGGAGGGGGAGGAGGAGGAGGAGGAGGAGGAGGGGAGGAGGAGGAGGAGGAGGAGGAGGAGGAGGAGGAGGAGGAGGAGGAAGGAGAGGGAGAGGGCAAGGGCGAGGAGGAGGAGGAGGAGGAGGAGGAGGAGGAGGAGGGGATGAAGGGCTGGGGCGAGGAGGAGGAGGAGGAGGAGGCTGACGAGGAAGAGGAGGAGGAGGAGGAAGAGAAGAGGGACAGCGGCGACGGCGACTTCGGGCGGCCTCCGCCCCGAGAGGAGCCGGGCCCCAGCGCCCCCTTTTTCGAGCGCCTGGGGCCGCAGTGCGGCTGCGAGTGGTCCCTGCTGAAGTCGCTGCGCCTCAGGAGGGACCCGCCGAGTGTTCGTCGTCGTTCTGTCTCGTTCAACAGGGGCGCCCTCGAGGGCGCGCGGTTGTTCGCTCTTCGCGGTTCGGCTCCGATTCCCCCGCATCCTCCTCTGTTCCCCTGGGAGGCGGCGCGAGAGCGCGAAGTTGTTCGCACTTCGCGCTTCGCGCAGCGCGAAGCGCGAAGTTGGGAGCCCTTGTTCTGTATCGTTCAACCGGTTCCAATCCTCGCCCAGATCCCGATCCGCGCCACCCCACCACCCCGCTTGGGGGTGCGGCTTTCGAGCCTCGAGGGGAAGAGCCACCATCCCCATTTCGGCGGGCGAGTCGGCCAGTGGGACCAGGACCACGCCCGTGGGGATAGGGATCGGCTCAACGATGCTCGGTCGTCGTCGTCGCCGCCGGTGTCGCCGTCTTCGCCTTCCAGATCTCCGGCGGTCCCTTAGATCCAGGCGATGCAGTTTGTTCACTCCCAGCGTTTTCGCCCATATTCGGGTCCCAGCACCATCACGGCTCGATCCGGCGCGCTTTGCTCACAAATGTTGCCGAGTCTGGGGTTCTCATCGTGTTTTTTCGCGATGCTGCACTTCTTGGCGCTGCGCACATACCCACCAGCCCATCCCGAAGCAGTCAACAGGCGAGTTGTCCTGATCAGGGATGCGTAGCAGCGTGCGGCCCCCTTGGGAGAAGACGACGACGACGACGACGACGACGACGACGACGACGACGACGACGACGACGACGACGACGACGACCGACGACCGACGACCGACGACCGAAGACCGAAGACCGAAGACCGAAGACCGACCGAAGACCGAAGACCGAAGACCGAAGACCGACGACGACCGATGACGACAGGAATCAACCATCTGAGCCATTGCGCGTCTTTGGCTCTAGGTGCCTGTGGTACGCCTCTTGGTGGTTCCGTCTGGGGGCCATTTTGGAAGCCTTCTGTCGCGTTCTTGGAGCGCTCCTGAGCCCCTCCTGAGAGCCTCTTGGGGGTCTCTTGGGCCTCTCTTGGGAGATTTTGGGACCCTCGTGGGGCCATCTTGGAAACCACTCTCGGTCAAAAGGCGGGGGGGGGTCCTAAGTACGTCCCCCCATCGGAGCCCTCTGAGTAGCCTCCTGGGGCACTCTTGGGGTGGTTTTGTGCGCTGTTGGGGCCGTCTTTGGCTCCCCACTGGGGCCCTCTTGGGTCATCTTGGAACCATCTACAGGCCGCAAGAGTCCATCGGAAGCGATCTAGCGAGAAAGTAAGCATCATTGATTTTCCAGGTTTGGGGGTGATGTTGGCCTCTGGGGAGCCTCCTTGGGAGGCTCGGAGGGCACTTGGAGTCGTCCTGGGGTGGTTTTGAAGGCTTGGAGGCATGTTGGAAGCTATCTTGAACCATCTTGGACTATCCTGAACGATCTTGGAGGCCATCTTAGGATCTCTAGGGCCCTCTTGAAGCCATCTTGGGCCGTCTTTGACGCTCCAACCTTTCGCGAGACGCGCCCTCCAGACCCAGGTGGAGGGGGGAGGGGGAGGGGGACCCCCCTCCCCGAAGGGGAAGAAGGGGGTTAGTAGAACGAGCTCCTCGGACCACTTATGCTCAGAGGGCTGGTGGGTTTTTTCCGCAACGTCAGATCTCAGGAATAGATTACCAAGGCCTTACGGCTGGTGCCGCCGACCCTGAATGGCGACGACGACGACGATGACGACGACGTCGATGACGACGACGACGAATCTCAGGAATCAATTTTTTCAAATCTCCGCGTTTTTCCTTCGTTTTGGCCCCCGAGGGGGGCTGCTGTGGGGCCCATGGCGCCATCGGAAACGAAGCCGGGGCGCAGAGGTACCCCCGGGGAAGGGGTCGGCAGCTCTGGGGCCGCGACAAAAGCAACCTGGCGAAGAACCCAACCACCGCCACTACCATAGGCAGGAGAGGGAGGAGGAGGAGGAGGAGGAGGAGGAGGAGGAGGAGGAGGACCTCCTCATCCTCCCTTCTCCCCCGTCCTAGACATGGGAGTGGTGGTGGAGAATTTGCTATCAAACCCCTCCTACGTGCGCGGAAACTATCAACAGGACCGCTCGATGCACAAGAGCTCGGCGGGGTTGGGGGTCCGCATTGCCCCCGAAAGCATCGCCGGAGAACGTCGGACCAGGCTCGACACGAACCCGCATGACTCGAATCGCACGCGGGAATTTGAGTAGTGCGTGCGGCGCGGAACACGAGCTCCTCCGCTGGAGGCTTCGGTGGACGCCGAAGTGGACCCACCTCCGGTGGACCACGAAACGTGTGAGGTGTTCGCCGAAGTGGACCCGACACTGCTTCACGGCGGCGCCCAGACCTTATGATTTAGCTTTTGCATCTCCCATTATCCGAGACAGGGGGCCGGCGGCATGGGGCGAAGCCCTTACGGATGAATTAGCCTGGCGAAGGACCCAACCATATGCAGTTGTGCGTACCGCATGTGTGAGTATCTTCTTCGGTAGCGATCCCTAAGGAGCCACGAAACGCATGAGGGCTGTGCTGGGGCCTTCGGTGGAGCTCCCTATGGGGCCACGAAACGTGTGAGGGGTGTGCCCAAATGGACCCGAGTACGCATGCGGACCCTGCCACTGGAGCCTTCGGTGGAGCTCCCTATGGGGCCACGAGACGTGTGAGGGGTGTGCCCAAATGGACCCGAGTACGCATGCGGACCCCACTGGAGCCTTCGGTGGAGCTCTCTATGGGGCCGCGAAACGTGTGAGGGGTGCGCCGAAACTATGATGATAATGATGGTGGTGGTGATGATGATGGTGGTGGTTGTGATGGGAAGCGGGAAAGGAAGGATGAGGAGGAAGCGAAGGGAAGAGTGAGGAGGAACGTCAGAGGAGGAAGGAGAGGGTGGCGGAAGGAGGAACGAGACGCGCGGCTCTGCGAATTCAAAGCGAGGACCCAACACGCAGTAGGGCTGGGGAAAAAACAGTGGATAGGCAGGGCCGTCGCCGCTGTCGCCGTCGTCGTTCTCGTCGTCGTCATCCTCGTCGTCGTCGCCTTTCGCGTCGACCTGCACCTTCGTCGCCGTCGTCGTCGTCGTGGTTTCTGCGTCTGCGCCGTCGCCGATTGCGGGAGCGAGCGATGGCAAGCTTATCACCCCGAGCTGTCTCCCGACGCTCCCGGGGCCCAGCGAGGGCTCCTGGAGGCCAGAAGCGTGCCAAACATTTGCCCTCGTGCCTTGGCTTGCTCGCGACGCGGGGGACTGCCTGGGAGGCCCCGGGGTCGACCCCGGGCGCCCGTGCTCCCAGGGCGCCCTTCGGTCCTTCTCCCGGCTCTGCGGGGGCCTCCGGAGAGCCCCCCCCCCGCTGGCCCGGACGGCCCTCGGTACCCGGCGCTTCTGTTCGGGCGTGGCGTGATGGTCGGGGGCGGCAAAGAGGGGGGGGCATGACCAGGGGGGGTGGATATCATGGCGTGGGCCATGGTATCTCCCCAGATTTCATGGCGCCTCTTCTCATTTCATTACGTCCCTGGCCCCCCCGCCGGGCCGCGCACATGCCGCCGGTCATGATTTGGGACACCCCCCTCTTGGCCGCTCCCAAGTTCGGGCGTGGCGTGATGGGGAGGCGATACAGTCAACCCGCATAGTGAGGACGGGCAACCTTCCCAAGGGCATCTTTGCATCCTTGCCTCCTCGGTCCATCCTTGGCCGCTCTCGCTGGCCGCGCCCCGCTTGCAAAGTGTCGGCATGGCCTTCCAAGGCCCTTGCATGCTTACCGCGCATCCTTCTGATACGGGTTGGCTGTAAAGGGAGGGGGTGAAGAAAGGAGACGCTCTGGGCCTCCCAGACGGGGTCGGAGTGGAGGTGGTTGGAGGATCTCGCCGCACCGCCGATGCACCGCCGATGCGTCGGCGATGCAGCTCGATGGGGAGCCCGATCTTCTCCGCGACGACGCCGCCAACGCACTGCCGACGTCGCCGATGCATCGCCGATGCCGCGGCGATGCGGTGCAATCCTTAAGTCGGGCTTGTCCCCCTACAGGGGGAATATTCAAAAATAGTCCAAAAACAGTCTGGGGACTAGTTTTTGAGTACTTTGGGGCATCTTTTGGATATTTTTTGGGGTATTTCTCTCTCTGTCGTCCAAGATCCCCCCTGTAGGGGGGCAGGCCCGACCTGATGCAGTCCCCGACCCCGCCTGCCCCATCTGCATCCCCAATCCTCCAGACAGACACCCCGAGGAGGGGGAGGGGGAGGGGGAGGGGGAGGGGGAGGAGGAGGAGGAGGAGGAGGAGGAGGAGGAGGAGGAGGAGGAGGAGGAGGAGGAGGAGGAGGGAGGAGGAGGAGGAGGAGGCTGTGTGTCCTACCACGGGGCCCCCCACGGGGCCCAAGAGGGGCACGCGAGAGGCGCACGCTCGCCCCCAGAGGCCTGGACCCAAACGGGTGCTTCTCGTTCTCGTTGTCTGCTTTCGGTTTCTCCTCGCTCTCGTCTTGGGTTCGCCTTTGCGGCAGAACGACATCGAGACGAAAACGGCCCACGAAATCCCCCAAACACAGTTTAGGTCCACCCCTGCTCGCCCCCCCCCCCCCACCCCCCAGCCGGCGCCCCTCTCCCTGAAGCAGCGCCCAGCAGACGGGTCCTGAATCGTAAGTTGGGCGAGGGCCGGCAAATCCGTGCCCGTCCCTCTACAGGAGGAATGCTCAAAAATAGTCAGAGAATAGACTGGGGACTATTTTTTGAGCATCTGTTGATTATTTGGGTGCTATTGTTTGGGTATTTGTGGTTATTTTTGGAGCATGTTTAATTTTTCGTCGAAAATCCCCCTGTAGGGGGACACGCCCGACTTAAGGCAAATCCGTGGCTGCTAAAGCGGTCTTCCCGGAGGAAGAAGCACGAGTTCCCGGAAGAGACCTCGGCGCGCTAAGTATAGTGGACGGGCTGCTTCCCGGAAGGAAGAGACAATCTCCCAGAGCTCCGTTTTGGCAGCCACGGGTTTGCCAGCTTTCGCATGCAGGGCTTCTGATTGAAGGGGCCCCCTGGGGAAGGGGCACGAGAGGTGCAGGTTCTCTTCGCAGGCCTAGCGGTTGACACCAACACCAAGATCGGTGGTGTGCCTCCACCAAGGGAAGACGTTCCCGATCTCGGTGATGGTGGTAATATTCTGGCTCAACGTGACCGAAATATTACCACCAACACCGAAATCTAGGATCATCTTCCCCATGTGGAGGCAAACCCCCTGGGCTGATGTTGGTGCCAATTTCCAGGCCTCCAATCTCTCCCCCCACATCCAGCGCCCCTCTCCAGGAAGCAAAGCAGCGCCCAGCAGACGGGTCCTGAATGAAACTCAGAAATGTGGCAAATCCCGTGTGTTTTTGGACCCTGACCCCGCGGATCTGCGTAAGGGGTGGCGCCGAATTTCAGAAATGTGGCAAATCCCCTGTGTTTTTGGACCCTGACCCTGCGGATCTGCGTGAGGGGTGGCACCGAATTTCAGACATGCAGCAAATCGCCTGTGTTTTTGGACCCTGACCCCGCGGATCTGCGTGAGGGGTGGCACCGAATTTCAGAAATATGGCAAATCCCATGTGTTTTTTGGACCCTGACCCCGCGGATCTGCGTGAGGGGTGGCACCGAATTTCAGAAATGTGGCAAATCCCATGTGTTTTTGGACCCTGACCCCGCGGATCTGCGTGAGGGGTGGCACCGAATTTCAGAAATGTGGCAAATCCCATGTGTTTTTGGACCCTGACCCCGCGGATCTGCGTGAGGGGTGGCACCGAATTTCAGAAATGTGGCAAATCCCATGTGTTTTTGGACCCTGACCCCGCGGATCTGCGTGAGGGGTGGCACCGAATTTCAGAAATGTGGCAAATCCCCTGTGTTTTTGGACCCTGACCCCGCGGATCTGCGTGAGGGGTGGCACCGAATTTCAGAAATGTGGCAAATCCCTGTGTTTTTGGACCCTGACCCCGCGGATCTGCGTGAGGGGTGTCGATTTCGAGCCCCCCCAGCAATTCAGACAACGCGCCCAGGGGGTGCTAAAAAGCCGGTTTGGGCCTCCCCCCCCCTCGCGCGGTCAATCAACTAGTTACAGTAACCAGCAAGAAGCAGAACTGTAACACTGGAAACTACAAGCTACAACTGATACAGGAAACTGCGAACCTCGCGCCTACAGCCTGGTGGCCCCACAAGGGGGCCGGCGGATTAAGCAACACTCATGCAGAACATATGGTTTGAACCTCCCCCCCCTTCCCCCAAATGCAATGTTGGTTTCGGATCTTCCGATTTTGGGCCTCCGAGCGGTCTTGCGAAAACCTGTCAACTTTGAATTGCGGGGGGGTGGTGGTGTTGCTTAATTGTTTTCCTCAACCGCATCCAGCGCCCCTCTTCCTCAAGCAACGCCCAGCTGGGTCCCGAAGGAAACGGGTCCCGAGGTTTTTGTTGGCCGATCTTCCGGGTTCCCAGGGCCCTCCAGCGGCCCGGGGCAGGCAGGACACTGAGGATGAAGTGCTGCGGTCTTGGGGTGAAGTCGGGCACATCCCTCTGCAGGAGGAGAGTTCACAAATTGGAAAAAATAGTCTGGGGACGATGTTTTTTGATTCAATGTTAGCTATTTTGGGGTTATGTTTTGATTATTTCTTATTTTTCCAGCCACAATCCGCCTGTAGGGGGACAAGCCCGACCTACTCCTGGGGGGAAGGCCCAGGGGTCCAGGACCCGCTTCTCCCAGGACCCGTTGCATTCATGCCAGGCTTCGTCGTTCCAGTTCTTTGCTGCTGCGGCTTTGCTGTGCTGTAGTCGACAGTGCCGGCAGACAGGCCCCCATTGCACGGTGTTTCCCGTTGCCGTTGGTGTGCTTCTTGCGTCGTCCTCGGCGATCTTGGTGCGCTTGCCGTGGCTCCGCCCTGCTCCTCCTGCCCCGCCTTCTCCTGCTTCTCCTCCTCCTCCTCCTCCTCCTCCTCCTCCTCCTCCTCCTCCTCCTCCTCGTCCTCCTCCGCCTCCTCCTCCTGTTTCTCCTCCTCTGCCTCCTCCTCCTGCTTCTCCTCTATCCTGCTCCTCGATACTCATCCTGCCCCTCTCCCCCATGTCCTCCTGCCCATCCTTCGCGTCCTTGTGTGGGGTGGGTGGGTCGGATGTCTTCCAGGGCTGGGAGCTGCGGGAGGTGTCCCCGGGATGCCCAAGAGCTGCCCCAGGGGTGCCCGGGAAGCCCCGCACGGCCCCGGAGGGCCCAGGCCAGGGGGCGCCAGGAGAGGCGCGGGTAGCGGGCGCGGGGCCCAAAGGTATACACCACCATCACCTCCTTCATCCCCTCCCTCCCCCAGGAAGGAGGAGAGGAAGATGAGGGTGGGGGAAGATGGAGGAATCGACGCGGTGGTGGTGTTATATTCCTGGGACCCGCAGCGGGGGCATCTGGGGCGGCCCCCAGCGGGCGCGTTTCGAGGACGTGAGTACGGAGCGCTCGGTGACCGGAGGGGCTCGGCTGGCAGTGTTCACGGGCCGGCAGGCGCTCGTCTCCCTCGATGCGGCGAGGGCCTCACCCCAGGGATGGGCCTCGCCCCAGGGATGGGCCTCGCCCCAGGGATGGGCCTCGCTCCAGGGATGGGCTGGGCCTTGATCACCAGAAAGAATTTCGAGCACCCAAGAAAGGCAGAAACTCGAGGGTTTTCATGTGTCGGGCCCTGGGAGACACTCGTCCGACACTGTTTCGACACTCGTTCGACACTTTTCCGGGCGCTCGAAATTATTTCTGGCATGTGGTCTTTAAGTACGATGGTAGCAACATAATTCTGAACGCTGTGTTGCTGGATTTCGGCTGTGTTTTGTTTTTCGTTTTGGCAGGGATGTGCAGGAAAACGAACACAAAACGAAACAAAACGTTTAGGTCCAGCCCTGTCTCACCCCAGGTCCTGCCCCTATCGCGGGCCACTGCGATAGGATATGAGCCTTGAACCCACCAAACCAGCCCAACCCAACCTGGAAGGCCACAAGTTGCCCTCCATTCCCAGGGGGGGGCGTCGAGGAACGTGGAAAAGACACATGTGAGACCCGTACCCCCCCCACCCCACCGGAAATCTGGGTCCTCGGGTTGGGTTGGGGTGGTCTGGTAGGTAGTCAGACGAAGGGTCCGTGAAGTCTCAGGAGATCGCAAACATGGATCAAGGGGGCGTGGATTAGCGACGGGTCCCGTTTCCATGGGAAATCGCGGATTCCCGCCGTCGAGCGAGGCGGCACTGGCCGCATTTTTGGGGAGGGCACTTCCCCCGATCCATGGATTCGGCGACCGCGCGCCAAATCCACGGATCGCTAATCCATGCTTGCGCGCCCCCGAAAGTCTCATGGAGTCAGGCTAGCGTTAGGTCGGGCCTGTCCCTCTACAGGGGGTATATTCAAAACTAGTCCAAAAGTAGTATGGGAACTTTTGTTTGAGTCTTTTTGGGCATCTTTTTGAGTATGTGTTGGGCATCTTTGAATCTTCGTCCAAAATCTCCCTGGCAGGCTGGCGAGGGAAGAGAACGGGGCCGACGGCGCCGACAGCCGCGCGCCAGCTCCCCGCGTGAGGTCGCGCGCAGGCGCCCCCCGCTTCCGGTGCGGCGCGCCGCGCGGGCGGTCCCGCGCAGGCCGCCGCGCGAGGTCGCCGCGCCACCTCGCGCGGCGGCCCGCTGCGGTTCGCTGCCCCTCTGCGGCAGCCCTCGGCGAGGGGGCCGTGGGCCATAGTGTTAAGTCGGGCGTGTCCCTTCACAGGGGGCGGCGAGAAGGACTGGGGAGAGCGAGGATTGGAAGGGAGGGAGGAGGGGAGGAGGGAGGGACGAGGATGGGGGGGGGGGGCCGGGAGGATGGGAGGAGGGAGGACGAGGACTGAGGAGGGAAGACAAGGATTGGCGGGGGAGGATTGGGAGGGAGGGGGTGGGAGGGAGGAGGAGGCCTGTGGCGCAGCGAACCCTTCCAGAAACCGATGGAACTTGTCCGAAGACGTCAGAGCATCTACGACAGGCTTGCGGCTGCCTCTGGCCAAGCTCCATCCCCACTCGAGTTAAGTTGGGCCTGTCCTCTTACAAAGGGGTTTGGGGCGAAAAAATAAAGATTCCCAAAACATGCCGCACAATAATTTAAACTAGTACTACTACTACTACTACTACTACTACTACTACTACTACTGCTACTGCTACTGCTACTGCTACTGCTACTGCTACTGCTACTGCTACTGCTACTGCTACTGCTACTGCTGCTACTGCTACTGCTACTGCTACTGCACTGCTACTGCTACTGCTACTGCTACTGCTACTGCTACTGCTACTACTACTACTACTACTACTACTACTACTACTACTACTACTACTACTACTACTACTACTACTACTACTACTACTACTACTACTACTACTAATAATAATAATGGTAACACTAATATTAATAGTAATAGTAATAAGAAGAATAACCATAAGTATAATAATAACATCGTCCGCATATTACTTTTGACTATTTTTGAGTATCCCCCCCGCCCCACCAAGGCTGGGCGACGAGGGCGCCGCGGAGGAAGTCCGGGCGCACAGGAAGAGCTTCGTCAGCGAGGTCTGGCGCCAACGCCGCCGGCCGCCGCCGTCGACGTTGTCGTCTTCTTCTTTTTCTGCAGCTTCGTCTTCGTCGCCTTCGTCCTCCTGTGCGTCTCCTTCGTCTGCGTCGCCGGCGTCGGCGTGCTCGTCGTCTTCGGTGACGGCGTCGTCGTCGGCGATGTCGTCGGGGGACAAGGGGAGGGAGGAGGGGAGGCGGCGGAGGAGGATGGGGACAAAGAGGAGGAGGAGGAGGAGGAGGAGGAGGAGGAGGAGGACAAGGAGGAGGAGGAGGAGGAGGAGGAGGAGGAGGAGGAGGAGGAGGAGGAGCAGGAGGAGCAGGAGGAGGAGGAGAGGGCGAGGAGGGAAGTGATGAGGGGCCTTTTTGGAATCAGTCTGGCGTTACACCAATTGTATGCCGTCGATGCGCACAGTGAGCGTGGAAAGTGCCATTTCAAGACGCTGCCGATATCTAGGCCACTGCTTGGTCGTCGTCCTTTGCTGGCGCCATAGTGGCTGACCAGACGCGGGTTCCCTGCCGAGGTATGAAGACAGGAGGCGGGGGATACCATGATCGAAGGGCAAGAGAAAGGGAGATGGGTATAAGTTATAAGGCTGGGCTTGCCAAAGAGGGCGAACCAGCCATTCAGTGCAGGGGAGAGGCGCTCAAAAGCAGCGTAGGCCGCGTGGTTCCTTGTGGCCCGTTGGCGCGGTCGCACCTAGCATCGCTCTGCCCTTAGGCAAGCAGCGAAAAGTGTCAACATTCGAGGCCCGAGACCGCGAAACAAGGGAAGAGCAAGGGGAAGAAAGTGCAATGAGGAGAGGGCTCCCCCCTCCTCCCCCGCGCCCTCTTTCGTGTTGTCTCTTCGTAGTCGTTTTCTGTTTCTCTTGCCACAGGGCTCCTCTCGGCTGCTAAAGTGTAATGAGGAGAGGAAAGAGAAAATTCGAGACGCTTCGCGTAACCCCACCAGCTCCTCGTCTTGGCCGTTCCGCTTTTCGGCGCCGTCGCTCTGGAGTACGACTTCCAGTTCGTGTGGTGCATATTGTGCCAAGATCACGCCTTTCCTGGCCGACGTTACCCCCCCGGCGTTGCCGACCTGTCTGACTCGGGCACGGTGATGTGGCGTCCACCCGTGATTGGGCCCTGTCGACTCGCCAGCGAGCACATGGTGCTCAGTGAGTGAGGCCACCTGCTTTTCTACACCTCCTTCGTTCTTCTGCCGCCTTCGCCCCGCTCCCCCCTCCTTTCCCCTTTTCTTCGCCCTTGGCCCACCTGGGAGCCAGGTGCTCAGTTTCACTCCTTAGGCCACCACTGTCGTGGGCTTAGCCCGTAGGCCTGGCTGGAATAATCCAGCCCGCGGCTCACTTTGGCCTTGGTTACAATCACCTGGGCCCGCATCGTCTGCCTGGGCTCTCTCTTTGGTGTGCTGTGGCGGCGGGCCGTTGGCCCCCCCAATGCACCGCACTCGTGCGCCCTTTTTCGCCGCCCTTTAGACGCCGGCTTGCATCGCGGCCTTCTTCTTTGGCGCGCATTGTTTCCTGGCCATGTCTCGTGGGGCGCGCGCCTTCGTGCGTGTCCGTGTGTTCGGCCGTTGTGAGGGCAGCCCGACTAATATTCTGGCTGGGCGCCTCTGTCGTCCCGGTTTGCATGCTGCACACGCGTGGGTTGGCGCCCTCTCGGCTGCCTTCCTTCTCTCGCCGCTTGGCCTTCTAGAATTTGTTTCGTGCAGGATTGGTCGTGTGCCTTCCTGCCGGCGCGGCTGTCTGTCGTCAGGAGGGTCCGCTCTCTAGAATTTGCCCCGTGCAGGGTACGTGCTCGCCTGCTGGTCTGGTCGGCTGTTGTTAGGACGGTCGGTCTAATATTCTGGCATGGTGCCGCTGTCGTCCTGTTCTGCATGTTGCACGTGCGTGGATTGGCGCCCTCTTGGCGGCTTCCTCCTTTCGTGGCCTGGCCCTCACGAATTATCTGGCATTGCGCCCCACTGCAGGTGATTGACACGCACTCTGGACTTTTCCTTGCGGGCCGCCGAACAAAAAAGTAACCCCAACAGCTGGCCCGGCCGGCTTGCGCTGCGCCTAGTAGCTAATTAGGTTGGCCCGTCGCCCCGGACCCCCTTTCGCCGCCTGCCCTCTGCTGCGCGGCCGCGACCAAAAAAAGTAACCCCACCAGCTGTCTGCAAGAGGTGGGGTTACGGTGCCCTGTCCCCTACCCGTAGGTTTGTCTGCAGACAGTGCAGCTACCCCTGGTGCCAATCTCTGCCCAGCCGCCGCTGCTCCCCGTCCTTGGGACTCGGGCAGCGGCCAGCTGACAATACTGACTCTTGGACTGCCGCTGGGGTTGTGGTCCACCAGTCCTCCGCCGGCCTCCGGCCCGCTGAAGTTGTTCTCGCCCTTGGCGCATCGCCCCGCCGCGCCCCCGGGCGCAACGCGCGGTTCTTCTCCCCTCGAGGGTGGGGGCTTTGAGTGCTCGTGGTCCAGCCTGGGCATGCCTCCGTGGCTCCACGCTGCCACGACCACGAGTGTTGCGTTGGCGTCCGCCCTCGTGCCGTCTTGGGTCGGCATTGCAGCGCGCGTTTCTGGACGCGTTGCCCAGGCGTCGGTACGCACGAGGGTCGGCTTGTGCTGGCCAGCCGTTTTGTCTGCCTATGTTCGGTTCGCGCCAGTCGCCTGCTCTGGTTGGCCGAACACGGACTGCGCCCCTTTTATGGGGCTTGGGTGTGCGACTTTGCTGGCGCCACCACCCGCACCCGTTTGATCTTGGCTGGCATCTTGGGCCTTCCTTGAGGTGCTTTCCCCTGGTCGCACCGCGGTGCTCCCGTGCGCCATTTTGGCTGCGCCTCAGCTTTGGCTGGCCAACTCACGCACACAATTTGCCTCGTGGAGGCTTCGTCCCACCTGGCCCTGGCCACCCTGGTACTTCGCAGTCCTCAGGGTGCCTTCCTGTTGCATCCAATTCAGCTGTTTGCAGACCCTGGCAGTCAGCCTCCGTGGCAGTCAGCCTCTCTGCATTTCGTTGCATGCGTGCAACCCCTCGCAGTGCAGCTTCCTTGGCAGCCGCTGCCAGCCCCCTCCACTCGCCGGCCTGGCCGCCGAGGTGTCGTGAGGCCCCGCCCCACCGCTTTAGGTTTAATTCGTCTCTGCGCGGCCCGCTCTGACTCGACTCGCCGCTGCCGCGCTCGCCTGCAGTAGCTTAAAAAAAGTAACCCCGCCAGCCCATCCAGAAACGATGCCCAGAGGAAACGCCTCGATCAGAGAAGTGGGCAGCACACAGGGGAAGGGTCCCCCAGTGGAGGCTTCTTGGAGCGTCTTAGGTGGCCTCTTGGCGGTCCTGGACGCCTCTTAGAGCGTCTTGGGTGCCTTGGAGAGCTTCCTGGGGACTCTTGGGGGTCTGTTGGGGGCCTCTTGGAGGCCTCTGGGGCGCCTGTTGGGGCCTCCTGGGCGCCTCTTTGGGCCCCTTGAAGCGTTCTTGGGAGTCTTGGGAGCGCTCTTGGAGCCCTCTTGGGCCATCTCGGGGCCATCGGAAGCGAAAAAGCGAGGAAGCCCAAAACATCTATTTTCCCGAGGTTTTGGAAGGATGTTGGCCTCTTCAGGGCCTCCTGGGGGAGCTCTTTGGCCACTGGGAGCCGTCTTGAAGCGGTCTTGGGGCCTCTTGGAGCATCGTGGGAGCCATCTTGAGGCATCTTGGGATAGTTTGAGCCATATTGGAGGTCATCTTGGGCTCCCCCAGGCGCTCTTGGAGTCATCCGAAGCAGTGCCGCCCCAGGAGGCCCAAATGTGGCCAAAACCTTAGTACACCCAATGATTGTGGCATTCTCGCCGAGGTTTCTTGGAGCGTCTTTGGTGCCTCTGGGGGGGTTCTTGGGGCCTCTTGGGGGTCTCTTGGGGCCTCTTGGGGGTCTTTTGGGGGCATCTTGGGGGCCTCTTGGGGGTTTCTTGGGGCCACATGGGGCCATCCTTGTGCCATCTCGGGGCATCGTGGGGCCTCCTGGGCGCCTTTGGGGGCCCTCTTGGAGGAGATCGATCACAGGAGGGGGGGGCTCAATTAGCCTCCCCGACCCCCCCCTCAGGAGGCCAACATGGGGCTCACATCCTAGTAAACCAGCGGTTTTGGCTTCCTCGCCGAGGCCGTTTTGGACGCCCCAACGCGTCGCGGAACCCCCCGTCCAGGTCCAGGGGAGGGGGGAGGGGGAGGGGTCAAGACTCCCTCCCCGCCCGCAAGCCGTCTCGCTCACTCCCACCCGCCCTCCCAACACATACGTAGCAACCGAGCCTGGCCCGAGCTTCAGCATATTCAGCAATCGTCTTTGGATGGGCAGCTACTGGGGGCCAATCCGCCGCCGCCGCCGCCGCCGCCGCCCGCCGCCGCCTCCGCCACCGCCGCCGCCGCAGCCGCAGCCGCCGCCGCCGCCGCCGCCCGCCGCCGCCCCGCGCCGCCGCCGCCGCCCGCCGCCGCCGCCGCCGCGCCGCCGCCGCCGCCGCCGCCGCCGCCGCCCCGCCGCCGCGTCCCCGCCGCCGCCCCCGCCGCCGCCCCCGCTGCCAAATCGCCGCAGCCGCAGCCGCTGCCGTCGCAGCCGCTGTCGCCACCGCCACCGCTGCCACCGCCGCCGCCGCCGCAGCCGCCGCCGCCGCCGCCCCTGCCGCCCCCGCCGCCACCACCGCCGCCGCCGCCGCCGTCGCAGCCGCCGTCGCAGCCGCCGCCGCCGCCAAGTGTACTCCGTATTGTTTTTTGACAGGGATGGCGGGGGGAGGGGTCCGCATCGGGTTGGCTGCGAATGCTCCGAATGTGGAGGCACCGTGTGTTTTGTATGGTTTGTTTACAAAGGATAGTGGGGAGGTGCCCGCATTGTCCATGGTTGGCTCCCCGTCGCCTGGGGGAGGGGTCTTTATTAATAGGGACCAGTGATACCCCCCCCCCCCCCGAAGGGGAAACACGAGGGGCAACGGAGGAAACGCTCTAGACCACCTGCGCCCAAAGGGCTGGTGGGATTAACGAGTGCTGCTTGGAAGCCAGCGCGCATCTGAGTGAACACCCACCTGCCATCCCACCCTCCTCGTTGGCAGGCTGAGACTTTCGAGATCCCAGTGCGGTAGAGCGCGTGCCGCGTGGGCCCGAGTGCACTCAGGGACGTGGGCGCGCGGGCGCCTGGCGCGGCGGGCCCGTGCAGGGGCCAGGCATGGGGGACGTTGCGATCTCCCAGAGACCTGCGGGAGGAGGCGCGAGACTGCGAGGCCATCGAGCACCAGATGGGGAGAGAGGAGGTGAGAATGTACACGTCGGTCGGAAGACGTTAGCAGAAACATGAAGTAGGAAGGCGGATCTAGTGGATTTGGGTCCAGGTCCTCCCAGAGAGGAACAAAACACCGCAAAAGCATGCCGACTCTTGAAGTAGGAAAGCGTTTGAAGTAGACTGGGATCTGGGAATCCAGAAATACCTACTTTCAACGACCAGCGTGTGAACAAGGCAAGGATGGAGGTCTCTGGCACGCAGTGCAGCCGGGCCTGCGCCTCGGGAAGGAGCCGGGCGGGTGCGGCTCCACGGGGCTTCCCTGCGCCTTCTGCAGGGAAGCCCGTGGACGAGATTCCTCTCCCGCTGCCAAGATCTGCCCCTCCCCCCATTATACCTCATGCCGAAGAGCTTCGAACATCGTGCGCGGCGGGGCGCCAAGAAGCATGGCGCGCGGCCGCGCCGGAGAGAGGCCAGACCCCGCAGAGGCCACGCCTAGGGGGACGGTGCAACCTCCCAGAGACTTCTGGAAGAAGGCGTGAGCTCACGTGACCATCGAGCACGTAAGGGGGGAGGGGAGGTGCGCAGGCGGGAGCAGTCGAGGCGAGAACAGATCAGTTCCGCAGCGCTCGTCAGACAACTCGCCTCGTGCAAGCCGCCCCCGTCTCTTCGTTGGACTTCGCAGCTGCGAGCTGCGTTCTCGAGGTTCCTGCGCCCTGGAGGAGGAGGCGCGAGGTGAGGATAACGAATCAGGCGTCCAGGTGCTACAGGCAAGGGTGCAGGTCTCTGGCACGCCGTGCAGCTGGGCCTGCGCCTGGGGAAGCGGGGGCGCACGCGGAACCGCCGGGCTCGGCGCTCCTCCTCGAGGAGCTTGTGGACGGAGACTCTCTCTCTCTCTCCCCTCCCTCTGTGCAGTAGGAGGAAGGGAGGAGGAGGAGGAGAAGGAGGAGGAAGAGGCCCTCCCTCGGTGCACGGCGGCCCGGCCCCGGCCGCTGGAAGACCTGGAGCGGCTGGCGGCGGGCTCGGCCCCTCCTCCTCCTCCTCCTCCTCCTCCTCCCTCCTCCTCCTCCTCCTCCTCCTCCTCCTCCTCCTCCTCGTCCTCCTCCTCCTCCTCCTCCTCCTCCTCCTCCTGGGTCTCCGCCGCTGCCGGGTCGGTGGTTCAGAGATGGGGTCCTGAGGGATGGGGCCCCGAGGATAGGAAAGGGTGCATCAATTGACGCTGGTGGAGGCACCTCGTCATCGGGACCCCATCCCTCGGGACCCCGCCTTTGGCCCACCGACGCCGGGCCCCCTGCCTCTGCCTCCCTCGGGAGGCTCGGGCGGGCCCCCGGGCTTCTCGGAGGGTGCCGCCGCAGCAGCTGCCGATGGGAGGGCGCGGCCGGGGGCTTTGGAACCATTCCCAGGGTCCGATGGGCCAATTCTCCACCACCACTACAATATGTAGGACGGGGGAGAAGGGATGGGGAGGTCCTCCTCCTCCTCCTCCTCCTCCTCCTCCTCCACCTCCACCTCCACCTCCACCTCCTCCCTCTCCTAAATATGGTAGTGGTGGTGGGAAATCGGCCCAGCACGGCTGGTGCGCACAGGGGGTTTACCTATTTTGAGCCACCCCAAATTCGGGCCACCGCCGAGGCCGAGTTTCGAACAATTCCCTCGAGGCCACCCTTGTGGTGGCCGCGGAGGAGTTTCTCAAACTAGGTTATGCCAGCATCGAAGTTCTGGAAACTCCCCTGCGCGCACCTGCCATTCCCAGGTCCAGGTCTCGTTGCCAAGCGAGCCTGAGGTCTGGGTCCAAATGCAGGGATGGTCCGGGCCATCCGCCAGCCGCCAGGTGGAGACGCAGCTGGTTGGGAGCCACTCGGCATGAGTGCGTGTGCTGCTGTGGTTGCGCCAGCCCTGAACTGGTGCTCCTCCTTGGGAATCACCTGTGGAAAGAGGCCGATGAGAGGAGGAGGCCGAGGAGAGGAGGAGCAAGGATCAGAGGGGGAAGGTCGAGGAAGGACGTGATGGTGCGGTGGACTGTGATATGTGGGAGGGAGGTAAGCGGAAGAGAGGGGAGGAAGAAGGACGGACGAGGGGCAGAGAGATCATGGAGGGCAGAGGGTGAGTGGGGAGGGGAGGGTGGAGGGGGAGGAGGAGGAGGACGAGGAGGAAGAGGAGGAGGAGGAGGAGGAGGAGGAATGTAATGGAATGTAATGGAATGGCATGTAATGTAATGTAATGTAATGTATTGGAATGTAATGGAATGACATGACAGGAGGAGGGAGGATGTAGGGACGGGCATGAGGGATGAGGGAGGAGGAAGAGGAGGAGGAGGAGGAGGAGGAGGAGGAAGAGGAGGAGGAGGAGGAGGAGAAGGGGGTGTAGAAGTTCCTTGAGCTTGACCTTGCGTTCTTGTCGTTGGCACGATGCGAGGAGGATGAGGTTGCGTTCCTGTCGTTGGCGCGTCGCGAGGAGGACGAGGAGGAGGAGGAGGCAGTATGAGGAGGGACTGGGTCGGTCGGTCGGTCGGTCAGGGACCTCGGGCGACTCAGTCCGCTGAGCTCTGCCGTGAGGGTGCTCGCATCGACGTCAGCCTGCAGCTTGCAGAGCGACCAGGAAGAGGAGGACGACGAAGATGAGGACGAGTATGAAAACGAAGACCAGCAACGAATAGCATCAAGATGAAGATGAGGAAGCGGAGGAGGAGGAGGACGAGGAGGAGGAGCGGCCGACGAGGCGGACATCTCGCAGATCCGCGCGCTGGGCATGAACGCGGTCCGCATTCCGCTTGGCTCCCGCGGGGTCGTCGCAAGCTTCCCCCCGCCGCTGCCGGAGCATCCAGGTGCTAGGAAAGGAGGGACGAAGGAGAGAAAGGTGAGGAAGGGGCAAGGACGGGAAGGACTGTTCGCCGCTGCACTACTCTGCCCGCCCTCCCGTGCACGAACTCGCCGATGGCAAGGAGCACCAATCCCACGCGCACCGTGACCGAGACGAGGTACGCGCAGCAGAATCCGACCTTGACGATGCCGAACAGGGATGGCGATTCTTCCTGGCTGCGCCTCCGCATACGCAACCACCAGGCAGCCCTCGACCATGGATGTCTTCCAGCCATCATCAACAAAAACCAGACACCTGCATGCGCCCGCACACAGATGGAAGGCAGTAGAGTCATACATGAAATGCTCATGCAGAATGTGGTGGGATAGTGACTTACGGGACAGCAGCGCCAGCCTCAGCATTCAGGACGCTATCACGCTATTCGTCGCAATTACCTGGGAGTGTAGTCGAAATTCTACCTCCTGATACGAGGCCTCCTGGAAAAATAGCCTCGGCCCCGACCCGAAGCACGCCTTCGAAGGCACGTCGAGATCGCCCTTGAAGAGAGACGGGTCCCCCACGAAAGACACATCCACCTCACCTTCCAGGACTTGCAACGGGGACGGCTCCACGTGTCAAGGGAGGAAAAACCACCTGGACCGGACAATTAGCGTTTCTTAAACGGCCTCGGGCGTTTACTAAACAGCCCTGCCCTGTTTGACTCCCTCCTTCGGTGCGTTTACTGAACGGCTTCGCGTGTCGGGGTGGTTATTATCGGGGTGGATTTTCTGCGCTCTACTGCAACGGGGACGGCTCCACGTGCTCGCTGAAAAGGGCGACCTTCGACAGCACCGTGGCGCCCGACCCGACGCCCAACCTTGGCAGTACACGCGCTCCAGCGCCTGCTTCGCGCCCGTCCCCGCCACGGGCTTCGAGGGCCGCACTCCCAGCGTCGTGTCGGGCAGGCAGGGCTCGGCGACGGACTCGAGCAGAGGAGGAGGGGGAGGAGGAGGAGGAGGAGGAGGAGGAGGAGGTGGAGGAGGAGCAGGAGGAGCAGGAGGAGCAGGAGGAGGAGGAGGAGGAGGAGGGAGAAGGAGGAGGAGGAGGAGGAGCAGGAGGAGCAGGAGGAGGAGGAGGAGGAGGAGGAGGAGGAGGAGGAGGAGGAGGAGGGGCACCTCAGGAGGCCCGCCGTCCGCCGGGGGCTCCGAGACCCACGGCAGGCCCGCGCGCGGCTCCTGGAGCAGCACGTCGATCACCGCGTGCGCCCACGAAGCCCCGGGGTCGGAACGGCTGCCCACGCCCTCAAACCGCTATTCGGGGAGGCGAAGAAGCGGGAGGTGTTCGGGCACCAGCCCGCGGCGGGCGTCTCCCTCCCAGGGTCCGTGGGGGTCCTCCTCCTGCTCCTCCTGCTCCTCCTGCTCCTCCTCCTCCCCCTCCTCCTACTCCTGCTCCTCCTCCTCCTCCTCCTCCTCCTCCTCCTCCTCCTCCTCCTCCTCCTACTCCTCCTCCCTCCTCCTCCTGCTCCTCTCCTCCTCCTCCTCCTCCTCCTCCTCCTCCTCCTCCTCCTCCTCCTCCTCCTCCTCCTCCTCCTCCTCCTAACCCCCTCTCCCGAGATGTCCCCACACCCTCGCCGGGAGCGAGCGGAGGAGCACACGGAGCGGACGGCGGCCCGCGCCGTCGAGCCGCGGGCCGGCAGCTGCCAACGCGAGGGCACTGCCGCCGGCGCGGCAGCCGCGCCCATCGGTCGTTGAAAGTAGGCGTTGTTGAATTTCACTGCTGCCACTTCCGCCTACCTACCTCCCTTCCCGACGCCGTTTTCTGCTACAAGCCCTCCCGACGTTAGGGCTGAGGGAGGGCTTAGCCTTTTTGTTGACCTGCCTGCAGCAAGGCAGAGCCGCTTGTGGCGAAAAAGAACATCACATCGACTGGTATTTTCTGTCTGCACGAACGGAAAAATGGGTACGGAAAGAATGGGTACAATGCCAAACAGCAGTTCCTGTTCATTCTGAACAGGACTCGCTGTCCGCGCCGCCGCGGCCTGTGTCCAAGAAGGCCGCCTGCCCAACAGCGGCCGCTTTTGGTTTGGGATAACATTTGTTGTTGAGCCTTGTGCCCATTTTTCTGTGCCCATTTCGGGCTTCCAAATTCCATTGGTAATTTGGGTCAGGGCTAACTCGGGTTCGTTTTTCGGGAATCCGAACCCGAGTTACCCGGGCCCGAGTTCACCCGGATACAGCGGGCGTCCAGAGCCCCGAGTCATCAGGGGCAACTCGGGTCAGGGCTAACTCGGGTTCGTTTTTTGGGATTCCGAGCCAGAGTTTACTCGGGCCCGAGTTATCCCGGATAATTCGGGCGCCCAGAGCCCCGAATCATCAGGGATAACTCGGGTCAGGGCCAGCTCGGGTGCGTTTTTCGGGAACCCGAACCCGAGTTACCCCGGGCCCGAGTCACTCTGGATAGTTCGGGCGTCCAAAAGAGCCCCGAGTCATCAGGGGTAACTCGGGCCAGGGCTAACTCAGGTTCGTTTTTTCGGAATTCCGAACCCGAGTTACCCCGGGCCCGAACTACCACATTAAATTCGGGCGCCCAGCGCCCCGAATCATCAGGGGTAACTCGGTTCAGGGCTAACTCGGTTTCGTTTTTCGGGATTCCGAGCCCGAGTGTCCCCGGGCCCGAGCTTCCCCGGATAATTCGGGCGTCCCGAGCCCCGAACCAACAGGCGTAACTCGTGTCAGGGCTAACTCGGGTTCCATGCTCGGGATTCCCAGCCCGAGTTGCCCCGGGCCCGAGTTACCCCGGATAGTTCGGGCGCCCAGAGCCCCGAATCATCAGGGGTAACCCGGATCAGGGCTGAATCGGGTTCGTTTTCGGGATTCCGATCGAACCCGAGTTACCCCGGGCCCGAGTTACCCCGCATAGTTCGGGCGGCCAGAGCCCCGAATCATCAGGGGTAACTCGGATCAGGGCTAATCCGGGTCCGTTTTTTTCAAGATTCCGAACCCGGGTTAATCTTGGGCCCGAGATACCCCACATAATTCGGGCGTCCAGAGCCCCGAATCATCAGGGGTAACTCGGGTCAGGGCAAACTCGGGGTCGTTTTTCGGGAATCCGAACCCGAGTTACCCCGGGCCCGAGTCACCCTGGATAGCTTGGGCGTCTAGAGCCCCGAATCATCAGGGGTAGTTCGGTTCAGGGCTAACTCGGGTTCGTTTTTCGGGATTCCGAGCCCGAGTGTCCCCGGGCCCGAGCTACTCCGGATTATTCGGGCGTCCAGAGCCCCGAATCATCTGGGGTCGGGTCAGGGCTAACTCGGGTTCGTTTTTCGGGATTCCGAGCCCGAGTTACCCCGGGCCCGAGTTTACCCCGGATAATTCGGGCGCCCAGAGCACCGAATCAACAGGGGTAGCTCGGGTCAGAGCTAATTCGGGTTCGTTTTTTTCGGGATTCCGAGCCCGAGTTACCCCGGGCCCGAGTTTACCCCGGATAATGCGGGCGCCCAGAGCCCCGAATCATCAGGGGTAACTCGGATCAGGGCTAATTCGGGTTCGTTTTTTTCGGGATTCCGAACCCGGATTACCCCGATCCCGAGTTACCCCGGACAATTCGGGCGCCCGATTTCGGACTCCCAGCCCCCATTATTTTTTACCGCCTTCTTACTTCAGGAGTCGAGGGTTCTCCCCTCTTCCCCCTCCTCTTCAGGAGGCGGGCGGAATCCCAATCTGCTTCCAACGCCTTCCGGCGCCTTCCTGCTTCATGGCTCTACCGACTTCTCCCGGCCGACGGGCGTGCCACGCCGCGCCCCTGCGGCGGCGAGCGCGCCCAGGAGCTCGGGGGCTGGCGGCTCTGAGGCGCAGGGCCGGGGCGGGCGGTACAGTGGGGGGGGGCCCTCCCCCTCCTCCTCCTCCTCCTCCTCCTCCTCCTCCTCCTCCTCCTCCTCCTCCTCCCCCTCCCCCTCCTCCTCCTCCTCCTCCTGCTCCTCCTCCTGCTCCTCCTCCTCCTGCTTCTCCTCCTCCTCCTCCTCCTGCTCCTCCTCCTGCTCCTCCGGCGGCACAGTGGGGGGGGGGTGAACCACCTTGGGGGGCGAGGAAAGAGACCCTGAAGGGGCCGTGCGGGGCCCCTTTGGGGCACCAGCTGGCTCCACCATGGGGCCCCAGAGGGCCCTCATGGGGCCCTCCTCTTCGCCCCCCGCTTCGGCCGTCCCCCGTTGCCGCCCGCCCGCGGCCGCACCGAGCCCAACCAGCCTCGGCTTCGGTGCGGAACCGGACCGAGCCGGCACGGACCGAGCCGGAGCGAAGCGGAAACGGAACGGGACCGAAGCGGAAGGAGCGAGCCTCCGCGTCAGTTCGACGGGTCGTCGTCGAGGCCACCCGCCCGAAGGGCGGGGCGCGCCGCCTGCTCGCGGTCGCGCCACCCATCCAGGGGCCGCGGCGCCGCCTTTCTTCTTCTTCCTCCTCCTCCTCCTCCTCCTCCCTCCTCCTCCTCCTCCTGATCCTCCTCCTCCCCCTCCCCCTCCCCCTCCCCCTCCTCCTCCTCCTCCTCCTCCTCCTCCTCCTCCTCCTCCTCCTGCTTCTCCTCCTGCTTCTCCTCCTGCTTCTCCCCTGTTTCTCCTCCTCCTCCTCCTCCTCCCTTTCCTCCCTCCTCCTCCTCCTCCTCCTCCTCCTCCTCCTCCTGCTCCTGCTCCTGCTCCTGCCGCTGCTCCTGCTCCTGTTCCTCCTCCTCCTCCTCCTCCTCCTCCTCCTCCTCCTCCTGCTTCCTCCTCCTCTTTGCGCCCCCCCTCTCCCGCCCAGGCTACTGGGTGGTCACCGGTCCCACCGACGGCGACCTCTTCGTGGGGCCCGGTCCAGGGCTTGAGGTGCATCGGGCGGGGGGAGTCCCCAGAAGGTCTCCGCCGCCCTTGGGAGGCATGGGTGATGATGATGCTGATGATGGTGATGATGCTGGTGATGCTGATGATGCTGATGATGCTGATGATGCTGATGCTGATGATGCTGATGATGCTGATGATGCTGATGATGCTGATGATGCTGATGATGCTGATGATGCTGATGATGCTGATGATGCTGATGATGCTGATGCTGCTGATGATGATGATGATGACGATGATGATGATGATGATGATGATGATGATGAGGATGATGAGGATGAGGATGAGGATGAGGATGATGATGAGGATGATGATGAGGATGATGAGGATGATGATGATGAGGATGAGGATGAGGATGAGGATGATGATGATGATGATGATGATGATGATGATGATGATGATGATGATGATGATGATGATGATGATGATGATGCTGATGATGATGGCGCGGCCGCGCCAGGCGCGCGGGTGGGCCGAGGGCGGTCGCCGGATGCGCGCGCAGGGCGCTTGGCCGCTACACCATCGGGCAGCCCCCCGCAGCCATCCCCCAAGGAGGAGGAGGAGGAGGAGGAGGAGGAGGAGGAGGAAGAGGACGAGGAGGAGGCCCAGAGGGGTGCCTCGGTGCCGGGCGGTGCACGGGGGGGCACGGGACCCCGCCAGAGTCACAGTTCGTTCCCTCTCCACTCTCGCGTTCGACTTTCTCTTGGTCCTCCTCCTCCTCCTCCTCGTCCTCCTCCTCCTCCTCCTCCTCCTCCTCCTCCTCCTCCTCCTCCTCCTCCTCTCCTCCCCCCTCCCCCTCCTCCTCCTCCTCCTCCTCCTCCTCCTCCTCCTCCTCCTCTTCCTCCTCCTCTTCCTTCTCCTCCGGCTGCCGGTTCCGAGGCCTGGAGCACCTGGACAGGGTGCTGGGCTGGTGCCAGGCCTCCTGGTGCGGCGGGCGGTGGGCCGCCGCCGCGCTTGCTGCCGCGGCGGGTGGTGGTGGTGGTGGTGGTGGTGGTGGTGGTGGTGGTGGTGGTGGTGGTGGTGGCGGTGGTGGTGGTGGTGGTGCTGATGGTGGTCGTCGTCGTGGTGGTGGTGGTGGTGGTGCTGATGTTGCTGATGGTGCTGATGGTGGTCGTCGTGGTCGTGGTGGTGGTGGTGGTGGCGGTGGTGGTGGTGGTCGTGGTCGTGGTGGTGGTTGTGGCGGTGGTGTTGGTGGTGGTGGTCGTCGTCGTCGACGTCGGAGGAGGAGGATGAGGAGGAGGAGGGAGGATGGAGGAGGAGGGAGGAGGGAGGAGGGGGAAACGGTACCGATAAATACCATTACCTTTCGCCCGTTTCCCCCTTGTTAGGCCTCCTGCGAGGCCCTCGTCGCCACCGCCAGATTCGTCTTGCAATTCTGGTCAGAACGCACCCCGGGAGAGGTCCAGGGAGCAGGAGTGGGGTATGGGCACTTTTTGGCCTCCCCAGGGGGGGAGGTCGTCGTGGGACGGTGGCATGGCGAGTGCCCGTGCTCGGATCTGCTCTGGATGGCAGAGATTCGAGGCGGGAATTGATCCATATCCACCGCCTGGAGGGTCAGTTTTCGGAGCCGCGGCAGGCGGTGGATATGGACATATTCGGGCCCCCGGGTGCCGAAATACATCCATATCCACCGCCCGCTGGGGCACCAGGACCTCGGTTCCCAGGCGGTGGATATGGAGAAACTCCCGCCTCGCAAGAGAGAGAAGGAAGGAACGAGAGGACGCGCCTCCTGGGCCTCGGTGAAGAGGCCTGCATGTGAGGGGCTGCCTCCAGGGGGCGGTCCACGGGGTGCGAGCCTGGAGTACGCGCCGCGAGCGCGCTGCTGCGCTCGCGCCTCGCGGCAGGTTCTGGCGGCGGCTGTGTTGGCGGCGACGCTCGCCTGCTGAGCTGCCGTCGGCTGGGGGTCTCGGCATCGCTCGGACGTGTGCATGTTTCCTTCGGCGAGGGCCATCCTGGATCACTTGGCGACAAGACCGCGCACGAAACCGAAGAAAAAGGCACAGGGAGTGGACGTCCGAGCGATGGCCGGGTGGGGGGAGAAGGCCGGGGGGAGAGGAGGGAGGGGGAGAGGGGGGGACGAGGGGAGAAACCACAAGAGACCTCAACTCAGCCTCGTGGGGCTGGCTGTGAGAGGATGCGGACAAGGGAGGGGGAGAGGGGGCGAGAGGAGGAACCACAAGAGACCTCAAGTCAGCCGAGTCCTCTGGCTCTTTGGCTCTGTGGATCGGGAAGGAATCAAGTCATCTTCCTCACCACTGGGCTCGGGAAGGAAACGATGCAGTTCTGGGTCAACTCGTTGGCACGACCTCTTGGGGTTCTCTGCGAAATCAGGGGCAATGGGTAAATCTCTCGTCGCAGTCTGGGGACCATGGCACAGAGAACTGCTTGAGCCCATCTGTGACGTCGGCTCTGCTGAACTCGAACACAAGATCTGTTTTCTCTGCTGGAGCCGTTGGCTGCAACGCGCTGTCCAAAATGGATTCCGCAATGGCTCGGCAGAGGTGACTGGGATAAGTTTTCTTGGATTGCGTGTGCCAAGAACCGTCGCTTCTGCATCCTAGGAGAGTACGGTGGACCCCCTTCCTGTGAGAGCATTTGCTTCTACCCAGGGTACTCTTGAGGGTCTCAGGGGCCTTGCGCATTATTATACCAGTCAGGCGCGTAGGCGCTCGTCCTGTCGTGGACATGTCAGTGTCTTTTGGCTGGTGCTCACACTGATCAAAATCCGCGGCCGTAGCGACGGGGAAAGAAACTACAGCAACTGTTTTGGTCTGCGGGTCGAGACCTCTTCCGGCTAAGAGCTAGGCGGGCCGCGCAAAGCACGAATTGGGGAGACAGGGCGCGGGCGGGCGGGGCCTCAGGCGGCCGGAGGGCGCGGGGTGCAGGCGGTGTTGAAGAGCTTGCACACACAAATTCGCTGAGCACCCCGCTCACCCGTAGCTGGGTTGCGTCTGCAACCGCAGCGTTGGGTGTGCGCCGAAGCCTGCGCCGCGCCGAGAGGGCGCGGGCGCCACGAGGCCTCGGTGCTGGTCGCAGCACGACCCAGCAACGGGCGAGAAACGGAGTGGGCACGGGTGGGTCAAATCCCGAGCGCGGGGCGCGCGCCCCAGGCACACACAAACCTGTGGTGCCTGCGCGCGGCCGCGGCGGGCAGCGGCCGCGCGCGGGGGCGCGCGGGCCTGCCCACATCGCCTGCGGCGCGCCGCGGCGCGCGCGAGCCAAGCGGCGGCGCGGCGACTGCTCGCGCCTGCGTCCGCCGCGTGCGCCTGGGGCCAGCGAATGTGTGCGATGGAACCAGGGGCCGAACTCGTTCCATACACACAAATTCGCTGAGCACCCCGCTCACCCGTAGCTGGGTTGCGTCTGCAACCACAGCGTTGGGTGTGCGCCGAAGCCTGCGCCGCGCCGAGAGGGCGCGGGCGCCACGAGGCCTCGGTGCTGGTCGCAGCACGACCCAATGCAACGATGCGACCAGCGCCGTGCGCCGCTCACCCGTTGCGCACGCGGAGCGCGGCGCTCGGGCGCGCGCCGGGATGTCGCAGCCACACTAGGTGTCTGAGCTGCTGTCAGAGCTGTCCGAGCAGTCGGACGCGGCGTTGCGCGCGGCCGCTACCCTCTCACTTTCGACCCGGACGCGGTCGATGTAAGCCAGGTAGGCGTTCGACGCCCAGCCTCCACGTTCCTTCGTTACTGCGGTCGGTGCACCCGCGCGATCGATGTCATCGGCGTGCCCCCTTGTGCGCGCGAGAGGGGCGGAGGGATGTGCGCGCCGAGCCGCGCGGGCGGTCGCGGGTCGCGACCTTCGTATGTCGTGGGTGCCGAATAGGTTGGCACTGTCCACGCCTATCCTGGACAATAGGGACCGAAGGATACGCCGGGCATCCGACCCTGAGAACTGCGCGAACGGCTGAGTGCCTACTGCTGTGCCGCGCAGCAACGGAGGCAGCGCGTGCACGGCGCGCGTCGCGGCGCGCGCGCGGCGCCAACACCTCCGGCGGAGTATCGACGCGCACGGCTTGTTCTTCCGCCTTGGCAACCAGAGGAGTGCCTCGTCTGCCGATATGGCCAACTCCGCCTAGCGCGTTTGGCGCGTGCGCGGGTGCCCCAGCGCGCGCGCTTCCAGACGGCGCGGCCCGCCGCGCGGCCGCGCGACAGAGTGTTGCCGCACCTCCGGATGGGTAAACACTCGGAAGGTAGGCGAAGCAGGAATATGTACGTAATTAGAAACATGGTGGATGCCACCTGCGCGACCGCTGGGTTGACTGGCGAATGCCGCGCGGCGGCCCCGCCTTTTCTTCTTCGCTGCGACCATGTAGGCCAAGTAAATGCGCAATCATAGCGTCACGAACGAAGCGCGGTTCGCGTGGCGTGTGTCCGCCGCGCCGCACAATGGCTGCCTTGGCCTTCCTGGGCGCGCGACGCGCGGCCTCGCGCGCGCGGTGGCGCGGGGGGCCGACACCGGAGCAGCCATCTGTTGCCGAAGGCGCTCGTGTCCAGGCGGAGCACTTCGCACGCTGTCTGCGCGCGCCCGCAATAATTCCGGAACGTGCCCGCGCAAGAGAAAGTGCCCGACCAGCGCAACAGATCGTCCTGGGCGCGCGCCGCAGATTATAGGAGTCTGCGGGCCGCGCAGGAGGGGTTGCGCGGATAGGTCGCGCCTCGCTGGGCGGCAGCGCGAGATGCCGGTCACGTCCGAGTACGTCTATCGCGAAATTGAGCCAGCACCGCGCACCGCTCTTCAAAGATTGGCGGGTGGATGGCATAGTGCTGACCAGGACCTCCAATCGGGCCCGTTCCGCCCATTCGCGCCGCTCCCCCTGCGAGGGCATGGGGCACGCAAGCCGCTGCGCGTTGCGACGCGGTCCCCCTGGCACGGGTGGTGAGGGCGGTCCTGGCCGCGCCATCGCACTTTCGAATGCAGGCGCTATCGCTGTCAGGCGCTCTGGAGAACGGCTCCGCGCATCCCCGCTACGCGCGGAAGAGGGTCCCGCGGTGCACAGGCGATCGAGTTCCGACAGGAGGGGTGCTGGCAGGACATGCAGGTCCGCGATGCACCTCAGCTGCGCCCCGACGAGATCCTGGTGGGTCTCGAACCCTTGCTCCGCCAGTACGCTGGCCGCAGGCGCGATATCGGAGGCACCCCCTGCGCGCCGGCGGGCGCGCGCGCGCGCGCCGCGGGCGCGCCAGCCGAGCAACCTTTTATTCCGCACTGGTGTAAATCGCGGGCGAGGCGAACCGATGCGACACTGCCTGCGCGGCGAAGACGCCGACCCGCGCCCGCGCGCGCCGCTCGCCTAGAAAACGCTTCACGCCTCTTGATATGCCGGTCACCGCGTCGCGCCCAGGGGGCGGCCCCGGGGGCGGTCGGGCCAGCGCGGCCACCCGCGCGAGTCGACGGCACTCTTCGCTCGTGCCAGCCCGATCGCACCAGCCGGCGGTTTCGCCGCCGCGCCCCTGCAGCTGCATGAGAGAACAGCAGCCATGCCGAACGCATAGAGCCGCGGCCTCGGCCGCCGCCGCATCGCTGAAACGCCCTGGGAAGCTACGGCGAAAGTCGCGGGCGAGCTACATCTTGCGCAATGCCGGCTAGCGCGGCAGCCGGTTCCGCTTGCGCGCGCGCGCGCGCGCCCCGCGGTGCGCGCACGCGGGGCAGTCTTACTAACATGCAGCCTTCGCGGGCGGTGGCCCACAGCGGGCGGCCTCCGCGAGTTGTGCACGGACCCTCTTCCCCCCCAGACGCGAGAGCAGATCCCGCTCCTCGCGGCTGGGAAGGTCGGCCAGGTTCCTTGCCGACTCCACGCGCTCTATCCACGCGTGGACCTGCCGCGGTGGCGTGGCCGCGCGCGCGTGTCTGGCGGCGCGCGGTTGCCGCGCTGCCTGGGGCGCCACTACCGCCGACCAGAATTGGTGCACGAGAAAATTCTGGTCGCGTGACTTTGCGGCCTCCTTCCTGAAAGTGCACTCAGCGACGCTGTTGTCTGAGAAGAAGACCACGCTGCGGCCGGCGAGCTCGCGTGCCCACGTGGACACAGCCACGCACTGCGCCAGCATCTCGAGCGCCGCGATATGCTGATCATTGCGGGCGCGTAATCCGCTGCGCCAATCGCGCAGCGCCCGACGCGCGCGCGCGCCGCGGACCGTCGCGCTGAGACCTGAGAAATTCTTCTGGCGGGGCCATGTCGGCCCACTCGAACGTGTCTTCTGTGAGTAAAATTGCGGCGAGTCGCGCCGGGCTGCCGCGGGCGTCCGCCAGCGCTAGCACCGGCGGGCGCGCGTCGCGGCATCGCCAGGGCCGCGCGCGGGCGATGTCCCGTGCCAGTACGTCTCGCCACCAGCGCAGCGCGTCGCTCGCGTGTCCCGCGAGGCGGGGCAGGGAGCCGTATGCCTGGTCGAAGAGCGGTCGCACCATCGAGCGCCCAGCGCGCTCGAACACGTGGCAGCATGCCCACGACAGGCGACCCGCCTTCGACGCCTCGCCGGCCGTGAGCGCGCCTGACCTCAAGGCGCCGTCGATGACGGCAATCCACTGCTTTACTTTATCGTCGTCGGGCTTGACGTGGAAGCCCGATGCCGACGACCGGACGCGCAGCCCCAGGATCACGATCGACGGGCCCCACGCCATTTTTCGGTCCTGCATGGCGCTGGGCCCGAGGAGAGCGCGCACCAGCCTCGCAAAGCACTTGTCGGCGTGCTCCGCGAGGCCCTTCCTCTCAACCGAGAAGAAGTCGTCAACGTAGCGCAACGCCGGGAGCCACAGCAGCTTGCGCGCCGCGGCCGCCAGGAAGGCGCCCGCGCGCTCCCATCCGTGCACGCAGGCCAGGCCCTCGAAAGGCAGCGCGATGTGCTGGGCGGCCATGACACGCCCGCGCAGGCGGTAGGTTACCCATGCCACCGCGCGGTGCCTAGGCTTGCAATGGCAGCAACCGCTAGGTACTGCAAATGCAGGAAACCAATTAAAATAGTCCAGAAATACTCTTCCGATACATCTTGGCGGCATAGCCGAAAATAGTCCAAATATACTCTAGCCTAAAAACAATAGTGCCGCCGCGTGGAGTTGTTGCAAATATATGACCAGCGACATTATATGTAAGCCATATAGTGTATAGGAATACACCAGCCATCCTAAAAGGCTCCAAGAGGCTACCCAAGGCTCCCCGAGGCCTCCCCTCTTGCGGCCCCCAAGAAGCTCCAATAGGCTCCCAGAAGTCTCCATTGTATACAAAAGTATACCAGCCACCAAGAAAGTCCAAGAGGCCCCCCCAGGGCCCCGAAAGAACCCAAAAAACCTTCAATGAATCCAAGATGGACCACCTGGAGATCTCAAGACCCCCAAAGCGTTCAAAGGTTCCGAAAAGCTTCCAAAAAGCCAACCAGCTTTCAAAGATCACCTATATCTTATATGGGCAACCAAAGCTTCCAAACATGCCAAAGACCCCATGAGGGGCATGCTGAATTTCGCCAGGGAAAGCTTCGTGGTAGGGTGTTTCGCCAGGGAAAGGCTGCACCGCGGTCGGGTGTTTCGCAAGGGAAAGCTTCGCGGTTGGGTGTTTCGCCAGGGAAGGCTCCGTGGTTGGGTCCGTCGCGAACGTGGTTGGGTGTTTCGCCAGGGAAAGCTTCGTGGTTGGGTGTTTCGCCAGGGAAAGCTCCGTGGTTGGGTCCGTCGTGACCGTGGCTTGGTGTTTCGCCAGGGAGAGCTTGCACCAAAAAGAAGGTGGCAGCAATACGGATACCACATGTGTTCTCGCACTGCCCCCTCCTGCCGTAGCCATTTGGGCTCAAGACTTTCATGTAGTTATCGGGAACACATCGTGAACGTAGAAGCCCTCGACGAGCAGATCGCGCCCCGAAACAAACGTGGGGCGAATGTTGCTGTGGCGCGGGCTGCTCTAGATATCAAACGGGCTCGCACTCGGGAGTCGAAAGTTGCACAGGAGAGAACGGATGCATTGTTTGTAGTGCAGCCAAACGTGCTTAGATCATTGTGCGAGAAGCCAGAACCTTGCTTGATTCACCCGCTCGCCGATCAAATGACTCAATTGTTGGCGGCCGTGAGATCGTCAAACGTTCCAATTGGTTCAAATATTGTTTCAGATTACATGCGAGGAGACGCTCGGAAGCTCATGTATGCTTCAGGGGACGTGCAGGCATTTCATGTTGACATGCCCAGACGGGCACTCGACGCACACCGACGCATTCACAGTGCTCTCGCGTGGCTAGTTGATCGAAGCTTTCGGAACGCTATCGCTTTAAGCATTGTAAACTGCCCTCGCATCGAGTTTCTTGCGTTTGTTGATGACAAATCATACGACGAGACACCATTGACGCTGAGGCAAATTGATTCGACGTTGGAAGCCGAACTAGATGGCAGCAGGGGTTCGAGGCAGGAAACAATATCGTTTGAGAAAGCATTGCCCAAGGACCAGGCATCTATATCGACAAAGGTTCTGCAGTTTGAACAAAAATTTGGGTATCTATTGAAAGCCGAGGTGAATGGGGAAGTTCGGTTCACAATGTTGATCGGAAGCACGAGTTCTCACCTTGGCAGTTTGTTTCGGAACACTCCAGAATCCATGCTAGCAGTGATTGGTGAGACGGACGCCACGTGCCTTCCCGAGCTTCAAGCAAAACATATAACGAGGATCGCTGCAAACTATAGGCACCCATCGAATATAGTTGTCGAGAGGAGGACGGTACGCAGAGGAAGACGTGTAACCGATAAGTATCGAACGATTCAGTCCCACTGTTGTCAACATAGGTTGGGTTGCGTTAGGCTGGCAGTGTTGGACTCTTTGAACGACGTTACCACAGGAATCATCAATATAACGAGGAGCATTTTCTCGAGCACGGCCTTGAAAGAGTTCCGCAGCTGTTTGTGGAAAGTTGCATTCGATATCTCAAAACCTCGGGTTGGATGGCCGGATCAGGAGGCCGTAGCACGACGTAAGTGTATTTTGAAATATTTCATAGTCGAAGGCCCAAACACTACAATACAACGGGTGTTGTTGGAGATGTTCTGCAATGGTGATTGGCTTGACACGTCCGAGATAACTCATTGGGTGCCACCTGGCGCGCCGTTCGATGAGGATGCAATTCGGCATCGCATGGCAGATGGTACCGTCAAAGCTGTATGCAACCAAAGGTGGAGATTGTTGCTTCGGAAAAAAAACATGGTGAATGTGAGGAGGCCGTGTGCGACGTTGCATTGCCTTTGATGGTGCACAATATATTGGTCCCTGCATACAAGATGTTTTGCGAGCGGAACGCAAAGCGAGCAAGTCAACGCACTGCTCAGGCCGAGTCTGGGGGTGACGCCCCTGCTGGCAATGAGGAAGATCAAATCTTGAACCCTGTAGCTGTGCAGCACTTGGAACCGCGTGAAATGCCGTTGGAGTTCGACAGGGCCGCTTGGGCTGCGCAGAATGATCGCTTCAGGAAAAAAAGGTCACGACTTTGTGGCACTTACAAAGCCTGGCCCGTTGGCGATGTCAATTGTTCTTCGCATGAGCATTCGGCCAGTCCAGGAGATGGAGAAAGAAGAGTTCAAGATAGCTGGCGTCAAGTGGGATCGCAAGCAGAATGCCAAAGCAGCCAGAGGAGGTCATGGAGCATACGGCAGCACCCACCGTGACTACATGGCCCTCGTGCACGCCAGGGGCGATATCGAATCAACGGGTCTTCTCAAAATGAAGTTGTTGCTCTATGATCACAGGCTCTGGAGTATTCTGCCGCCTGACCAAATCACGAATGGACTTGAAGTGCGCGCGTTTCGATCGATTTGCAAGAGCGCTGCTGTGACCGAGAAATTGTTGGCAAAACCTCACACCATGGCACCGTGGAGCTTGTTTCTGGTTTTGGACCAGCCCGACCTTGCCGAGACAGTCATGGGAACCCCTGAATGCATGTTGGATGCTTGGAGCAGGCAGTTTTTATCGGACCACGACCTGCGAACGCCAGAGGCTCGTGCTATTCTCGCATTGCACGTCCACTTGCTGCAGACTAACACGGACCACATGGAACTCGGAAACGCACACTCCAGACGGTTTGCCAAGAAACATGTTCAATGCAAGCAGTTGGACGCGGGACAGTTAACAGAAAAAATGGTGAATCAGAGGTATTTCTTCGATGTGGATTTCAGAAAAGTTGGGCAGGTTCCAGCAGCCCCAGGACAAGACGCTAAGCCTGACGAGAAGCCTGCCGAGGGCGACGCCAAGCCTCAAAAGCCTGAGGGGTCTGGCGGTGGGCCTTGGCGAGCTTTTGTCCACGATCAGGAATCCAGCGACTTCAGACGCGTGAGTGAGGACTACCGGGAATTGAAAGCGAAAGGGCCCGATGACCCCATCATGGCGGAATACATACGCAAAGGTCGGCTGGGGACGAAGTTGCGCCAGGAGGGTCGGGCTCCAGAGGGCGGGTCCTTTGGGCCGAAACCGTCCGTGCTGCGCAAGCGGATAGAGACTCAAGCAATATGTGCACACCCAATGGCTACTTCCATCGACGACCAGCGCATGATCGACCATCTGCTTGCATCAGGGGAGGCACTGGGTGCCAGCGTTGCAGACGTCGCTGGCGCTTTCAAGCGGACCGAGCGGGCGCTGGCGAAGAGGCGTCGGGCGATTGAAGGCCAGGAGCTGGCTGCTTTGGAAAAGTTCCATACGGACCACACTGAGGAGTGGCGGCAGGGTCTGATTCGCGAAGCGCCCACGTTGACAGACCATGCATCTTTGTTCACGGCAGTCCCTGGGCCACTACCTGGGGTGCGAACCTTGGAGTACGGCTTCGGCGCAGCATACGACGGCGCCAGCGACATTTTGTCATACGGCTTCAACGTTGCACGGATCACGAAGAACCTGATGAAGAGTTGCAATCGAGCGTGGGAGCACTTGCACAGAGTTGTTGCTGATGCTGGCCCTCATGAATCTTCGGAGTCAGACGAGGATAACTACAACGGCGAGTGTTGGAAGCTGGGTACTTGTCTATGTTGCCAATATGGTCCTCAACGATGGGCTTTCAGAAATCGACTTCTCCGTGCGATCAAGAATGCTTTCCCAGCGTCTCCAGATATGAAGTGGAAACGGCGAGCTCTCCTGGAAAGTAGGATCGTCGCGCAGTTCATTCCCTCGGTGCCCTCGGGCGACGCTGACGCTGACCAGCTGGCTGAATTCTGTGGGCTCGACTCCGAGGATATTTACATGCACGTGGCGCACTTGAGCCTGAAGCCGTACGAGCCGACAGTCCAGGCGATGTTCCCCGCGACGGAGCCCGAGGCTGTTGGCGCTGGCGTCGGGCAAGGCGAAATCGCCTTGAAGGCGCCCTCGGCCATTCCAACCAGATGTGTCTATTCATATATACACATGTAGATATGCACATATATGCGCATGTAAACCCGACATGCGTCCATGCGCATTCCATTCAGGTGGCCAGTGGTACATAACTCATATATGTGATTGTGCTTGGGTTTTTGTGTTTCACATCGCAGGCAAAGGGCATGTACGCCAGCATCTTGGATTTCATCTCGGGGATGCAGTTCAACCTCGAGTGGGCTGTGCAGTTCTGGGAGGTGGCGACGCACGACAGACCGTGCGCGGTCTTTCAGCCAGCAGTCGCGCTGTGCACCAGCGTGGGTGACTGCGCTGAGTTGTGGCCACCTCCGCCCTCCAAGAGGGGCGGTGGGCGAGGTCGTGGCGCGGGCCGCGCCCAAGGGCGAGGTGCAGGGCGAGGTCGTGGCGTTGGCGCCAGAGGGCGGGGTCGTCACGCTGCTCCTGGGCGACTGGGAGGTCGCGGGCGAGGAGCGGCCCCGCTTGCTCTTGAGGCGGCCCCAATTCCTCTTGAGGACAAGCACGAGCCCGACGAGTTCGAAGAGGAGGACGAGGCCCGCACCGAGACCGACGAGGACGACGACCCCAGCGAGCACGGCAGCGAGCACCCCAGCGAGCACGACAGCGAGCACGTCAGCGCCAAGGGCTCGGACAGCGAGGACTGACTACGGGTAAAAACTTGTGCAGTTGAAATGTTTACATGTGGTTCGCGAGAGGTATGCTCTCTCCTCTTGCTTCCCTGCCATCTTTAGAGGCCTTCGGCCAATGGCGCTACCGCGCCTGGGTTGTGGGTCCGAGCTCAGAGGTCTCTTGGATGCATGTTAGATGTTAGGTGTTGGGGTGTTATGGTATCTTGGGATGCCTCTCGACATGTGGCTCGCGAGAGATATGCCCCTCTCCTCTTGCTACCCTGCCATATTTAGAGGCCTTCGGTCAAAAGCGCTACCGTACCAGGGTTGTGGGTCCGAGCTCAGAGGTCTCTTGGATGCATGTTAGGTGTTAGGCGTTAGGGTGTTCGGGTCTCTTGGGATGCTTCTCGCGGACCTCGCGGTGGCCACGGGGCTCATGGGTCCCATGGGGCTCACGGGGCTTGTCGGGCCACTTGGGTCCATGAGGCCCACGGGGCCCACGGGCCCGCGCGGCCCCCAGGGCCTCTAGGGCTCATGATGCCTACTGGGCTCATATGGCTGAAAAGGCCCATAGAGCTCCTAGTGCTCTTCGGGCCCATAGTTGTTTGGCCCCTCCCTGCCCCTCTAAGAAGACCGTCGACGGGTTTTTTCTCCCTGGCAACCGGAGAGTTTTGGGAGGAACGACAAGGGATGCCTTATCATGGACAGCACAGCAAAGTGATAGCAGATATCGGATAGCGTACCATAGCATAGCATGGCGTGGTATAGCAGTGTTCAGTATGGGATAGCACAGTATGGGGTACCACAACAATGCATGATATAGAATATCCTAGCACCGCAAAGGCGTGACATAGCATGGGTATCATAGCAAGCTGCTAACAAATGCCATGCCAGATCGTAGCATAGCATTGGACAGCAAAGCTCAGCATGGGATAGCACAGCATGGGGCATCATGACATAGCAGCGTCCATCATGGTACAGCATAGCGAGGGGAATTCACAGCATGGATAGCACTGCAGATGGATCGCAGATAGCAGATAGCATATAGCATATCCTATCAGAGCATCCTGGCACATAATGCGATACCATAGCTCAGCATGGGATAGCACAACATGGGTAGCATAGCATATCATCTGATAGTATGCCAGATCACATGAATACAACCGCAGCGATATCATAGCAACGGGACAATAACACAGCATATCATGGCTTAGCATGGGGTGGCATATCTCAGCATGCGGTAGCGCAGCAGGGGATATCATATCATACCATGTGATAGCATAGCATAGCGTAGCAAATCGTCAGCATAGCATGGGTCGTGCATCAAAGGGGTATCATATATCAGAACACATCATAGGGCGACATGGGATAGCATAGCTAAATCGGGCCCATAGGGCTTATAGATCATAGGGCTCAGGGGGGCCATCGGGCTTCTGTCACACGGGGCTCAGAGGGCTTATGGTGCCTATATGGATCACGGGCCTCATAGGGCCCATAAGCTGGCCCGAGGGCCCTCGCGGGGGCCCAAGCGGCCCCCAGGTACCAGTACAAAACCTCGTCTGCACCCCTGGCATCCAGGGCCCGACTGAACTTCGCAGACCTCCGTAGCCATCTGGTTCCCACGCGGGTGCTTTTGAACCCATCGGGCAGCGGCGCCATGAGCAGTCGCCGCATCAAGCTCTCCCGTTTGTTTGACGCGTTTGACGCAGAGCTCATGAAATCGCACGATCTCGACGGGGCCTCACCTGTGAGCTCGGATGCAACACCCGCCAAGGCCCCAAAGCACCGCTTTGACACGGAAACCCCCGACGTTTCGGTGGCGGCCAAGCGGGTTGACCTTTTCACGCATGGGCCATCCGTCTTGGACAGCAAGTGGGACGTCGAGCCTGAGCCCGCGAAGTGGAAGAAAAGCAAGCACAGGCAGGGCTCGTGTGGGGTGTGGTTGAGCACTAAGAAACCTCGAACTTCCACGATCGACGATATCCAGGCCAATGCGACAATTGTTTCGGGTAGCACGGGAACCATTGACGTGGAGTGAGTTGCGTGAATTCTAAAATCAGTAGTAGAAGCAGTTTTAATTGCTTTAGTTGCTTGCGTGGTGCCGTGTCCAGGGCTTTGCTTTTGCATTTCGGAAGTCGGCTTGATTGGGTCTGCGGTCGGCTGGAAACAAAACGACCGACTGGGGGTAGGGGGAAGGCGGGGAGGGCATCGGGGAGTGCGAGGGGGGCGAGAGAGGGGAATAGGGCGCCTCCGCCGCACCCTCTACGTCCCTCCTCTCTTCCTCGCAGGCACGCTCAGACTCACTCACTCACACACAGAGGCACTCACGCTCAGACTCGCTCGCTCGCACTCAGACTCACTCATACTCAAACCCACTTACATTCAGACTCATTAGCGCCCAGGCTCACTCACTCTCACACTCATTCACACCCATACGTACTCATGTTCAGACTCGCTCACATACATACATACTCACACCCAGGCTCACTCATATTCAGACTCACTCACATTCAGAGTCAGCCCCGCACAGACTTACTCATACTCAGCCTTGCTACCTCTCAGGCTCACTTACACTCAGATTCACTCACGCGCAGGCTCGCGGATTGCGGGGATGTCTCGAGCGACGCAATGACCTCAGCACCCCAAGGGGTAGCCACCAGGGGGACGTAAAGGGTGCTAACGATGACAGTGGGCCTCGCGAGGACGGCGCCTCTTCGAGCACGTCGTCTTCGGCGTCGGAGGAGGCAGCAAATGAGCAGTCGGAGTCGTCGGCGGGGGGGGCGGACACCGAGAGCGAGGCGCCGCCGAGCCCCGCCGACCCGCGCGCCGTGCCGGTCCTTCCTGCGCCGCCGCCGCTGCCGCCGCCTGCCGCACCGCCTCCTGGCGTGGGGGCTCCTGGCGGACAGATGCTGCCAGGCCCTGTCGCCCTGCCAGGTGACGTCGAGCGTTCACCAGCGTTTTATGCCGCGGCTTTCGGGCGGGTCACGTTCTATAGGAAGTCTGGCAACATGGAGGCCAGGTGTCTTCATCCAGGCCACATTGATTGTCATAAGACACTCACTGCAAAGCCTGCCGAGAGGACCCTCAAAAGGGCACCTCACGTGGGCAGGCCAGCTGCAGGCCTCGTCGCGTGGCTCGAGGCTGCTAAGGATGACGGCACGCGCGCCGCTGAGGAATATGAGCCGCATGCTCCAAGAAGGGCCGTGCGTGACAGGCTCAAAGTTGCGGGGCCTTGCGCTGCAGCGCTGCTCGCAGCAGAGAGGCCGCAGAATCTTGCACTTGAGCCCGACTCAGAGCCTGAGTTTTTTATGATGGTGCGTCCAAGGGGCACGATACAATCAAACACGTAAGACATAAAACCGAACATGGCAAACGGCCAATGCACGTGCATACAAGTGTTCACATAACACACAACAGCACAGCATAGCATACACAGCACAGCACGCACACGCATATAATACACGCATAGCATACATACACATCACATCATAGCATACACAGCACATCACAGCATAGCGCATGGCATCGCATAGCGCAGTATATCATACATACGCAACATACACAACGCGTCATATAATACAGAGCATGGCGTACATATGCATTCGTCTAGCACATCATGCACACCCTGGCGCCTGTCATTGCATCCCTTGATTGTCTCGTCGAGGACGGCCTCGTCGAGAGATTTTGTTGCTTCGCCCCGCCGAGGGCGCCTGGCCATCACTTGTTGTCTACGCACCGCCACTGTTGAAATCTGCGTCCCAATATCAGACACGCTACGCGTTCCAATATCAGACACGCTACGCGTCCCAATACCAGCCAGACGCTTCGCGTACCAATATTAGCCAGACGCTACGCGTCCCAATATCAGACACGCTACGCGTCCCTAGGGACCTAGAGGCCCTTAAAGGCTCCTAGAGGCCTTCTTAGAGGCCCCTAAAGGCGCTCTTCAGGGTTCCTTGAACATGAGGCTCTCTTGGGAAGGGGGGAAGCTTCCTCATCAGGCCCTTGAGGCCCTCTTAGGCTCTGTCAGGGTACCTCGGACCTCCCTGTACATTAGGGCTCTCTTCGGCACCTTAGGCTCGCAAGTGCGTCGTAGATTATTGGACTCCTCAGGTTCTGAAGCTGCCTCGATGTGTTTATTGTAGGCTCTCAAGGCTCAAACTGCGCGTAGGCTCAGTAGGCTCTTCAGGCTTGCATAGGGTCCTTAGGCGAAGGCCTCTCGAGGCCATCTTACAGCTCTCTCAAGTTCGTCAAACTTGCTCCTCCCTCCTCCCCCCCCTCTCCCCTCCCTCCTCCTCCTCCCTCCTCCTCCTCCTCCTCCTCCTCCTCCTCCTCCCTCTCCCCCCCCCTTCCCCACCCGCCTCTTCCCGCGTCCTCCCCCCCGCCCCCCTCCCCCTCCTCCCCCTCCCTCCTCCCCATCCTCCCCCTCTCCTCGTTCCCCCTCCCTCCTCCCTCCCTCCCGCCTCATCCCCCCTTCCTCTCCCCCCCCCTCCCTCCTCCTGCCCCCTCCCGCCTCCCCCCCTCCCTCCTCCTCCTTCTTCCCACTCCTCTCTCCTCCTCCTCGTCCTCCTCCGCTTCAGCATCCCTCCTACTCCCCTCCCCTCCTCCTCCCCATCCTCCTCCTCCGCCTCCTCCCCCTGTCCCTCCGTCCATCTCGCCCCCCCCCCCCCCCCCCCCCCCCCTCTTCCTCATCATCGCTCGACTTCCTGATAGCCAGAGGGACTATTCCGACGAGCGCCCTTCGCAAAACAAAAAAAAATAGCCACCAGGACTATTCGCGCGTTCGCCGAAAACCAAGGACCGAATTAACTACTATTTCAAATCGTATTAAAATAGTCCGCGGGTTATTTTTATAATATTTTAAATAGCATTTAATTCAGCGTGTTCCTGCTCCCGCGGTTTCTGTTTCCGTGGGAATAGTCCCTGTGCCTATTTGTGTTGCGTGTTGTTCCACAAGAATAGCCCCTCCGACTACTGCGTCGTAAGTTTTGTCGGCGCACGTTGTCATCGGGGACTTCTCGGAGATATGGTTTTCAACCATTGAAGCCGCGCCAGAATTATCCTTTGACTATTCTGGGACTATTTTTGGATTATTCTTGGACTATTTGTTGACTATTCTTGGACTAGGAATGTAGTAGCTTGATGTACTAGTTCGCTGCGTTTTCCTTTGCGTGTCAGTTCAAAACAAGCCCTTGGTCGTCATTTCAAGAGCAGGGATTCAGGGGTGTACTATTTTTTTTTTGATTATTTTTTGGTTATTGTTTGATTATTGTTTTCCTTACGTAGTGCTACAAGAATGCGTCCGCGACCGCTATGTTCTTGTAACTTGTACCTTTGAGAGCATGCTTTGCCTCGCCCGCGCGCGCTAAAGTACGCCCCCCCCGCCCCCCCTTACTCCCCTTCCATGCTTCGTCACGCGTGCGCTAAGTACCCCCCCCCCCCCCCCCCCCCCACGCCCCCCCCCCCCCCCCCCCCCCCCCCCCCCCCCCCCCCCCCCCCCCCCCCCCCCCCCCCCCCCCCCCCCCCCCACCCCCCCCCCCCCCCCCCCACCCCAACCCCCCCCCCCCCCC
>CAUYUJ010021671.1:425414-431196 GCA_963575745.1 Prorocentrum cordatum | reverse complement strand
CCTCCTCCTCCTCCTCCTCCTCCTCCTCCTCCTCCTCCTCCTCCTCTTCCCGACCCCAGTGGCAGGCCCAGGAGGACGGGGAAAGAAGCAATACATTCCGGATCCGCATGCAACACCTGAAGGCCACTACCCGAGGGTTGGGAAAGCTCTCCAGCCAGCTTGGGCGTTTCAGCCAAAGGATTTGGGTCTCGGGAGCCCTGCCTGGCATTCTGTACGGAGCTGAGATACACGGTATCTCGGATTTTGAGCTTTCCCGCATTAGGAGGGCGGCGGGGAAGGTGCTCCGCCCATCGGCGGGGGAACGCTCCCTCACCTCCACCCTCCTCCTGCAAAAGGATCCCACGTGGTTGGCCTCGGTGGCCCCCATCATCAGGTACAGTAAAGAAGTGTGGGCGGCCTTCACCTGGGCCTACCCTCATTGCCTCCCCCTGCCCACCTTGAGGGATCTCTGGGATAAGGCCCTCTCTGGGCCGCTCAAACCCTGGAAACAGGTCAACGGCCCTTTGTCGGCCATGCGCGCCTCGTTGGCTAGGATAGGCTGGTCCATGTCGGACTTCCTCACCGCCACCTCTGACTTCGGGGACCCCATCCAGCTTACCTTGGTGGCCCCAGCGATGCTCAAGACCTTGCTGCGAGAAGCGGTCGTCCGCCAGCTCGAGCGAGACGCCAGCGCTAAGCTTAGCCTCCCTTGCGATCGATTGTGTTTCGGTATCGTCAGGGAACAAGTCCGATCGAAGAGATTTTCGGCGATCGAAAAAGGTAGGATTCGCAGTCTGTGCTGTGACGCGCTTTGGGCGAAGAGCCGTGCTGTCTTAGCGAGGTACGCTCTTGACAGCGACCTGTGTGAAGAGTGTGGCAGAGCTTCGGACACGGTCCACCACAGACTGTGGGAGTGCACGAAACATGCTGCGCTCAGGGAGGGTTTGATCGATCAGGGTATCATCGAGACTGCTTTGGCAGGAGACCCGTCCGACCCCCTGACTGAGGGTTTTTTTTGCCGCGGGAGCTTCCCGCATCCTGGGGACGTGTTCCCGAGACCTAAGAAGGGGACCCACGACGCCGCCACCCAGGTGGTCTGGCATACCCCCCCTCCAGACGATGGCGGTTTCAGCGGTTCAGTTGTTGTAGATGGATGTTGTTTTCGGCATCCTGTTTCGGAGCTCTCTAGGGCGGGGTATGGCTTGTGTTTAGTAGGGGACGACGGCGCTGTGCAATGCACGGTTTACGCGCCTATCGTTGCACCCTTCCCGCAGACGCCCCAACGCGGAGAGTTCACCGCTCTGGCGAGAGCGGGTACGGAGGTCACAGGGCCGTCTACGGTGTATAGCGATTGCAAGAATGTTGTGGTTCTTGCCCAGCCCCCAAGAGAGCTCCAATTGTCGTATAAGCGCCCATACGCAGGCTCGATGGCTATGTTTCAGCCAGGAAGCAAGCTTATTTCCTCAGTCGGCAAAATCAAGGCACATCTGAGCCCACAAGAAAGTGGGATCTCGGAGCGCGAGCGATGGCTTAGATTAGGTAGCGAAGCGGCTGACGCGGCTGCCAAAGCAGGGGCCAAACTCCACCCCCAGCCTTCCGAGAAGGAGGTTTCGGCGTTGTTTTTTTGTATTGGGGTTTCAAAAGCGGTGTGTAAGCTTGCGGGACGCCTGCTCTGTCACTGGCCGAGGCTAGATCTGACCAGCGTCCCCAGGACGTCCGAGCCTAGTGACAGGATTGCTACGTGCTCGCTCGGAGACCTGCTGCTTGCCAGCCAACACTCATGTCAGGCTCACGGCAAGAAGTTCTTTGTTTGTTCCACTTGCCACGCCATCGTGCCGCGCTCAGGCATCAGAGAAACGTGCATCACCGTGTGCAAGCAGCCGTCTATGCGTCATCAGGCGGTGATCGACGTTGATCAGATTCGGGCGGCGGAGTGGGGGACTCGGGTGGGGGGAAAGGAGCTTCACGAGTCACACTCTCTGCAGTTTTGGGCGAGACACTCGCTGACTTTTTGCGCCCGATGCGGGTTCACGGCCACGGTCGATCCGAGGCGACTGATGAACCCATGCACCTTGCCGACTCGCAAGGGCAAGTAGAACCTTTCTCGCATCGCGAAAAGGTTATACCCAGGCTATGGCGGTCCCGCCGCGGTGACTGTTGTTGCGGCTGCGTCGCGGGACCGCCAAGCCTTCTCCAGCCCTCACACGCAGCCTGGAGTTTCAGAGTCCAGCCCTGCTCCCCCAAACGCGAGTAGCGAGGATATCCCGAGGCCACGGGCAGGCTCGTCGGGAAGCTCGGACTGCTTTCGAGAGGAGACCACACCTCGTAGAGGTCTGCGTCTCGGCGCCTGGGCGCTCGTCGTGCGGTGTCCAGGTATGCTTCAGCACGGGGTCCTGTCGAAAATCCTCCTCCGCCCTCCTCCTCCTCCTCCTCCTCCTCTTCCTCCTCCTCCTCCTCCTCCTCCTCCTCCTCCTCCTCCTCCTCCTCCCCGCTGCCGCCGCGGGCCGCCAGGCGGCGAGAGTGGCGAGAGGCCCAGTGGGCACGAGCGGCGGGCCTGGCGCTGGGAGCTGTGGAGGCCCCTGCCGCCCGCCGCCGCCGCCGCCTTGGCATCGCTCGGACGTGTGCATTCATCGGTGGCCACCGGCGTGGACGGGCTCCGCGCGCGGAGCTTCCCAGCCCTCCCCGTCGGGGCCCTCGTGGTGCTCACGTCCGTGTGCAGCACCGTGGAGGCCGCCGCTGTTTTTCAGGAGGGGAACGAACACACAGACACAATCAAGCGTCGATCCACAGGAAATATATGGGAACATATGGGAAGTGTGTGGGGGGAAGGCAAAAGCCCAGAACAGATTGGAAAAAGGTGGGCGAAATGCGAAGAGAAGGACTCTGTGGTTGCTGAGCCCTTGTCTGCCTCTCCTCCTCCTCCTGCGTCTTTCTCTGTACTCCCCTGCGCGCCGCCATGTCGGCTCACAAGGGCCCTTGAGCTACCATGGCGCGCCGGTGACGGACGCGCCCACGCGTCCGTAAAAGTAAGGAGAACGTGCTCTCTTCTAGCGCGGGTCCCCCCACTTGTACCTCGTGTCTCTCTGTATCCATGCAGTCACTCCCGTACAATCCAGAGATGCCTCAGAAGGCGGCGGGACTTGTCAGAAACCCTCGCATCTTCTGAGGAGTTCTCTGTGCTGTCGGGGAGGGCTTCCGGAAGACGGCCGGGAAACTTCCGAGCCTTCTGAGAAGGCCTTCTCCTTTTCACGTCCCCCCTCGCTCGCCGCCGAGACTTTTTCGGCAAGAACCATCGAGGAACATGCTGGGTCGCCTTGCGAATAAATGCGCGCACGAAGCCGGAAAATGCACGAGGAATTGGACGTCCGAGCGATGGCAGGTCGGGGACGTCGATGACCCAGAAGTGTCCCGGGGGGGGGGGGCGGGGGGGCAGGCCGTCGTCGCAGCTGCGGGGCCGATGCTCGTCGCCGATCGTCGTCTTCGCGCTCCTCTTCGTGCTCTTCTTCTCCCTCCCTGGTGGCGGACGGCGACAGCTTGCGCTCGGGTTTGAGGCTCGAGGTTTTCGAGCGTTCTCGTCGCTGTCGAGCTTAACTCGGGCATGCCCCTCAGCAGGAGGAATATTCAATAACATGTTTTAAAATAGTCTGGGGACGATATCTCGTGTTCTTTCGATTATTTCCCGTGTTTTGGCTACTTGGTATGTTTCTTCAGTTCAATCCGCCTGTGGGAGGACATGCCCGATCTAATGCTGAACGGTTTTCCGGCCCTTGGATGCTGAGGCTTAAGCCGTGGCCCAGAAGGTTCTTTAGGGTTTGCAGCGAGGAGGCAAGCATGCACACCCGTCGTTCAAGGCAGGTGTCTTTGGATCCCCAGATCCCAATTTCGGCGGCGAGCGAGGGGGGGAAGTGAGAGGGAGGAGGCCGTATCAGAGCGGCGGCGCAGTATTTACATCTGGAGGTCAGAAAGGGGTGTGGCATAAAGGGGCAGGGTGCGAGTCGTGGAAATGGAGATGCTATCTGCGATAGATGGCAGCGCCAAGTTCCCTGCACATCAAATTTGCACCACACCACTTTCTACCATACCCTTTTCCTACGTCCAGATTGCAGCAGTTTGTCAGCCACGCGCAGAGGGGGGCGGGGGGAGGGGGGAGGGCTTCTTAGAAGCACCCCTGCTTCTTAGAAGGCGCGGGCCTTGTCTATAGTTGTAAGGCTGGCGCCTTCTAAGAAGCAGCCTCCCCCTAAGAAGCCCTCCCCCCTCTCCCCACCCCCTTGTGCGCGCCGCCAGGCAGCAGCTGGCGCGGCGGGCAGCCACGAATCGTTCGAGGACGTCGTGAGCGAAGAGCCCCTGCGGTGAAGAGGGGCCGCCCTCCATCCGTGCAGCCTTGACGCACCGGCTGGCACAGGTCAATGGTATCGAGTGGGCGCGCACTCTTTCGGTATCGTTTCACCAATTGTTTGTTTCCTTTGCATGCCGACACGCATGTGATCGGCATTTGCCGTCTGTTTGCCAATGCGCCGTCAGGGCGCGGCTTCGCTCGCACGTTCACCCCCAGCCCCATGCCCCTTCGAGGCAAATGACCACCCCAGTTGGGGATACACCCCCCGAAGCCCGAAGGGAACGCCCTATGTCCCCATCTAGGGGGGCAGATCGGCCGACGGTGCCCAGGCCACGCCGCTGGGGATGGGGATGGGGATCGGATAAACGATATTCATGATTACCACAAGTTATCGACACACGATGATTCACTAAAGCGAGAAACAGATTTATCAAATTGCGCCGCCCGATCAAAACAAGACAAAACATCATTCCGGAAACGCAAAAGCGGGTTTGTTATATTCGAAAACGAATTTTCTAAGTCCGGGGCCGTTTCTCTAAATCCCATATCCCATCATTACCATGTTCTCAGAGGCCTGCCAGGCTTGGAGCGGTTTTCTGGAGGGCTACGGCGTGGCCAGTCTTGGGACCTGGAGGCATTGGGCGCTTGGGGGGCGTCGGGAGGAGGGTGGTGTGCACGCGTGTGGAAAAGGCACTGGCGCTGCCGACTATGAGGTTACCTTGGCGTCCTCGCCGGGCGACGGCGACGACGACGGCGACAGCGGCGGCGGCGGCGGCGGCGACGACGACGACGGCGACGACGGCGACCACGGCGGCGGCGGCGGCGCCAGGCGGCGGCGCCAGGCGGCGGCGGCGACGGCGGCGGCAACGACGACGACGACAGCGACGACGGCGACCACGGCGGCGGCGGCGGCGGCCACGGGCTCGGCGGCGGCGGCGGCGGCGGCGCCGGGCAGGTTCGACGAGTCCCTCGCGGCGCTGCGCGTGCTCGCGGGGCGCTACCGCGGCCACCCCGCGGTGGGGCGCCGCCCTGCCCCGCCGGGTCGGGGCCGGGCTGTCTCCCCCGCTCAGAGGCGACGATAGTGGCGCCTCTGAGTGTCGTGCCGCCGGGGGGGCACAGAACGCTTGGAGTGTCGTGTCGTCTCGGAGGCGACGATAGGGGCGAATAGCCCAGGGGCCGTCTCCCCCACGCAGAGGCGACGATAGGGGCGAACAGCCCAGGGGAGAGCGATGCATGCAGGCCAGCCACAACTGTGGGAGCTGTGTTCCTGACCCCCCTGGGGGGCCCATCGGTTTTGACACCCCTCTCGAGAGATCGTCGATGGGATGGGTTCCCCCAGGGGGGCAAGGACCACAGCTCCCCCAGTTATGGCTGGTCGGACATGTATCCAGGGGCGCCGATGATTTATAGTCTTCGGCAAGGCTCCCGGGCGAGTGCGTGTAAGGCCCGCCCCTGGGCTATTCGCCC
>CAUYUJ010021671.1:410414-420414 GCA_963575745.1 Prorocentrum cordatum | reverse complement strand
CGAGGGTCGAGGATCGGGGCTCGAGGTTCGAGGATCGGGGCTCGAGGGTCGAGGATCGGGGCTCGAGGGTCGAGGATCGGGGCTCGAGGGTCGAGGATCGGGGCTCCAGGATCGAGGTTCGAGGCCGGGGCTCGAGGGTCGAGGTTCGAGAGCAGATGTTTCCCTGGCAGGCCTGGCAGGGGCTCTGGCCCAGGGTTCTCTTTTGTGTTGGCGGGCCTCGTCCTCCTCCTCCTCCTCCTCCTCCTCCTCCTCCTCCTCCTCCCCCCCTCCTCTCCTCCTCCTCCTCCTCCTCCTCCTCCTCCTCCTCCTCCTCCTCCTCCTCGTCCTCCTCGTCGTCGTCCTCCTCCTCCTCCTCCTCCTTCCCCTCCTCATCCTCCACCTCCTCCCCCTCCTCCTCCTCCTCCTCCTCCTCCTCCTCCTCCGTGCCAGACGGGTGGCGGGAGGGGGCGGGGGCCCAGCATGCATCTGGCGCGTGCGCGCGGGGCCCGTGCTTTCACGTGTCCCCGCTGGCCCCCGGGTGCAGCCGCCGCCGCCGGCCCGCCCGAGGGGCCGCCCGCGCCACGCGCTCCGAGCGTGACCCGTCCCAGCGGCCCCGCTCCCCCCCCCCCGTCCCCTTTTTCGGTCGGCTCCTCCGTCCTTCCCCTCCTGCACGGTGGCACACTTCGCTGCAACGATGCCCCTGTTTAGTTGGCTCTCCGCCAGCGCAGTTGCTCTGCGCCGCCGACGCCACAATGTTTCCACGTGTCCACGGGCCCTTTGGGGGGGGACCTAGCCTCCTAGTCGCTGATTTCTTAAGATGTGACAGACCCGTGCGCGGAAGGGGGGGACCCAACATGCGCGTGGCGCGTGCGCGCGGGGCACGGCCCTCCCAGGGAGGGGGGTGCAGCTTCTAGTAGGCGGATTCTTTACACGTGAAAATGCGTGAGCGGAGGGGGGAACCCAACACGCGATTGGCGCGTGCGCGCGGGGCGCGTTTCTGTCGCGTGTCCACGGCCGGAGGGGGAGACCCAGCTTCTAGTCGTCGGAGTTCATTCCGCCTCATAATGCGTGTGCGGAAAGGGGGGTCCAGAATGCGTTTTGGCGCGCATGCGTTTGGCATGCGTTGACCTGCGCTTCTCGCCACGACGGGTCCCCCATCGCATTCTCTACGAAAAAATGCGCGGATGGGGGGGACATGCGCATGGCGCGTACGCTTGTGGAAGTCGATCAATGGAGAGGAAGCATGCTGCCAAACAATGTTCAGGATGCCCAAACTATGGTTCAAACATGCTTCAACTATGTACAGCAAAAACATGTTCGAAACACTTTAGAACAGGCCTTACACATGTTGAACACATGTTTCATTCAATGATCGGATTGTTAAAGTGTCCATTGTCATGGCCTCCACAAGCGTACGCGCGGGTCGAGCGCGAAGCCGCGTGCGCGGAGGGGACGGGGGCCCGGCATGCGCCCCGGCGCGCGCGCGCGGGGCAGCCGTTTTCACGTGTGCACAGCTTCAGTTTTGGTCGGCGGGTTTTTCGCACGCAAAATCCATACTTGCATGCCTCCTCCCCTCCTCCTCCTCCTCCTCCTCCTCCTCCTCCTCCTCCTCCTCCTCCTCCCCCTCCTCTTCCTCCTCCTCCTCCCCCTCATCCTCCTCCTCCCCCTCCTCTTCCTTGGCCCGAGTCGGGTCTGCAGGGGTAGAAATATTGGGAAGGGCCCTTTCTCTCCTGCGAGCCAAGTTTTGGCGTCTGGGTTTCCTGGGTGGCGTCCCCAGGGCTCCTGGAGTATAAACGGTTACTGCGGCCTGGCTGGCCTTACATCCGCCACGGCGCCGCCATGTCGCGCCGCCTCGCTGCTGACCCCTGGCGCTGCAACGATTGCGTCACGAGGGACGGAACGCCGTGGATCAACCGTGGCGACTTCGAGCAGTACTCCAAATGCAACCTGCATAAAGGAGTCTGCTACGGTGGTCCCAAAACGCCAAAAGGGAGCCTTGCGACCAAGTCCACGGGCTCACCAGGCCATGGTCAAGAAGCTCACGGTCGCCAAGTCGCCTCCTCCTTGGGCTGCTGCAGCTGCTGGGGGGAGTGCTTCTGCTGCTGGGGCGGGCGTCGGATTGGACAGTGGGTACCCCCATGGGGCTCCCACTGGTGACACCGGAGGCACGGCTGACCCGTCGGAGAAGCAGGTCAAGCGTGACCGCATCAAGAAGATCAATGAGCTCCTTAAGGTCTATGATGGATTTTCCGTGGCCTCGGACCTGGCGCAAGTCAAGTCCCTCACCGAAGAGAAGGAGCGCGTGGGCAAGGAACTCGACGCCGAGCGCCCCTTGGAGGATCAGGTCACCTCCCTCACCACGAGGCTGCGGAACTCCCGTGCCAAGGCCAAGCGCCTTCGCGAGGAGCACGCTAAGAAGCAGCTGGTCATCGACGCGCTGGTTGCCAAGCAGACGGTGCTCCAGGTCTCCTTGGCCGAGGCAGATGCCGAAGTTTTGCGGCTGGAGGAGGAGGTTCAGCGCTTGGGCGCCGACCGAGCCCCTCCGCCCACCGCTGGCAAGCGCGCGCTCTATGAGCTGCTGCCGAAATCCGCTGTCAACGCCCAGCAGCTTGGCGAGTTGGCCGTGGGGCCCGGCGTGGACCCCAGCCTTCAGGCGGAGCTGGAGACGGCGGCCAAAGTCTTCGGGAGGCTCCATGAGGTTCCCCAGGCGAAGCCGCCAGCGGCACAGGCGCCCTCTGCTGCCCCTCTTCCTGCGACCCCTGCTGGGGAAGAAGGAGGAGGAGGAGTTGCGTCCACCGCCGTTCTCCTCGCGGGCCAGGTGCAGGCCCTCGCTGAGGAAGCTGCCATGGACGACATGGAGATCGACATCAACCTCATGGAGTCCACCGAGCTGCGGGAGGCGTTGGAGGCGGCAGGACGCACGAAGCCTGACGACGCCACCGACGCGGACATGCAGGTGGCGTACAAGCGTGTTCTCGACTCCTGCACGCATGCGGCCACGGCGCGCAAGCGGAAACATAAAGGCTCGATCGGCCCCTTATGAGGGCAGCGCCTGCCAGCGCGGCTACACGAATGGCACGTGCCACGCGCAGACCACTCGATGTGAGCGCCATGCTTCAGCCTGTTGCGACAGGCTGCGCGGCCATCGAACTGACAGGAAGTCCCATGGACGGAATGTCAGCTGTGGCCTCCCGTGCACTGACAGCACGCATCATGCACAGGCTGTCAGCTGGGGCCTTCCTGGCAGGAAGTACCATGTACGGAATGTCAGGGTTAACGAGGGGCGCCCAGAGGACAGCGCGTAATTTTGCACGCGTTGCTCCTTGGTCGTGTCCTGGCTGCATGGGTTCGCCTCCGCTGGGCGAAGAGCACAGTGTGTCTCCTGCCAGTGGCCGCTGCTGCTCCAGTCCGTCGCCGTCAACTTGTGCTCCAGTCCACGCGTCTTCATCGTGTGCGGCGCGCCCGCGTGGATGGACCTCGGCGCTGTTCTGGTGCCAATCACCCTGTTCGAGGCGGGTTCTGCTGGAGCCCCCGACAGCGGTGGGCCAGCGAGCCCCCGACTGGTCAGCCACAGAATTTGTCCAAATTCTGTGGCTGACCAGTCCGCGGGCTTGCTCCGCAACTGGATGAAAGCGCTACCCCGATACCGAGCTGACGGCAGCGACGCAAGCATGCCAGAGGGTCGCGATCCTTTTGTGCAGGGCCCCAGCACGGCCACGCCTGATGCTGGCGACGCGCGCTGTCAGGTGGCGGCCAAGCTGGTCGCGGTCAACCCTGGCCCCCACGGGCCACTTCTCAATTTCCTGCCGCACTTACTCGACGAGGTGGCGATGGCCCAAGAGACGCGGGTGGTCGACCAGCGGCTTGGGGCCGTTCAAATATGTTGCGCGCGATGCAGGTTGGCACGGCCTCTGGGTTCCTGCCGAGGAGACGGGAGGAACGTCCGCGGCGTCGTGCTCCAGTGGCGTCTGCGTGCTCGTGCCTACCAACGTGATGGCCACGATGCCCCCCCCATGGGGATCATGTCGCCTTTCCACGTCATGCTGTGGCAGCTGATCTCATGGGTGCTTGCGAAGCGCGCGGCGGCGTGGAACGCACGCGGCCTCGACTGGATAATCGGGGGCGACTGGAGTGCCGACGGCCAGGGCATCAACATTGGCGACTGGGATGGTTCCTTGGCAGGCACTCTTCCTCCAGCCGTCGGCCCGTCGGCCTCTACGTGCGTCGCCTCCAACGGAGTGTTCACCATCGACTACTTCTTGGCGGCCTGCAACCTCGCGTCCCGTGTCTCTTGCCAGCCCGAGGTGATACATGGATGCGGGAGCATTCCCAAACCCCGCTACCCTGTGGGTCTGGAGCTGCATGGGAAGGACACGCCGACGCGGTGCCGCGTCCCCGATGAGCCTCGACCACTGCCTGTTGTACCCCCTGTTGGCTGTGCTCGTTTTCCTTTTCCTTGGCATACTTTGGATAGCCTATCTGCGCGATCAGCCACCGCGCCGCACAGGGTTGCTGGCACGGGCCATGTCCAGTCCAGGCCCGATCGGGACCGATGCAGGTCCTTCGATCACTTTGGCCCATGCGCGATCGATCGGGACGCGCGGGCCAACGTTGCCGCCGTCGGACCTGGTCCCATGGACAGGCCGTCGGCGAGGCAAGCACACCTGATGATGTCTTGCAGCTCTGGGGCTCCGTTCTGCAGGGCTGACTACGGGATCGCAGGCAGGCGCGACAAAGTTGGCGCTGGAGCCGACTGCTTCGTCGGGCACCACGGCCCCCCCAAGGTGAAGTGGCGGCAGCTGCGGTGGGGGCCACCTCGCAAGCGGCTGTGCCACGACACCACTGTCTGGGCTTGGGCTACTGCGGCACGCTGGGCTACTCACCTTCGTGCTGAGCGTGATCGGGTCCAGCGTTTGTGTCACCGGTTGAATGCGGTGGCGGCGCATGCGTCTCCAGCTCCCAGGCAGCTGCAGTAGACGGCCAGCGTTTTCTACGACATCCTCTGCTTCCTGAGCTCCATTGTCGGGCAGGATGATAAAGTCCCAACCAACATCGGCCCCTGCTACCGCCAGTTCTTCCTGCGCGGGCTGGACGGGCTGATGGCGGATGATTTTGATGACATGGTAGATGCCATCGTGGGCCGCGCGGAGGACCTCACTGCCGCGGCGCGCGGCTCGTCGCAGAGAGCTTGGCGCAGCTGGGCTCGGGCGGCCTTCAATGGGGGAGCGAACGCTGCCCATGCTGCATCCAAGGTCAGGGCGCAGCAGGAACTCGTTGCCCCTGAGGCCGACGCCCAGTCATAGGACCGCACCGTGGACGAGTGGAAGCGGATCTGGGCGACCCATGGGCTGGAAAAGCTGCCTCTACCCACGGATGCACCTACGTGGGAGGAGTTGCCTAGCCTGACGGTTCATGACCTACGGCAGGCCATCCGATCTTTCTCTCTCGTCACCGCCTTGGGGCCCACCCGCATTCCACCCAAGGCGCTCGAGCACTTATCGGATGAGGCTCTCAGTAGGTTGGCCCAGATGTTCGAGGTCTTCGAGCTGCACTTACGGTTTCCCTCAGACCACCTGTATAGTGAGATAGTCCGTCTCCCTGAGCCAGATGGTGGCCACAGGCTGATTGAGCTTAGCCATGCTCTCATACGAGTTTGGGCGAAAGCACGCCGATGGCTGTCGGCAGAGTGGCAACGACAGCATACTTGCGACGAGATATGGGGTACCCGAGGCAGCCACTCATCCACGGCCTCGGCTTTCGCTCACAATATCGAGCACGAGGTGGTAAGCCTCATCGGCGACCACACTTGTATCATCCTCCGTCAGATGGTGAAATGCTTTGACATGGTGAGTCCCCATGTGCTCATGCGGGAGCCACGGGAGCTGGGTTACCCGATACGCCAGCTCTGGATGTTGCTGCAGCTCTACCAGCAGCCACGGCGCACCAAGGCGTACGGCAGCCTCTCGTGCTCCCCCGTCGCCTTTCAGGGGGTGCTGGCGGGGTGCGCACATGCCACCTACCTCATCTACCTCCTGCCGTACCGTGTCCTCCAGCGGGCCAGCAGGGTTGCGCCGACAATGAAGCCACGTTCGTTGGTGGACGACGTCGGCCTGCAGATGCCCCCCCCCCCCCCCCCGACATCGGTGATGTCAAGCTGCTGCGGCGCACTGCGATGGTGCTCACTGCAGAGGCCAGGGACCCTGGGCTTATTCTCCAACCTGCTAAGTCCGCGGTAGTGGCTGGATCATCGCAGGTCCGCCTTGTGGTGCACGGGGCCCAGCGGCGGCTGCCTCGGGCGGTGCCCCAAGCCCGACATATGCGCAACCTTGGCCATGGGCTGCATGGCCCCCGAGTGCTGAGGAAGGTTGGGAAAAGCGCATGAAGGCCGCGCGGGGGCGCAAGCACCGCCTCCTCATGCTGCGTCGCGCGGTAGTGCGCAAGGCTTCCACCCTGTGGCGGACTGGGCTCATGCCGCCCGCAGGGCACGGCGCTGGAGCGTCGGGGTTGGCGGACGCGCCCCTACGTGAGATGCGAAACTTGGCCGCAGCGCCAAACGGGCGCAGTGACAAACGCCATGTGGGCGTCACGGCATACCTCCTTACTCACTTTTCGGAGGAGTACGACCCCATCTATCGTGCCACGCTGGACCTGGTCTTGAACTACGCCGCCTGGATTTGGGATGGGCGTGCGTCACCCAGCCGCCTTCAAAGGGCTTGGACAGCGCTCCATGAGCGGCTTGTCCCCATCAGTTGGGCCAATGCCAAAGGTCCCCTGGCCGCGACGTGGTTGACGTTCAGGCGGCTAGCCTCGGACATGGAAGCGCCGCGCGTCTTGCAGGACGACCTGGGCAACCAGTATGACCTGTGCCGCGCGCGCCTTGCTGACCCACGTCCGTTTTTGGTGCAGGGCGTGCAGCGCTGGCAGCACGACCGCCCCACCAGACACATGCACTCCCACGCTGGTGCGCCCATCTGGCACCGCGGGCACAGGCGCGCGGTCAAGGGTGTCCGTGCCGCAAGGCAGCTGGGAGCGTTACAGGCGCTATGGTCTGACACCATACCCATGCCGATCCGCGGGGACATGAAGCTCGGCATGCCCATGCGCCCTTGTCAGGCTTGCGGGAAGGCCCTTGCGTTCGATGAGTGTTGGGGCCATGTCTTCTTGGAGCGCCCCGCGCTGCTGACCCACCCACCCCCGCAGGGGAGCTGCGACCCATGGAGCAAGAGCCTACGGACCATGTCCAAGGCTTGCGGCAAGCGCAGAACCTTGGAATACAGCAGGGCTTCGGCGACCTGCTTCAGCAAGCTCACGACAACCTAGCGAGCCGGGCCGACCCGACCTTGCCGACCCTGCCGACCCGACCCAGCACCATGGAGGCCGAGGGCGGCTTCTTTCCAGGCGTCGGGCAAGGGGTTGATGAAGAGGTCGACTTTGTGCCACCCAATGGGTACGACGGCCATCAGGAGAAGGCGCGGCTGGACGCGCAGAGTGTCCGTTGTGCGCCACTGGTTGTTTCGGAACAGAGTGACCCGTTGTCCCTTGCGGCGGCGGTTCCAGCCTCGGCGCCCGACGCACCACGCGGGCACGGCGTGCCCGAGACAGCGACACCAACGCTGAATGGCCGTGGTATCTTCCACCCCCCAAGTGCTGGCTGAGGTGCGCGACCAACTTATCCAAGCGGGTATTGGATCAGGCGCGCCGAACTTCGAGCAGTCCTACCTCGTTTTTGGCATGCCCGAGCCTCCCGCTTATCTGCCACGCGTAGATACGCGGAGGCAGGATGCCTGCCTTTGGGGCGACGCCCATGGCGTTTGGGGCCCCGTTTCTTACACCGACGGGTCTGGTTACGACTCAGGTGTTCCCGAGGTGCGGAGGTGTGGACAAGTTGTTGTGCAGCTTGATCCTCACTCTTGGCTCCCAGTTAGGGCGCTGTTTGGGCCCCTTCCGTACTTGGCGCAGACTGTCGGACGTGTTGAGACGTGCGCGACCAGGGAGGGGCTCGACGCTTTCCCTGACCACCAGTGCTTCGCCACTGACCTGCTGGCGCTCGCTCAGGTGTCCCGAGCTCGAGCAGGGTCGTGCCAAGCATGCTCGAGCGTGGCGGGACATCTTCGTGGCCAGCCGCAGGCGCGCTCTGCGGGACCCTCCCAAGTTCCGATGGACGCCAGCGCACAGGTCCTTGGAGGAGCTTATGGGCACAGAGCCGCAGGAGCTGCGTGACTGGCTAGGCAACGGCTGGGCAGACTACTTCGCGCGCTGTGGTGCGGCCTCTCACGCGCTGGCTGGGTCGGCGGCTGAGGGCAACAGCTGCGCTGAAACATCGCCGCAAGGTCCTGCAGTTCATTTCGTGGGCGGCACTGCAGGTGGTGGCTCGCAAACAATGGGGATGCGACGTGGAGGCCCCCCAGGCCACCTTGTGAGCAGGCCAGGCCCATTGTGGCGGCACGCAGTACGGACCATGTTCTTGCTTACTGCGCTAGCCTCGGGCGGTACTGATGCACCCAATGCGGGGTCACGGCCACAACGGGTTCCTCCCTCGAGTCGCTGCAAACTGGCTCTCATCGCGCATGTCGCCCTTCGCGTGTCGCCAGAGCTCTCGATGCCGAGTACTTCCGCAAACAGGGCGAGGGCTGGGTTCTCTGCAGCGACCAGAGGGCTGGCATGGCCCTGGGCGCGGCCTTGGCGCTCGAAGGGAGCGCGCAGCCCTCGGCCCTCGCAGCCTTGTTGCCGCCTGCCCTGGCCGAGGAGGTCGGGGACGCCTTCGCTGCGCATGGGCGCGACGTGTTCAGGGGTAACAATGTTTATTGTTGCAGGCGCTGCGGGCCCCACTGTGCCGCGGGAGATGTCCGCGCAGCGCGGGCGCTTGGCTTGAGGAACGATGGGCTCTCGCCCAAAGAGTCCACGCGCCGCAACCAGCAAGATGCGATCAGGCGCGTCGAGAAGGGGCCTGGCGCCTCGCTCCTGACGCACCCCATCAGCGCCGCCCCCGCAGGGGGGGGGGGGGGCCTCTTGCAGCCACGCGGCGCGTTTATCGACCATGTCGTGATTCGCTGCCTTTCCGTGGTCGGCTGGTGGCACGGCGTCTTCTTCGGTGGCGACGCCCCCTTCGTCGGCGGCAAGTTGGCCTGTTGCCGCGGCCTGGAGGGCGACTTCTTCCAGTTGTTCTCTTTCTACATTGTCTCCTGCTCTTACGGCGCCGCGCCGCGAGTAGGCGGCGCCAGGGGGGTAGTCCGTCGCGCGCCCGCGTGCGCGGCGGGAGACCTTCCCGAGGCGCTGCGCCCCTCCGTGCCAGACGGGCGGCGGGGGGGGGGGGGAGCATGCACCTGGCGCGCGCGCGCGGGGCGCGCGATTTCACGCGCCCGCGGCCCCCGGGGGGGGGGGGCGGGGGCGGGAGAGCGAAGAGGGGGGGAACAGGACGGAGAGAGGGGGAAAGAGAGAGAGGGAGAGAGAGAGAGAGAGAGAGAGAGAGAGACAGACAGAGAGAGAGAGAGAGAGTGGGCAAGGGGATGACTAGGAGGAAGGGGAGGGATGTGAGCAGGACAAGCAGGCGATGAGAAGGACAACAGAGAAGAGGAGGAATGCGGACGAGCGACAAAGAGGGACAGGAGGCAGGATGCTGCTGCTGTTGCTGTTGCGGCTGATGATGCGGATGACGACGATGATTATATTGATGGTGATGATGCTGATAATGGTGACGAGACGGTGCTGATGGTGATGTTTCGTAGTATGCTGATGACGGTGGTTGTGGTGTTGACGAAGGTGATGATGGTGATGATGATGACGATGCTTCTGATGATGATGATGATGAAGCTGATGATGATGCTGATGCTAGTGCTGCTTATGACGATGACGATGTTGATCATGATGATGATGTTGCTGACGAATGTGACGTTGATGATGATGGTGGTCGTGATGCTGATGCTGATGCTGACGGTGGTGCTGATGTTGCTGATGATGGTGGTGGTGGTGGTGATGGCGGTGGTGGTGGCAGAGGTGGTGGTGGTGGTGGTGGTGATGGTGG
>CAUYUJ010021671.1:365414-405414 GCA_963575745.1 Prorocentrum cordatum | reverse complement strand
CATTCTCAGGACCTCAACGCCACGAATCAACCTGACGTTTGCCTTGAATCGCGCCAGACCAGCATTCCACCATTCCACCGCGAATCAACTGTTACACCCTGACAGTCCTACTTCGTGCCAACACATTATTTCTGGGACGTCAAGTGCAAGAACCCTTCAAGTCTGCGCTACGGTGAGAGCCACATTTTGAAAACCACCCGCTCTCACTCCGTGAGACTCTTGCAATGGAGACAGCGCGTGTGCGCGGCGATCGGGCGAGAGCCACACGCCGAAAACAACCCGCCCTCAATCCGTGAAACTCTCACGATGCTTTAAGCGAATGTGCGCGGCGCCAATGCGAGAGTCACATGTTTAGAACAGCCTGCCCTCGATCTGCAAAATTCTTTACGCTTCGCGTATCCCCACCAGCCCATCTCACAGCAGCAACTCTTGCGAAGCATGCCGACAGTCGTGTTTTTCAGGCGTGTGTCCGCTTGGCCCCGCATATCTCCCCTGGTCCTCGTTCCTCCCGCCTCCTTGTACATCCTCCTTGTGGGGGGAGCGGGAGAAGGACGAGGCGGAGGAGGAGGAGAGAGAAAGCGCTCCTCGTGATTGTGAGTCGTTTGTGAGGTTTCTCGTCTCAGGTGTGAGTCGTTCGGGCCCTTCTTCCTGGTGTGAGTCGTTCGGGCTCTTCGTGGTGTGAGTCGTTCGGGCTCTTCGTCCTGGTGTGAGTCGTTCGGGCTTCTCGTGGTGTGAGTTGTTCGGGCCCCTCATCCTGGTGTGAGTCGTTCGGGCCCCTCCTCCTGGTGTGACTCGTTCGGGCTCCTCGTGGTGTGAGTCGTTCGGGGGCCGTGGTGTGAGTCGTTCGGGCTCCTCGTGGTGTGAGTCGTTCGGCGTTCCCTCCTCGTGGTGTGAGTCGTTCGGGCGCCTCGTTCGTGGTGTGAGTCGTTCGGGCCCTCCTCGTTTCCTGGTGTGAGTCGTTCGGGCTCTTCTTGGTGTGAGTCGTTCGGGCCCCTCGTCCTGGTGTGAGTCGTTCGGGCTCCTCGTGGGCCTCTTGGGGCCTTGGAGCCTCTTGGGGCCTCTTGGGCCTTGGGGGCCTCTTTGGGGGCCTCTTGGGGGCCTCTTGGGGCTTCTTGGGGCCTCTTGGGGGCCTCTTGGGGGCCTCTTGGGGGCCTCTTGGGGCCTCTTGGGGGCCTCTTGGGGGCCTCTTGGAGGCCTCTTGGGAGCCTCCTGGGGGCATCTTGGGGCCATCTTGGGGCCTCTTACGACCTCCTCAGAAGCGCAAATGAGCGCTGGCCCCTGAGAAGGACAAAATGAGCCCAAAACCTTCGTAAAATCAATGATTTTTGCTATGAAGGAAGATGAGCGCGGCCCCCTCAGAAGGCGAACATGGGGCCGAAACCGTCGTAAAATCAATGTTTTTGGCTTCAAAGAAGAGCAGAGGGGCCAAACTGCGTTGCCAGAACCCTCGTGAGGGTCGTCGTTTTTTGGCCCTCCCAGGAGTCGAAAAAGACCCCCCTGACACCACCCGGGAGTCCCTGTCCAGGTCCAGGGGGAGGGGGTAGGGGGAGGGGTAAACCCCTCCCCGAAGGGGAAGATGGGGGGTTGAGGACAGAGCGGGCTCTCTAAACCACTCACGCCCAAAGGGCTGGTGGGATTCTGGCAAATATTGGAGACGACCTCGATCTGCGAGCATGTTGCACATGTTTAAAACGAATGTGCGTAGCGCTTGGGCGAGAGCCACAGTTTGACAATCACCCGCCCTCAATCCGTGAACCTCTTGCACATGTTTAAGACGAATGTGCGCGTCGCTGTGGCGAGAGCCACATTTTGGAAGCGACCCCCTCCATATGTAAAACTGTTGCCATTTTTTTGAAGCTTCATGCTCATACATCGGAAGGGCGTCTCAGGCGAAACGCGCGGCCCGCCCTTCCGACTGGCCTCGGGGTGCGACAGGCAGGGAGGAGTTATCTGGATGGAAAAGGTTTGCAGGAGAAGGCGAAGGAGGAGGAGGAGGAGGAGGAGGAGGAGCAGGAAAATCAGGAGGAGACGGAGGGCCGGATGGTAGAGCATGAGGGGGAGGAGGATGAGGAGGACCAGGAGGATGAGGACGAGGAGGAGGAGGAGGAGGAGGAGGAGGAGAAGGAAGACGAGGGCGGGGACGAGGACGAGGAGGAGGAGGAGGAGGAATTGGGACGGAGGAGGAGGAGGAGGAGGAGAAGAGGAGGAATTGGAGACGGTTGAGAGGAGGAGCAGGAGGAGCAGAAGGAGGAGGAGAGGAGGAGGACGAGACGAGGAGCAGGACGAGGAGGAGGAAGAGGAGGAGGAGGAGGGGCGAGGAGAGGAGGAGGAGGGGAAGGAGGAGGACGAAGGAGACGCGGGAGCGAGTGGGAGCCCCGCGCCCCCGCCCTCGTAGGCGATCCGAGGGGCCGGCATGCCGGCGGACCAGGCCCAGCGCCGCCCCCCTCGCGCCTCGGGGACGCCCCGGGCGAGGGAACCCAAGATGCTCAGGGGATGGGGCTGTTCCTGCTCTTCCACGTCTTCCTCCTCTTCCTCCTACTGTACCTCCTCCTCCATCTCCTCCTGCTCCTCCTCCTCCTCCTTCTTCCTGGTCCATCTCCTCCTCCTCCTCCTCCTCCTCCTCCTCCTCCTCCTCCTCCTCTTCCTGTCAGTCTCCTCCTCCTGCTCCTCCTCCTCTTCCTGGTCCTCCTCATCTTCCTCCTCGTCCTCCTCCTGCTCCTCCTCCTCCTCCTCCTTCCCCTCCTCCTCCTCGTCTTCCTCCTCCTCCTCCTCCTTTCCTTCCTTCCTCCTCCTCTTCCTCCTCCTCCTACTTCTCCTCCTCCTCCTCCTCCCCTCCTCCTCCCCCTCCTCCTCCTCCTCCCTCCTCCTCCTCCTCCTTCTCCTCCTCCTCCCCCTCCCCCTCCCCCTCCCCCTCCCCCTCCTCCTCCCTCGCCCTCCTCCTCCTCCTCCTCCTCCTCCTCCTCCTCCTCGCCATCCTCCCCCGAGCGGGGGCGGCTCAGAGGGGTGATGACTGGGGGGGGCTGTTTCTTTACGTAGCCGTCCTTGTGCACGCATGCGCTTTTGCGACCAAAAAGGGGCTTCGGTTGTTGTTTATCGTTCCTGAATTTCAGCAGCCCGACTGTAGAGGAAGGGGGGGTATCATGGCCTGGGCCAGATTTCATGGCCGTCTTCTTATTTCAATGCGTTCATTGGCCGCCCCTGGGCCACGCATATGCCTCTGGCCATGCTTTGCGAACCCCCTCTCGGAGGTTTTCGGACGTTTTCGTCGGTTCCTGGGCGTCTTCCTGCCTCGGGATGCGTTCCAGCAGCTGCGCCTCGCCGAGAGCGTTTCGGGGGCGCCTGGATCGTCCCGAACGGCCGCAGAGACCTAAGGTATGGCCCGGAAACCTAACTTTCGGAGGGCCCTTGTGGTGAGCTCGTGGGGATTCGGAATTCGGGGTGACCGCACGGTTTTGGGACTTGGGTCGTTCTCCGAGGGCGTCTCGGACGACTGGGACCCCCAACCGCCACCTTGGTCCACCCACCTCGCTTCGAAGAAGGGACTCCTCCTCCTCCGCCTCCTCCTCCTCTTCCTCCTCCTCCTCTCCTCCTCCTCCTCCTCCTCCTCCTCCTCCTCCTCCTCCTCCCCCTCCTCCCCCTCCTCCTCCTCCTCCTCTCCTCTCCCTCCTCCTCCTCCTCCTCCTCCTCCTCCTCCTCATCCTCCTCCTCCTCCTCCTCCTCCTCCTCCTCCTCCTCCTCCCCCTCCCCTCCCCCTCCCCCTTCCCCTTCCCCTCGCCCTCCTCCTGCACCTTCTCTCTGACCAGGGCCAGGGGTGCACCGACCCGGGCTGGCGTCGACCCGGGTCAGCAGATCCCCGTCGGCGTCACCGCAACACAGTTATACTATATGTGCGTCGCCCCCCCCCCAGGGGCGACGCGCGCACAGAGAAATCTTACAGTATATGCGTTGTGGCGGGCGCCTTCTGGCCACACCGCTCGGGAAACGAAATACTGCAAGATTGGTATACCATATGTTCGGGTCGGACGCGCGCCTCCAAGGAGGACATATAGCATTAGTATGTTTCTGTGGAGGAGGAGGAGGAGGAGGAGGAGGAGGAGGAGGAGGAGGAGAGGAGGAGGAGGGGAGGGGGAGAAGAAGGAGGAGGAGGAGGAGGAGGAGGAGCAGGCTGGAGCGGCCGCTGGTGCGCGGCCGTCGGGCGGCGCTGCAGGGCCAGGCCCAAAAGACTGCACGCTGGCCGCCACGCGTGGCGCAGGCGCGCCAGCAGGCCGGCAGGCCGCGCGGCGGAAACCGCTCCGGCCCGCGGGGTCAATCCCTGCGTGCGCAGTGGGAGCCCATGCCGAGAAGCACCATGCCTGCCTCCTCCTCCTCCTCCTCCTCCTCCTCCTCCTCCGCCTCCTCCTCCTCCTCCTCCTCCTCCTCCCCTCCCCCTCCCCCTCTCCCCTCCCCCCTCTTCCCTTCTCCTCTTCCCGTTCCTCCTCCTCCTCCTCCTCCTCCTCCTCCTCCTCCTCCTCCTTACAGTGGGGGCCCAAGCATCGAGGGACGTCCTGGGGTCTCAGGGTTGGGCTTCTTGTGGAAGGTTTCTTTGTGGGGGAAGGCCCGAGAGTCCAGGACAGGTTTCTTGCGGGACCCGTTTATTTCATGCTGCAGTTCCCACCACTTTGTTCGCCTATCGGGGGAGGAGGAGTGGGAGCGGGGGGGGATGGGGAGGTATGTGCTCGCATGTGTGCACTGGTTCTCTCGGTTTCGGGTCCTCTCTCCTCGTCAGCCTTTCTCCTCCTCGTCAGCCTCGTCGTCCTTCTGTTCGTCCTCGTTCCTCCTTCTACTCCCGATGATGCTCCTCGTCCTCGCAAGAATTGAGTGTGAGAGTTCATGCTCCTCCTGCTGCTGCTGCTGCTGATACTGCTCCTGTCGCTGGTGGTTGTCATCCTCCTGTTACTGGTGATCTGCACCCTCCTTGGTCCTGTCCTTACCAGACTGCCATGCTCTCTCCATTTGGATTAGCATTTTGTTGGGTGGATGGGGGCAGGCTGCACTAACTGATAGCTCGATTGTGGGACAAACTCGATGCTCACCGAGCTCTGGGCGACGCACTCGTGCGAGTCATTGAGTCGCTCATGTGATGGCCTCGTGCGACCGAGAATCCTTCGATGGCACTGGGCTGGAATCGTAGACTTGAGTGTCAGCAGTCGCATGTGACCTGGTAAACTTAAGTCGGGCCTGTCCCTCTACAGAGGGAAAATCAAAAAAATAGGCAAAACATAGTCTGGGGACCATTTTTTTAAGTATTGTTTGACCATTTTGGAGCATTTGTTGTGTATTTTTGATTTTTCGTCGGTAGGGAGACACGCCCGACTGAATGGTAAACGGCAGTCGCATCGTTGGGAATGCCCATGCCACCGCGGTCGCAGTCGTGTCGCCTCGAGCGAGCGCCTCCCTCTCCGTTCCCTCGCTGCACTGCACAGGACATCGAAATGACGAAGAGTTGACGCGGGATTCGCAGGAGGGGAAAAAACACACAGACACAATGAATCGTCGATCCCCCAGAAAATATGGGAAAATATGGGAAGTGGGGTGGAAGACGAAAACCCAGAAAATATGGGGAAATATGGGGAATCTGTTCATTTGTGTGTATTTATTTGTGTGTCCTTGGGCCCCTTCATCCCTCCCTGTTCCCGCACTGCACTGCACAAGACATGGAAAGGACGAAGAGTTGACGCGGGATTCAGCTTCTTCCGCTCAGCACCGTCTAGTGTTAAGTCGGGCCTGTCCCTCTACAGGGGGCATATTCAAAAATAGTAAAAAAATAGTCTGGGGATATGTTTTCAAGTAGTTTGGGCATCTTTGGAGTATTTTTTGAGTTGTTTTTTATTTTTCGTCCAAAATCTCCCTGTAGGGGGACAGGCCCGACCTAAGTCTAGTGTATCCCCACCCCCGCTTGGCCACCGTATCTCAGCGCCTCCAGCCCACCCTCCCAGGTGGGGATAGGCCGCGCGAAACCCGAAGGAGGAGGCACACTGAGGCCTCCCGCCCCCGCCCCTGCGGGGACGTCGGCCAGTGGGGCTGAGGCCACGCCAGTGTGGGGGGGCAGGGATCCGTGAAGCGATGCTCCTCCGTCTTCGCTTCTCAGGCGATCGCACACATGGAACAGGGGGACGCGGATTAGCGACGGGTCCCGGTTCCATGGGAAATCGCGGAGTTCCGCCGCCGAACGGGGTGGCACCGGCCGCACTTTGGAGAGGGCCCCTCCCCCGATCCGCGGACTTGGCGACCGCGCGCCAGATCCATTGATCGCTAATCCATGCTTGCGCGCCCCCGAGCCTCCGCTTCCGGCTCAGGCCGCCTCCGTCTTCCAGGTTGGCCCGCCCTCGGCGCGCGAGGAGCCCGACACGGGGGCCGAGGCCGGCCCATGGCGCAGGGCGGGCGGCCGCCGCGGCGGTCGCTGCTGCTGGCGCTGCTGCTCCCCCGCTGGGCCGTGTCCACCAGTCCGATCGTGGGCGTGTTGACGGTGCCCCGTCTGGGGAGTCCTTGCGTGACGGTGCCAGAGAGGGCGGCGCACAGTGGTTCGTACCTTGGGGTCCTTCGGCTCGGCGACCTGCCGAAGAAGAAGAATAATAATAATACTAAGAAGAAGAAGAAGAGGAAGAAGAAGAAGAAGAAGAAGAAGGCGAGGAGAGGCAGCACAGCCGCACGTAAACTCGAAGCTCCGCACAGATCTCTTGGATCGGCGCAGATCTCCTGGGGCGTGCATCAAGAAACCATCCGCTCTTCGTCAGGGTACCCTGGGCTTCTTCGCTCCGCGCGCTGCGCGGTGACTTCCCGCGGCCGTCAAAGAGGCTGCTGCGTTCAGGGTGCTCCGGGTTCCCCTCGGGTGTACGTCGCGCGCGGGTTTTCAGGGTTGGGTTCCTTGCGAGGGTGTCTTGCGGCCGCGTCCGCATTGCAGCGGCGTCTCTGGCGCCGCCCCTGGAGCGCTCCGCCAGGGGGAAATGGGCCCAGCGCTGACCCAGCCCAGAGCGCCGCCATGGCGGCATGGGAGGGCCAGGAGGAGGAGGAGGAGGAGGAGGAAAAGGAGGAGGAGGAAGAGGAGGAGGAGGAGGAAGAGGAGGAATGGCCTCGGTGTGCTGGCGCTCCGAAGTCCTTCAGTTCAGTAATCCTCGTCTCCCTGGTAGCCGCCACAGTGACGCTCCGGGGCCAGATCGCTGTTCTGAAGGATCTCAGGCGGCGCACGACGTGGTCGTGGGTGGCTCGTGCTTCCTCGCCTTGTACGCGAAGTACGTCGAGGGGGCAGGAGGGCGAGTGGTCCCCATCTTGTACGACTCGACGGATCAGGCCTTGGAGGAGGCGTTCCACTCTGTCAACGCCGTGTTCTTCACGGGCGGCGAGGTGGACATCAGGCACACGGCTACGCGCAGCGCCGCGCAGTATCTGCACGCGGCAGCGCTTCTGTTCAATTTGACGATTGCGGCCAATCGCGCAGGAACCTACATTCCTCTTTGGGGCACCTGCATGGGCATACAGACGCTCTCCATCTCGGGAGGGCGAAAGAGTATAAATGACACGCTGCCACTGGTAGCCCGTCAGCGTGTTGTCGGCGCCACCCCAGCATACTTGTACTGTATGTGCGTCGCCCCCCCCCAGGGGCGACGCGCACACCGAGAAATCTTATAGCGTATAGCACATGCGTCGTGGCGGGCGCTTTCTGGCCACACCGCTCGGGAAACGATGCACTATAATATGGGTATAACATGTGTTCGAGTCGGACGCGCACCTCCAAGGAGGACATACAGTACTAGCATGTCCCTGTGCGCCCCATGGCGTGTTTCGAGTAGGGGTTCGACTACAAAATCGATGTACCCCGAAATTGATGTTCTGGTCGAATGTCTAAAAAGACGTATGATGTTCGTAGATCTACGGTCATTCGTCGCAGCTCTCGTAGATCCGACGAACAAAGCAGGTTTGGGGTAAATCAATACTGTCGTCGCTCCCCTGCTCGAGTGCTGCTCCCCTGCTGGTTGTCGGGAGGCCCGGCGCTTCTGCAGCAGTACAACACACGCCGGTGGGCTCCCCGCGGTGGCGTGTCCCTGGCACTGCTAAAACGACGCGAAGATCGGGACAAAAGTCGGATCGGGATAACTCGAAATCTCTGAGAATCGGCGGGTTTGGAGGATGTATTGGACGCCGCGGCCGCTCCAGAGCGTTCCGGAACGCTCTGAGAGCGCTCCGGAACGCTCTGGAGCGATTTATCCCGATCCTAGCCCTGTTTTAACTGCTCTTTGGGCTTCCCGGGGCCCTCGTGGCGGCGGGCGACGCGTCGGTGCTGGAGACGTCCGCCTACGACTCGGAGGGGCTGTCGCTGCCGCTGGAGGCCTCGGAGGTTGATGGACATCCCACCCTGACACGTCGATTAGCGCATTGGCCGTTCTCGGTTCGCGAGAGGGCGTCGCGGCCGTCATTTTTGCGGGTCCAGGTCCGTCGGTTTCGGTCCCAGGCCGTTTTCACTAAGGGGAGGTTTTTTGAAGGGAGGTTTGTCCACCGCGGCCACGCTTAAGTCGGGCCTGTCCCTCTACAGGAGGAACATTCAAGAATAGTCAAACAATAGTCTGGGGACGATTCTGTTTTTTTCTCTTTCATTTTTCATTTTTGTTAGCATATTTGGGGTTTTTTATTGTTTGCATATTTTGGGGGGTTGTTCTACTTTTCGTCCAAAATCCCCCTGCAGGAGGACGTGCCCGGCCTAAGGCCACGCGGGCCGCGCCCTCCTCGCGCCTGCTGGGCAGGATGCCGGCGCACGTTCTCGGGTGGGTGACCACGGAGAACGTCACGAGCAACCTCCACCATGACGGCGTGCTGCCGGCGACGTACGCCACTAACGAGCGCCTCTCTCTGCTCTTCCGGGTGCTGTCCACGAACCGCGACAGGAAGGGCAAGCCTTTCGTCTCGACCGTGGAAGCCAGGCAGTACCCAATCTACGGCGTCCAGTGGCATCCAGAGAGGCCGATTTTCTCTTGGGACGCCGACGAAGGCGGCATCAACCATGGAGCCCACGCGATCGAATCGATGCAGTACTTTGCAAACTTTCTGGTCAACGAGGCGCGCAAGAACGATCATCGCTTCCCTTCGGCCAACGACGAACGCGGAGCGCTGATCTACAACTACGTGCCCATTGGCCATAGCAGCTTGTCCTGGTACGGCTTCCCTCCCGCCAACGGCTCCGCGGCTGCCGCGGACGCGAGCGTTGGATGGAGGGACGCGGCATTGCTCATCTGACAGACGAAAGCAGACGGGCCGCATCGCGCACTTCTTTCAGGAGGGGAATTATTCACTGCGTGGAGCTCCCCATATGTGCATCTATTTGCATGGGCCTGTCCGCCGTGAATGTCTAGGCGCAAGAGCTTTCGAATATAAACGGGCTTCAGTTGTGACGGTCTGGACATGAATCTAACTGCGAATGAATTGGAGTGTGAGTGAGCCTCAGTAGTACGAGCGCGTCTCTGCGCATGAGCCTGGGGCCTCCTGGGGCCTCCTGAAACCTGCTGGGGCTTCTGGGGTCTCCAGGAGCCTATTGGGGCCTCCTGGGACCTCCTAGGGAGGTTTCGTGCCCCAGGAGAGGCCCAATCTATAGCAACAGCCGTAGATAAAACATTGCGGATTAGAACCGCGGGAGAAGGGCAATCTATAGGAACACACATAAAACACCAAGGACTCGTGCCCCAGGAGAGGCCCAATCTATAGGAGCATAAGTAAAACATGTAGGATTGTGCACACAGGAGCAGGACAATCTATAGAAACATACGTATAACATCAAGGAGTCGTGCTCCAGGTGCGGCCCAATCGATAGGAGCATACGTAAAACACATGGGATTGGAGCCACTCCTGTTGCCTTCTGAGGCCTCCTGCTCCTGGGGCCTCTCGGGGCCTCCTGTTGCCTTCCGAGGCCTCATGGCGCTTCCTGTGGCCTCCTGGGGCCTCCTGTGGCTTCCTGAGGCCTTCTGGAGCTTCCTGGGGCCTCCTGGAGCCTCTTGGGACATCCTGTGGCCTCTTGAGTCGTTTTGTGGCCTCCTGATGCCTCCTGGGACCTCATGTGGTCTCCTGGGGCCTCCTGGAGCCTGTTGGAGCCTCCTGTGGCATCCTGAGTAGAATCTGATAGAATCTGCGCCCACGAGCCTGGCCACCAAAACAGGCACACCGATCGAGACATCCTCAGAATCTGGCCCACCTGGGGGGGGTGACAATGAGCGCCTCGCTCGAGACATCCTCCAAATCTGCTCCGAAAGCGAAGGATGTTGGGACAGAAAACAGGCAAACCGCTTGAGACATCCTTACAAAACGGCAGCGAACGGGACCGTGCAATACCTTTCGGCTGCCCCCCTTAGGGACGTGAAAATGAGCGCCTCGCTCGAGACATCCTCCAAATCTGCTCCAACAGCGAAGGATGTTGGGACAGAACACAGGCAAACCGCTTGAGACATCCCCACAAAACGGCAGCGAACGGGACCTTACGATACCCCTCGGCGGCTCCCATTAGGGACGTGAAAATGAGCGCATCGCTCGAGACATCCTCCAAATCTGCTCCGAAAGCGAAGGATGTTGGGACAGAAAACAGGCAACCCGCTTGAGACATCCCCACAAAACGGCCGCGAACGGGGCCGTGAAAACACCCATGGCGGCTCCCCTTAGGGGGGCTGAAGCCAGCGCCCCGCCTGAGACATCCTCACAATCTGCTGTATGTGTGTGTGGAATATTCAGACAATGAAAAGGTCTGATTACGAGCAGGTCTGAGTATGAGTAAGTCTGGGAATAAGTTTGAGTACTAGTTAGTCTGAGTATGAGTAAAAGTAGGTCTGAGTATGAGTAGGTCTGAGTATGAGTAAGTTTGTGTGTGAATAAGTCTGGGTATGAGTAAGTCTGAGTGTGAATCAGTCTGTGTATGAGTAAGTCTTGATATGAGGAGGAGAGGGAAGGAGAATGAGAAGGAGGAGAAGTCGGCGGCGTCCAAGAAATTTGTCACTGCGTGGAGCTCCCCGGATGTGCATCTACTCGCATGGACTTGTCCGCCGTGAATGTCTAGGCGCAAGAGCTTTCGAATACAAACGGGCTTCAGTTGTGACGGTCTGGACATGAATCTAACTGCGAATGAATTGGAGTGTGAGTGAGCCTCAGTAGTACGAGCGCGTCTCTGCGCATGAGCCTGGGGCCTCCTGGGGCCTCCTGAAACCTGCTGGGGCTTCCTGGGATCTCCAGGAGCCTCTTGGGGCCTCCTGGGACCTCCTAGGGAGGTTTCGTGCCCCAGGAGAGGCCCAATCTATAGCAACAGATGTAGATAAAACATTGCGGATTAGAGCCACTGGAGAAGGGCAATATATAGGAACACACGTAAAACACAAAGGATTCGGGCCCCAGGAGAGGCCCAATATATATATATATATATATATATATATATGAAAGAGCGTGTTCTACCGCTGCTGGCGGAAAACCGGGGGGGGTCACTACCGGTTCGAACCCCTCCCCCCCCCCCCCTCCGGAAAACCGGGGGGGGTCACTACCGGTTCGAACCCCTCCCCCCCCCCCCCCCAGCTCATCATGAAAAGGGGGGGGGGTCACTACCGGTTCGAACCCCCCCCCCCTCGAAAACCGAGTGGGGGTGCGGACAGTGGTGGGGACGGTGTTGGTGGGGACAGTGGTGAGGGGACAGCGGGACAGTGGTGGGGACAGTGGGGGGACAGTGGGACAGTGGTGGGGACGGTAGTGGTGGGGACAGTGGTGGGGACAATGGTGGGAACAGGGGGGACAGTGGACAGTGGTGGGAACGGTGGTGGTGGGGACAGTGGTGTGGGGACAGTGGGAATGAGGTGGAAACACTGGGACAGTGGAGGGTACAATGGTGGTGGAGACACTGGTAAAGGCGGTGGCGAGGACGGCGGTGGGACAATGGGACAGAGGTACAGTGGGGACAGTGGTGGGGACAGTGGGGACAGTGGTGGAAACAGTGGGACAGCTCAGTGGGACAGCGGAGGAGTCAGTGGGACAGTGGGGACAATGGGGATAGGCAGTGGTTGGGTCCGTGGAGACAGTGGGGAGAGTGGAACCGTGGTGGGAACAGTTGTGGGAACAGTGGGGACAGTGCGACAGTGGTGGTGGCATTGGTGGGGACAATAGGGACGGTGGTGGAACCAGTGGGGACAGTGGTGGTGAGGACAGTGGTGCTGGGAACAACAGTGGGGGATGTGATGCGAGCGGTGGTAGGGACCGGGAGTCGTTTGCTGGCGGTGCGTGGGGGAGGGGGGTCGAACCGGTAGTGAGGTTTTCGAGGGGGGGTGGGGGGTTCCAAACCGGTAGTGACCCCCCCCGTTTTGCGGATCCGGAGGAGGGGGGGGGAGGGGTTCGAACCGAGTGACCCCCCCCGTTTTCGAGGGAGGGGGGAAGGGGGGGGGGTGGGGGAGGGGGGGGATGGGTTTGGGAGGGGGGGTTTTGCGGGGGAGGGGGGGGGGGCGGAGGGGTTTCCAGCAGGGGGGGGGGGGATTTTCGGAGGGGGGGGGGGGGACCCCCGGGTTCCGGAGGAAAAGGTTGGCAATTTTCCACAGTAAAGCGGCGGTGGATCACGCTCTCTCTCTCTCTCTCTCTCTCTCTCTCTCTCTCTCTCTCATATATATATATATAGGAGCATAAGTAAAACATGCAGGATTGTGTACACAGGAGAAGGACAATCTATAGAAACATACGTATAACATCAAGGAATCGTGCTCCAGGTGAGGCCCAATCGATAGGAGCATACGTAAAACACATGGGATTGGAGCCATTCCTGTTGCCTTCTGAGGCCTCCTGCTCCTGGGGCCTCTCGGGGCCTCCTGTTGCCTTCCGAGGCCTCATGGCGCTTCCTGTGGCCTCCTGGGGCCTTCTGTGGCTTCCTGGGGCCTCCTGGAGCTTCCTGGGGCCTCCTGGAGCCTCTTGGGACATCCTGTGGCCTCTTGAGTCGTTTTGTGGCCTCCTGATGCCTCCTGGGACCTCATGTGGTCTCCTGGGGCCTCCTGGAGCCTGTTGGAGCCTCCCGTGGTATCCTGAGAAGAATCTGCGCCCACGAGCCTGGCCACCAAAACAGGCGAACCGATCGAGACATCCTCAAAATCTGGCCCACCTGGGGGGGTGAAAATGAGCGCCTCGCTCGAGACATCCTCCAACTCTGCTCCGACAGCGAAGGATGTTGGGACAGAAAACAGGCAAACCGCTTGAGACATCCCCACAAAACGGCCGCGAACGGGACCGTGAACGCACCCTTGGCGGCTCCCCTTAGGGACGTGAAAATGGGCGCCTCGCTCGAGACATCCTCCAAATCTGCCTCGAAAGCGAAGGACGTTGGGATAGACAACGGGCAAACCGCCCGAGACATCCCCACAAACGGCCGCGAACGGGACCGTGAAAACACCCATGGCGGCTCCCCTTAGGGGGGCTGAAGCCAGCGCCCCGTCTGAGGCATCCTCACAATCTGCTGTGTGTGTGGAATTATTCAGACAATGAAAAGGTCTGAGTACGAGCAGGTCTGAGTATGAGTAAGTCTGGGAACAAGTCTGAGTATTAGTCAGTCTGGGCATGAGTGAGCCTCAGCATGCGTAACTCTGAGTAGGAGTAGGTCTGAGTATGAGTAAGTTTGTGTCTGAGTAAGTCTGGGTAAGAGTAAATCTGAGTGTAAGTAAGTCTGGGTATGAGGAGGAGAGGGGAGGAGAAGGAGAAGAAGGAGGATAAGTCGGCGGCGTCCAAGAAGTAACGAGAACCCCATCTTAGGATATGGGGAATAACAAGAACCCCATCTTAGGATATGGGGAATAACAAGAACCCCATCTTAGGATATGGGGGAAAAGCACACAGACACAATGAATCGTCGATCCCCCAGAAAATGTGGAAAAACATGGGAAGTGGGGGGGGAAGACAGAAACATGTAAAATATGGGAAAATATGGGGGATCTGGTTATTTGTGTGTATTTATTTGTGTGTCCCAGGGCCCCTTCATTCTTGGAAAGGCGGGCACCTCGCTGGCCTCTGCTGCGACTCCTTGCGTTGCCAGGGCCGTCAAAGCCTGGCCCGCCGGTTCTCCTCACTGGAGGCGTGACGTGGCTGTTTGGACACGGGCTATGATGTTCCAACCTACTTTAGCCTTGATCACCAGAAAGAATTTCGAGCGCCAGAAAAGTACCCAAAAACTTGAGGGTTTTCACGTGTCGGGCCCTGGGAGACATTGTTTCGACACTCTTTCGACACTTTTCCGGGTGCTCGAAATGATTTCTGGGATGTGGTCCTTAAGTAGGATGGGAGCTACACAAGACACGGGGTGTGTCCTGCGTCGAGCGACGAGGCCTACGCACGTCCATGACGCGGGTCTGATCATGCAAGTGGGTAAGCCACGCGAGGTTCGCCCGTCCCTCGGTGGTCCGTCCAGGGGCTCGTTAGAGGCTCAGGTGTTATCATGCGGCAGCTCGCTTGTCGCTTCTCCCAGGCTGTGGCGTCAACGTGTAGCGACCCCCCTCGCGCACATCCACCCAGGCAACACCCCAACATACTTATACTATATGTGCGTCGCCCCCCCAGGGGCGACGCGCGCACCGAGAAATCTTATAGTATATGCGTCGTGGCGGGCGCTTTCTGGCCACACCGCTCGGGAAACGATATACTACAAGATGGGTATACTATATGTTCGGGTCGGACGTGCGCCTCCAAGGAGGACATATAGTATTAGTATGTCCATGTGCGTCCCAGGAGCGTGCGGATTCATTTTCGGGGGCCTAGCGCCGATCTGTCGGCGATGTATCGCCGAGTCCAGGTCGACGCGTCCCCCCCCTACAGCCAACCCGCACTTGGCACCGCTCGGACGTGTGCATCTTTCCCTCGGCGAGGAGGCGGGGAGGAGGAGTGCAGGGGGGAGAGAGGAGGAGGAGGCTCGAGGGCGATCGACGATCGGAGACGACGACCAGCGACGGTGATTCACGACGACGACGACGACGACGACGACGACTACGACGACGACCGATGACGATCGACGACGATGACAATAGTCGACGCCGCTGATCGATGATCGACGGCGACGACGACGGCCACGCCGACAGCGGCGACGCTGTCCGACAGCCTCAGCGAGGCCCAAGAGGGCCTCAAAACGTCCAAGAGCGCCTCAAGAGGGCCCGAGATGGCTTGAAGATGGCCGAAGAGGGCCTTCAAGAGGCAGAAATCGGCCCGCTCCCGTTGTACAACGTACGTTTTCAGCATACTTGCTTGCTTGGTCCTCGCAGTGCCCCAGACGCCCCCGAGCCCCACAAGACAGCCCAAGAGAGACCCAAGAGGGCCCAAGACGGCCCAAAAGGGTCGTCCTGTGAGGCTCACGGAACCCCCAAGACGGCCCAAGAGGCTCCAAAGTTGGCCCAGGAGGCTCCCAACACGGCCTCAGGGAGTCCCAAGAGGGCCTCGTTCGAAATCATATTCCCAGAAGCCTCTCCGGGAACATGATTTCCTGGTTCTCAGGACGCCCAAGAGGGCCCTAAGACGGCCCCCGAAAGCCTTCAATGGACGTTCAAAAAGGCCCGGAGGGCCATAGTTCGTTGATTTGCGCGAGATGTTGTTGGATTTCTTCCGCGCGGAGGAGACGGAGAGGGCGAAGGAGGAGGAGGAGGAGGAGAAGGAAGAGGAGAAGGAGGAGGAGGCGTGGATGAGGAGTGGAGGGGCGGAGGGGGGGAGAGAGGAGGAGGCTCGAGGGCGATCGACGATCGGTGACGACGACCGGCGACGGTTATTGACGACGACGACGACGACGGTCGACGACCGACGACGACGACGATAGAAGACGATGACAACAGTCGACGTCGCCGATCGACGAACGACGGCGACGACGACGACGGCCACGCCGACGGCGGCGACGCTGTCCGCGTGCGCAAAGCCACCCTGGAACCAGTCTTTTCGGCATCGTTCGAAACCCTGTCCCCGGAAGCGTCTCCGGGAACATGATTTCAGGAGGAGGAGGAAGAGGAAGAGGAGGCAGATTAGGAGGAGGAGGAGGAGGAAGAGGAGGAGGAGAGGAGGATGAGTGGGCGGGAGGGCTCGGGGCCGATCGACGATCGGCGACGGTGATCGGCGACGGTGATTGACGATGACGACGACGGTCGTCGACGGCGACGACCGACGACGACGACGACGACGATGGACAACGATGACAACAGTTGACGGCGAACGGCGACGACGATGACGTCTTCACAGTGCCACCCCGAGGAGCCCCAAGACGGCCCAAGAGGGACCCAAGATGACCCATGATAGCTACAAGCCAGCCCAAGAGAGCCCCAAAAGGCACCCAACAGAGCCACAACGGGGGCAAGCAGAGCTGCCTATAGAGATTCTCGGGAGGCCTCTTCCGCAGCGTCCGAAATCATGTTCCCCGGAGCCCCTATAGGAACATGATTTCGGGGTTCCCAGGGCGCCCAAGGGGGCCCTAAGACGGCCCCGACAAGTCCCAAAAGGACGCCCGAGAAAACCTAGAGGGACACAGTTCGTTGATTTCCGCGACATGTGGTTGGATTTCTTGCACGCGGAGGCGGTGGAGGAGGAGGAGGAGGAACAGGAAAGGAGGAAGAGGAGATGGGCGAGGAGGAGGGGGAGGGGGAAAGGGGAAAGAGGGGACGATGGGGGGAGGAGGGGGGGGAGCGGGAAGGGGGGCGGGGGGTAGGAGGAGGAGAGGGATTGATGATTGAGGGATGATGATGATTGATGATGATGATGACGCGGGAGGAGGGGGGAGGGGGGGAGGAGGAGGAGCAGGCGGAGGCGGAGGGGGCGGAGGAGGAGGCTGGAGCGGAGGTACGAGGAGCTGGGGGAGGAGGAGGGAAGGAGGAGGCGGAGGAGAGGAGGAGGAGATAGGACGAGGAGGGGAGGAGGAGGAGGAGGGAAGGGGGGCGGCGGAAGGAGGAGGAGCAGGAGGATGGGGGGGGGGATGTGGAGGAAGAGGAGAAAAGGAGGAGGAAGAGCAAGAGGGAGGCCCTCCCCCGAGTGTTCCATGTATCCGATGTGGCCCAATGCTTGCGCGGCGTCGCACTGCCGTTTGGCGAGCCATGTAGTCCGAACAGGAGGAGGAGGAGCAGGAAAAGGAGGAGTGAGAGGAGGAGGAGGGGGAGGAGGAGGAGGAGGAGGAGGACGAGGAGGAGGAGGAGGAGGAGAGAGGAGGAGGAAAGGGAAGGAGGAGGGAAAGGAGGAGGATGAGGAAAAACATGATGAAAGGATGATGTGATGGTGATGGTGATGGTGATGATGATGATGATGATGACGATGATGATGATGATGATGATGAGGAGAGGAGGAGGAGGAGGAGGAGGGGACGAGGAGGAGGGGGAGTGTGGAGGAGGAGGGGGGAAGTCGGGAGGAGAAGGAGGAGGAGGCGGGAGGAGGAGGAGAGGAGAAGCGTGAGGAGGAGGGAAAGGAGGAAGGAGGGGGAAGGGGGCGGAGGAGGAGGTAAGGGGGGAAAGGAGGGGGCGATGGGGGAAAGAGGAAGAGTAGGAGGAGAGGAGGAAGAGCAGGGGGAAAGAGGAGGACGAGGAAGAGGTGTCGTTTTCGGCCGCCTCGGGCCGCCTGGGGGTGAGGAGCGCCCAAAAGCTCTTCGAACCGCGACCGCGAAACTCGACGAATAACCGAAGTGCATTCAGCCTTCAACCTCCTCGTCCGTTGTTTGGCCGTTGCCCCGGGCGAAGCTAGAACCTAAGCGCGCGCGTAGCGCGCGCGTGGTTCTTGTTTATATATATATATATATATACACACACACAACGGCGCACCGGGTCCAGGCGCCCGGGGCCGGCGCCGCTACCGCAAATGGGCTCTGGGGCCCTCGGGGAGCCCCGGGGCTTCACAGAAAGCCGCCAGAAGGCGCCAAGGAGGCCCCAAGAGGCTCCAGAACAGACCCGGGGCGCCCGAAGGTCGCTCCCAGACGCCCAACATGGCCTCCAAGGCGGCTTCAAAAGCCCTTGCAAGACACCCCCAAGCGACCCCCAATAGGACCCCAAACAGAGCCCCAAGGGGCCAAAATAAACCCATTCCCTTTTGTAAAATGTATATTTTTAACATATCGTTTGTTTTCGCATTCGGTCCGTGCTTGACGACCTCAGAAGCTCCCAAGACCGCCCCAATACATCCCAGGACGCGCCCCAGAGGGCCCCAATACAGCCCCAGAAAGCTCCAGGACGGCCCACGAAGGGCCCAAGACGGCCCAAGAGAGTCCCCAAGACGGGTCCGAGAGGGCCCCAGAGGAGGAAAGCCACCATCGAATTCCAAGCTTTCGACCCCAAGTGGCTCCAGGAGGCGCCGAGAAGCCCCCAAGAAACGCCCGGAAAGCTCCCAAAAGCACCCCAAGACGCTCCAAAAGGCACCCCAAGAGAGCTCCAAGAAACACAAATCGTCCCATTCCTTTGGGGAAACGTGTATTTTTCGTGTGTTCGCCTGTTGGGCTGTCATCGCGCCCAAGACGGCCCAAGGGGTTCCCAAGACGGCATATATATATATATATATATATATATATATATATATATAATATATATATATATACAATATAATTAGTATATATATATTAATATATCATGTGTTATAATATATATATATAATATATCATATATATGATATATCATATATATATATATACACCAAACATATAACGGCGCACCGGGTCCGGGGGCCCGGGGCCGCGACCACGACCACAAATGTGTGTGCCCAGGCTCTCGGGGCGCCCCTGAGGCCTTCGAAACGCCCCGGGAACGCGCCAAGAGAACCCGAAGACGCCCCAAGACGGACCCAAGACACCCAAAGGCCGCTCCAAGATGCCCAAGATGGCCCCCAAGACACCTCCAAAGGCCTCGCAGACGCTTTAGGAAGCTCCCGAAAGGCCCCCCAGGACGTCCCCAAGAGGCAAAATGGCCCCATTCCCTTTGCAAAACGTACAGTTTTAGCATATGTATTGTTTTCGCTGTCGTACCGTTCTTGACGACATCAGCGGCCCCCAAGACCGCCCCAAGACGGCCCAAGAGGCGTCCCCGAGGGCCCCAAGACGGCCCAAAAGAGCCCCAGGACGGCCCAAGAGGCGCCCCCCAGGACCAGCCCCCAGACCCCACCCCAGACCCCAGCCCACCAGCCCACTACCCAGCAGACCAGCCCCCAGATCCCCACCACCCACCCCACCAGCCCAACCCCCCACCACCCCCCCCATCCGCCCAGCCCCCCAGAACCCCCAGCCAGCCAGCCACCCCGACACCCACCCCCCCACCCCAGGCGCCTCCCACCCCCACAGCCCAGACGGCCCAAACGGGGCCCCAAAGGCGCCCAAGAGAAGCCCAAGATTGGGAAATCCAAGCGACAATTTGAGCTTTCCGCCAAAAGAGGCGCCCGGGAGGCCCCAAGAGGCCCCGAAGACGCCACAAGATGCCTCCAAGAGGCCACCCAGACGCCGCAAGAAGGCCCCACGAGGACCCCCGAGAGAGCCCTGAGAGCCGAACACTGTTTATGTTCCGTAGATGTTCGAAGGATTTTGGTCATCTCGCCTTCTCGGGTTCCCGACGCTCGAAAACAGCCCAAGAGGCCCCCAAGATCGACCCGAGGAAGCCAGAGTGATTTTGTTTCAGGCTGGCAGCCACGTCTGCCGGCGTGCCCTGCACCACCCTCCGTTGCAGGTGTTCATCCCAGGTAAAGTCCTGGGTTCAGAATGCGTCGAGGTTCAGTTTCATTGCTGGCGTTCGAATGTTCAGAAAGGGAATTGGTCGGCGCCTCAGTATGTGCGCCGTTCGCGCCAAGGCGCGTCAGGCTGCAATGCTGGCTTGCAGGTGACGTCCGCCTGCGGTCAGCCCAGTGAATTCGATGTATTTCTTTACTTTCAAGAGCTGGTCGCTCCACCTTGCGCGCACCTTTGGGCCCCACGAGGGACTCCAGAACGGAAGCCCGAACCGACCATTCGAGCTTTCTGCCCCAAGAAGCCCCGAACAATCCCGGAAGAGGCCCACAAGACGCCACAAGAAGGCTCCAGGAGGACTCCCAACATAGCCCCGAGAGCCCAAATTCGTTGATTTTCTGTGTGTCTTTTGAAGGACTTCGCCCTTCTGGCCTTGTCGGCTTCCCCAATCTCCATGCCGGCTCAAGGGGTCAACAAGACCACCCCGAAACAGCCCGAGAAGCCCCCAAGAGAAGCCCAAATACGGCCAGGAGGGCCCCAAGACGGCCTACGAGCCGCCTCAGACGGCCCAGGAGGGCCCCAACACGGCCCCAAGAGAGGCCCAATATGGGGGAGCCCGAACCGACAATTGGAGCCTTCCACTTCAAGAGGCCTCCCAGGAGGGCCCAATATATTTCCAAGAGGCCCCGAGAGGCCCCCGAGAGGCCCCAGGACGGCCGATGACGTTCGACGTACGCCGTACGACGAGATCCTCGCGGTTTGGTTGAAGTCCCTCAAGGAGCATCAGAAGAGGCAGCCGTCAGGTGGACCCTGGAGAGTCCTTCCGTAGCCGATGTCGGTTGAACTGTTCCTCCTCCCCTCCTGCTCCCCCTTCTCCTCCTCCTCCCCCTCCTCCTCCGCCTCCCCTCTCGCTCCCATCGCCTTCTGTTCCTGCCCCTGCTGCGCTTACTCGTTTGGACCCGGGGAGGGGTCTAGGGATCCGCTACAGGAGACGAAGACGACGACGACGACGACGACGACGACGACGACGACATGACGACATGACGACGACGACGCCGACGACGATGACGACGACGACGACGACGACGACGACGACGACGACGACGACGACGACGGCACGCCTCACCAGGCTCCTCAAGACGCCCCCAAACCCATGCTCCCAGAAGGCCTCCTGGGAACCCGATTGATACGGCTTCCGCCCCCCTAGACAACCATTTCTTCGAAGGCCTTTCGGAATGCAGATTGGCATGCGTGGACTGTGGTCCACTACTTCAGTGGAGCAGTGAATTCGTCAAGGCCTGGGGTCTGCTAGAACCTGAGCGCGCGCGAAGCGCGCGCGATGGTTCTAGTATATATATATATATATTCTCAAGATATATATATATATAGTTTTTTTTTTTTTTTTTCATAAATAGTCGAAACATGGTATTGGGACGATGTTGGAGTATTATTGAATATTGTTGTTACTTTTTTTTGCTATGTTGAATTTGTTCTTCCAAAATCCGCCAGTAGGGGGACATGCCCGAACTAAGGGTATCGCCTTGTGCCCGGTTGGTGCCCGGTTGGTGCCCGGCGGCCGCAGGGCTCGCACCAAATGGCCCACATCGCACAGCTTGCACCACCCAGCTTGCTCCACATCGCTTGCACCACATAGCCTGCACCGCACAGCGTGCACCACGCAGATGTGCATCACGCAGCCAGCTTTCGGTGCCACTTTGGTGCCCCTGAGGCCCTCGTGGGCCTCGCAAGGGTTTCTCTGGAGGCCGTCTGTCCACGACGCGAGGAGATGGAGGAGGGCGACGATGACGACGACGACGACGACGGCGACGACGCCGACGCCGCCGACAGCGATGGCGACGGCGAGGAGGGCGCGGCGTCGGGCGGCCTTGTACCTCGCAGGCGATGCCGCCAGCAACGCCGGCGACAGCGTCGCTGCAGACGGCGGCGCCGTGCCGCAGCCAAGGCGGGCGTCTCAGGACCGCGTGCCTGGCACGTCTCCAGGCCTTACTCGGCGGTTCGCCGAGGGGGGAAGTGAAAGGGGGGCAGGCCTTCTCAGAAGGCGGCGGGGCTTCTCAGAAGCCCTCTGGCCGTCTACGAAGCAGCCATTGCCTTGAGGGAAGGCGGAGACAACTCTCAGAAGGCCGAAGGCTCACCCCCTCTGGCTTCCCCCCTTGGCGTGCCTCCGACACTGACGGGGGACAGAATATAGGCTTGGTGGATCTGACCGCATCGTTGGCATCAGCGACGCGGCGACATCCCAGAGTGCGAACGACAGCGCATACATATATTTGGACACATGCACGTGCATATGCATATATGTATGAGTATACATACACACATGTGCACTTCTACAGCTACTACCACACATATCTACATATGCACTTGCATGTACAGTTTTGCACACATACACAGACACATCGGATTGAAGGGGCCGAACAGTCATTCACTGTCCCTGGGTGCATGGCTGAAGTTGAGTTCCGCGGTGCAGATTGTTGTTGCGTCGTCGTTGTTGTTGTTGGTTGTGGTTTTGGTGTTGGTGTTGTTGCTGTTGCTATTAGTATTGTTATTGGGGGGTGGTGTTGTTGGTGTTGGTGCTGTTGTTGATGGTGTGGTTGCTGTTGTGCTGGTTGGTGTTGTTGTTCGTGCTGGTGTTGTTGTTAGTGTTGCTGTTGTTGATGTTGCTGTTGTTGTTGTTGGTGTTGTTGTTGTAGTTGTTGATGTTGTTGTTGTTGTTAATATTGTGGTTGTTTTTGTTGTTGTTGTTGTGGTTGTGGTGGTTGTTGTTGTCGTTGTCGTTGTCGTTGTCGTTGTCGTTGTTGTTGTTGTTATTGTTGTTGTTGTTGTTGTTGTTGGTGTTGGTGTGGTTGTTGTTGTTGTTGTTGTTGTTGTTGTTGTTGTTGTTGTTGTTGTTGTTGTTGTTGTTGTTGTTGTTGTTGTTGTTGTTGACGAAAACACTCACTGGCGCCCGGCCGACCCCCCCCAGCAACAGCAACAGAGAAACACAGGAGAACCTCGAGAGCGTTTTGGGCTTCCTGGAGGGCCTCTACCGCCTCCTGGAGCGCCTCTAGGGCCTCCTGGGGAGCCTGTGGGACCTCCTGGCGAGGGTCTCGGGCTTCATGGAGAGCGTCTTGGGCCTCCTTGAGCGCGTCTTGGGCCTCCTGGAGCGCCTCTGTGGCCTCCTGGAGCGCGTCTTGGGCCTCCTGAAACGACTCTGGGGCCTCCTGGAGAGCGTTTTGGGCTTCCTGGAACGCCTCTGGCGCCTCCTGGAGCGCCTCTGAGGCCTCCTGGGGAGCCTCTGGGGCCTCCTGGAGAGCGTCTTGGGTTTCCTGGCGAGCGTTTTCGGCATCCTGGGGCGCGTCTTGGGCCTCCTGGAGCGCCTCTAAGGCCTCCTGGAGCGCCTCTGGGGCCTCCTGAGGAGCCTCTTGGGCCTCCCGGAGATCGTCTTAGGCCTCCTGGAGAGCCTTTGGGGCCTCCTGGGGAACGTTTTGGGCCTCCTGGAACGCCTCTGGGGTTTCCTGGGGAACGTATTGGGCCTCCTGGAGAGCCTCTGGGGCCTCCTGGGGAGCCTCTGCGGCCTCCTGGAGCACGTCTTGACCTGTGATGTATGCAGGCACGTTTGCGCACACGGGCGTTGTGTTGTACGTGAGTGCCTCCCTCTCCCCCTCCCTCGTCGCCGCCGTCGCCGTCGCCGTCGCCGTCGCCGCTGCCGCCGCTGTCGCCGCCACCTTCGCTGCGCCAGCGCGTGGGTATTGAGGACGCGGATGCGAACGGGGAGGAGGGTAGGGAGGAGGAGGAGGAAGGGGAGGAGCAGGGGCAGGAGCATGAGGGGGATCAGAAGCATTATATTGATGATGATACTGATGATGATACTGGTGATGGTTGTGGTGATGGTGATGGTGATGGTGATGATGATGATGATGATGATGATGACCATGATGATGATGATGATGATGATGATGATGATGATGATGATGATGATGATGATGATGATGATGATGATGATGATGATGGTGTTGATGTTGATAATGATGATGATGATTATGATGGTGGTGGTGGTGATGATGATGATAACGACGGTATTGCTGGTGATGGTGATGATGAGGACGTCGATGGGGATTGGTACGTTGACGAGTGGGGGCAGGAAGAGGAGAATAAGGAGGACGAGGACGAGAACGACGAGGGCGGACAGGAGGACGGATGGAGAGAGGGAGGGAGGAGGTGGACGAGGAGGAGGAGGAAGAGGAGGAGGACGAGGATGACGACGACGGTGACGCCGATAACAATGACGACGATAGGACGATACGATGAAGGAAACGGAGGAGGAGGAGGAGTAGGATGATGATGATGATGCTGATGATGATGATGCTGATGATGATGATGATGATGATGATGCTGAGGAGGAGGAGGAGGAGGAGGAGGAGGAGGAGGACGCCCTCCCAGACATTCGATGTCGTGATGTTTGTCAATACGGGGTCCCTGGAGGCTTCGACAACTTCCTAGGGCGTGGTATTTCATCCAGAGTTGGCTTTTGACGGTCCTGGAGCCCGGAAAAGGCCTCTAGAGGCCGAGAGGTGCGTTGCCTCCCTCTCCCCCTACCTCGTCGCCGTCGTCGCCGTCGCCGTCGCGTCTGCCGCCGCCGTCGCCGCCACCGTCGGCGCGCCCGCGCGCGGGAAGAAGGCGGCGGGAAGAACTCGCAGCCGGGTGGTCGGCGTACCTGGTCTCCCGCTAGCCGCGCTCGCGCACCAGGTTGAGGGCTGAGCAGGGGGGGCGAGGGGGGGGTGGAGGTGGAGGAGCAGGGCGCGGAGGAGGAGGAGGAGCAGGAGGAGAAGGAGGAGGGGGTGGACGAGGAGGAGGAAAAGGGGGGAGGAGAGTGGGAGAAAGAGGAGGAGGAGGAGGAGAGGAGGAGGAGGAGGAGGAGGAGGAGGAGGAGGATGGAGGAGGAGGGAGGGTGAGGAGGATGAGGAGGGAGGAGGAGGAGGGGGAGGAGGAGGAAGAGGAGGAGGAGGAGGAAGAGGAGGAGGAGGAGGAGGAGGATTGTGCTAGGATTGTGCTACTTAGGACTTACGAAGATGGAGGGCACCACGCAGGCCGCCTCACGCCTTGCAAGCCGTACTTACATAGGCGTTCCTGGTGAATGGCCGCGCTCCCATAACGAATCAGTCTACCCTTGGCCGTTCCCGTTCGGGATGGTGGATACCTCGTTCACAATGCCGTCCACTTACACTGACCCGCGCGGCAGCCTCGCCAGTGAGGGTGCCCCTTCGGGCTGCTCTCGAAGCCGCTCGGGGCCCTCCTGGCCGGTCTTTGGCAGTCCTCGGGCTCTTTGGGCCGTCGTGGATATCACCGCTTCACGTGGCCCTGTCCGGGCGGGGCTAGGACGAGGATACTCCGTTCCAGAGCGTTCTGAAATGCTTCCAGAGCGTTCCGGAGCGCTCTGAGAAGGCCGCGGCAACCGAGACATATTCCAGAGCCGCCAGATCCCAGATATTCTCGGTTTATCCTCGCACGATGTTATCCTCGTCCTGGTATCGTCGTAACTCTGGGCACGAGTCTTTTGCAATGGCCTTACCCTTGGCGGCCCCAAGGGGTGCCCAAGTGCCGCGCCTGCTATCATTTTGGCGACCTTGTTCGGCCAAAATTCGTATTCTTGGCCTCGGTGCGTGCACAGACGTTCGCGCACGCTGCCTGCACCGCGGATGCAGAGCGGGGCGCGACGTCGCAGGTCGCGCAAATCCAGCCATCGTGCCGCCGGGGGGCAGGCTTCCTAGGAACACCCCTGCTTCCCAGGGGGCGCGGGCCTCGTCTGAAAGTGAAAGGCCGGGCGCCTTCTAACTAAGGAGCAGCCTCCTCCTAAGAAGCCTTCCCCCTCCCTCTACCTCCCCGTGCGCGCCGCCAACCAGGGCGGGACACCCCAAACGGCCTCGGCTCGCTGCGTGTGTTCTCGCGGCAGGCCAGACTGGACCAGTCCATCCTAGGCCTCCCAATTGGGGTCCGAGCAGCTGGTGTCGAAGGATCTTCCCGCATCGTCGATGCATCAGCGATGCGGCTCGATGTCGATGTCGCCGATGCGGCGTCGAGGTCAACGATGCATTGCTGATGACTCGGCGATGTGGCGCGATCCTCCGACCCCATCTACTCAGACCCCATCTGGGAGGCCCCTCGCGCGGGTGGTCAGACTGTGCCAGCTCATCCGAGCCGCAATCTCTGTTGTGGCTTCGCGAGGAGGAGGAGGAGGAAGAGGAAGAGGAGGAGGAGGCTCGGAGGAGGGGAGGAGGAGGAGGAGGAGGAGGAGGAGGAGGAGGAGGAGGGAGGAGGAGGAGGAGGAGAGGAGGAGGAAAGGAGGGGAGGGGGAGGGGCGAGGAGAGGAGGAGGAGTGAGGAGGAGGAGGAGGAGGGGAGGAGGAGGAGGAGAGGATGAGGAGGAGGAGGAGGAGGAGGAGGAGGAGGAGGAGGAGGAGGAGGAGGGGGAGGGGGAGGAGGGGAGGAGGGAGGAGGAAGAGGGGAGGAGGAGGAGGAGGAACGAGGAGGAGGAGGAGGGAGGAGGAGGAGGAGGAGGCGGAGAGAGGAGGAGGAGGAGCGGAGGAGGAGGAGGAGGAGGGCAGGAGGAGGAGGAGGAGGATGAGGATGAGGATGAGGATGAGGATTGAGGATGGGGAGGAGGAGGAGGAGGAGGAGAGGAGGGAGGAGGAGGAGGAGGAGGAGGAGGAGGAGGAGGGGCGGAGAGGAGGAGGAGGAGGAGGAGTGGGTGCTGTCGCCCGGGGCCGCCGTGGAGAGAAGCATGCGTGGGCGACGCCGGCGCCTTCGGCGTACGGCACGCCCCAGCAGGGGCGGGTAGGCCACGCAACTTCTTTCGCGGCGGATCGAACCGGAGCCGCTCGGCTCCTGCGTGGAAGGCGCCATCCTGGCGCCCAATTCTCAGAGAAGGAAGGGCGTCGACGGAGGGTATCATGTTTTTGATTGATGTGATTTGCCCCAAGTCCGACTGTAGTGAAGCCCGCATGGGTTGTGGCAGCGTTGTTGCCGCACTGGCTGCTGTGATGGCTTCGCGGTTGCGTGCAAAGTGTGCAGCTTTCCATGCCCTCGCGCTGGATTTCGATTCGTCTCTCCCTGCGGTCCCCTGTTGCCGCATTCGTTGGTGTACGCTGTTTTTGTGCCAGGACGTCTTTCGCTGTTTTTTTGCTAGTACTGCTCTCGCAGATACGCCACCCCGTTGAGCTGCACAGAAAAAGGTCAGTTGGAGAAAGAACGCACAGACACAATTAATCCCCGAAGCCCATAACATGCGGAAAAATATGGGAGGTGGAGGGGAGGACAGAAATCCAGCAAATATGGGAAGATATGGGGAATCATTTTATTCGTGTGTGTGTTTATTTGTATCTCCCAGGGCCCCTTCAAGAGGGCCGATGTGGCGTCTTTGGTCTTTCGTGGCAGCCAGTAGCCGCCAATGCGGCCTCTGCTGCCCGGTCTCTCGGGGGGGCACTCCTTGGGACGTCTCGACGCTTTCCCCTGGCGTCCTGGGCCCCCTCTCGGGGCTGCCCGGGGGCGGTCTGGGGTGCTGTCTGGGGCACTCGTTTGGCTCGCTCTGCTCCCCCCGCTGCCCTCTTGGAGCCGCCTCGAGCCGAAACGCAGACCTCCTGAGGCTGACAGTCTTGGAGAGAGCTCCTGGTCCCGACAGGGGCCGATGGTGATGACGATGACGATGACGACGACGATGACGATGATGATGATGATGATGGTGGTGATGATGATGATGACCGTTGGGATATCGTGGGATGTCTGTCGGCGGCGTGTTTGAGGCAGTGCGGAGGTCTCTTGGTAGGACTCCTACGAGGACCCCTACAAGGATTCCTACGAGGATTCCCAGTTGGACTACTGGGAGTCCTACGAGGATTCCTAGTAGGACTATTCGGACTCCTGCGAGGACTCTTAGTAGGACTACTAGGACTCCTACGAGGATTCCTAGTAGGACCGGACTACTAGGACTCCTACGAGGATTCCTAGTAGGACTACTAGGACTCCCACGAGGATTCCTAGTAGCACTACTAGGACTCCTACGAGGATTCCTAGTAGGACTACTAGGACTCCTACGAGGATCCCTAGTAGGATTACTAGGACTCCTACGAGGATTCTTAGTAGGACTACTAGGACGCCTACGAGGATTCCTAGTAGGACTACTAGGACTCCTATGAGGATTCTTGGTAGGACTAGTAGGACTCCGACGAGGATTCCTAGTAGGACTACAAGGATTCCTATGAGGATTCTTAGTAGGACTAGTAGGAATCTTACGAGGATTCTGAGTAGGACTACCAGGATTCCTATGAGGATTCCTAGTGGGACTAGTAGGACTCCTACGAGGATTCTTAGTAGGACTAGTTGGACTCCTATGAGGATTCCTAGTAGGACTAGTAGGACTTCTACGAGGATTCCTAGTAGGACTAGTAGGACGGACTCCTACGAGGATTCTTAGTAGGACTACCAGGATTCCGATGAGGATTCCTAGTAGGACTAGTAGGACTCCTACGATGACACCTAGGAGGACTGTTACGTGGACTCCTACTTCGAGAATATCATCCTTACGGTTGTCGCAGTATTCCGTACAGGTATAAGCGAAGATCGCTGCGGAAGCTCGGCTCCACGGAACGTCTTTGGATGTACCTGTTGGGAACACTGCGACGACCGTGAGGGTTGAACCTTTTTTTTTTGTTTGTCGGGGTGTGTTGCTCTGTTGCCGTGTTGCTGGGGGGGGGTCGGCAACAGTGCACCACTGAGGGTTTTCGCCACCGGAGCCGGAACCGGGACCTGGCACACGGGCTCCCAGTGCGCCAGTGTGTGTTTATGCCTTGTTGTTGTTGTTGCTGTTGTTGTCGTTGACGAAAACACTCACTGGCGCCCGGCCGACCCCCCCCCCAACAACAGCAACAAAGCAACACAGGAGAACCTCGAGAGCGTTTTGGGCTTCCTGGAGGGCCTCTACCGCCTCCTGGAGCGCCTCTAGGGCCTCCTGGGGAGCTTGTGGGACCTCCTGGCGAGTGTCTCGGGCTTCATGGAGAGCGTCTTGGGCCTCCTTGAGCGCGTCTTGGGTCTCCTGGAGCGCCTCTGTGGCCTCCTGGAACGCGTCTTGGGCCTCCTGGAACGACTCTGGGGCCTCCTGGAGAGCGTTTTGGGCTTCCTGGAACGCCTCTGGCGCCTCCTGGAGCGCCTCTGAGGCCTCCTGGGGAGCCTCTGGGACCTCCTGGAGAGCGTCTTGGGCTTCCTGGCGAGCGTTTTGGGCCTCCTGGAGCGCGTCTTGGGCCTCCTGGAGCGCCTCGAAGGCCTCCTGGAGCGCCCCTGGGGCCTCCTGAGGAGCCTCTTGGGCCTCCCGGAGAGCGTCTTGGGCCTCCTGGAGAGAGAGCCTCTGGGGCCTCCTGGGGAACGTTTTTGGCCTCCTGGAACGCCTCTGGGGTTTCCTGGGGAACGTATTGGGCCTCCTGGAGAGCCTCTGGGGCCTCCTGGGGAGCCTCTGCGGCCTCCTGGAGCACGTCTTGACCTGTGATGTATGCAGGCACGTTTGCACACACGGGCGCTGTGTTGTACGTGAGCGCCTCCCTCTCCCCCTCCCTCGTCGCCGTCGCCGTCGCTGTCGCCGCCGTCGCCGCTGCCGCCGCTGTCGCCGCCACCTTCGCTGCGCCAGCGCGTGGGTATTGAGGACGCGGATGCGGACGGGGAGGAGGGCAGGGAGGAGGAGGAGGAGGAGGAGGGGGAGGAGCAGGGGCAGGAGCATGAGGGGGATCAGAAGCATTATACTGATGATGATGCTGGTGATGGTGATGGTGATGGTGATGAGGATGATGATGTTGATGATGATGATGATGGTGGTGATGGTGATGATGATGATGAGGAGGAGGGTGATGATGATGATAACGACGGTAGTGCGGGTGATGGTGATGATGAGGACGTCGATGGGGATTGGTACGTTGACGAGTGGGGGCAGGAAGAGGAGAAGAAGGAGGACGAGGACGAGAACGACGGGGGGGGACAGGAGGACGGATGGAGAGAGGGAGGGAGGAGGTGGATGAGGAGGAGGAGGAAGAGGAGGAGGAGGAGGAGGAGGACGACGACGACGGTGACGCCGATAACAATGACGACGATAGGACGATACGATGAAAGAAGCGGAGGAGGAGGAGGAGGAGGAGGAGGAGGAGGAGGAGTATGATGATGATGCTGAGGATGAGGAGGAGGAGGAAGAGATGTCGTGATTTTTGTCAATACGGGGTCCCTGGAGGTTTCGACAACTTCCTAGGGCGTGGCAGTTCATCCTGAGTTGGCTTTTGACGGTCCTGGAGCCCGGAAAAGGCCTCTAGAGGCCGAGAGTTGCGTTGCCTCCCTCTCCCCCTACCTCGTCGCCGTCGTCGCCGTCGCCGTCGCGTCTGCCGCCGCTCTCCCGCCACCGTCGGCGCGCCCGCGCGCGGGAAGAAGGCGGCGGGGAGAACTCGCAGCCGGGTGGTCGGCGTACCTGGTCTCCCGCTAGCCGCGCTCGCGCGCCAGGTTGAGTGCTGAGCAGGGGGGGCGCGGAGGGGGTGGAGGTGGAGGAGCAGGGCGCGGAGGAGGAGGAGCAGGAGGAGAAGGAGGAGGAGGAGGACGAGGAGGGGGAAAAGAGTGGAGAAGGAGGAGGGAGGAAGAGGAGGAGGAGGAGGGAGGAGGGAGGGGCGAGGAGGAGGGGGAGGAGGAGGAGGAGGAGGAGGAGGAGGGGAGGAGGAGGAGGAGAGGAGGAGGAGGACGACGACGACCCCCCCCCTCCCCGACGACGAGGAGGAGGAGGAGGAGGAGGAGGAGGAGGAAGAGGAGGAGGAGGAGGAGGAGGAGGAGGAGGAGGAGGAGGAGGAGGAGGAGAGGGGGACGGCACTCAGTGACGGCTGGCCCGGGGGAGGCGCGCGCGCGGCAGCCTCGCCAGTGAGGGTGCCCTTGCGGGCTGCTCTCGAAGCCGCTCGGGGCCCTCCTGGCCGGTCTTTGGCAGTCCTCGGGCTCTTTGGGCCGTCGTGGATATCACCGCTCGACGTGGCCCTGTCCGGGCGGGGCTAGGACGAGGATACTCCGTTCCAGAGCGTTCTGAAATGTTTCCATAGCGTTCCGGAGCGCTCTGAGAAGGCCGCGGCAACCGAGACATCTTCCAGAGCCGCCAGATCCCAGAGATTCTCGGTTTATCCTCACACGATGTTATCCTCGTCCTGGTATCGTCGTAACTCTGGGCGCGAGTCTTTTGCAATGGCCTTGCCCCTGGCGGCCCCAAGGGGTGCCCAAGTGCCGCGCCTGCTATCATTTTGGCGACTTGTTCGGCCAAAATTCGTCGTCTGGGCCTCTGTGAGTGCACGAACGTTCGCGCGCGCTGCCTGCGCCAAGGATGCAGAGCGGGGCGCGACGTCGCAGGTCGCGCAAATCCAGCCATCGTGCCGCCGGGGGGCAGGCTTCCTAGGAACACCCCTGCTTCCCAGGAGGCGCGGGCCTCGTCTGAAAGTGAAAGGCCGGGCGCCTTTTAACTAAGGAGCGGCCTCCTCATAAGAAGCCTTCCCCCTCCCTCTACCTCCTTGTGCGCGCCGCCAACCAGTGCGGGGCACCCCAAACGGCCTCGGCTCCCTGCGTGTGTTCTCGCGGCAGGCCAGACTGGACCAGTCCATCCTAGGCCTCCCAATTGGGGTCCGATCAGCTGGTGTCGAAGGATTTTCCCGCATCGTCGATGCATCAGCGATGCGGCTCGATGTGGATCTCGATTTCCTCAATGTCGATGTCGCCGATGCGGCGTCGAGGTCAACGATGCATTGCTGATGCCTCGGCGATGTGGCGCGATCCTCCGACCCCATCTACTCAGACCCCATTTGGGAGGCCCCTCGCGCGGGTGGTCAGACTGTGCCAGCTCATCAGAGCCGTAATCTCTGTTGTGGCTTCGTGAGGAGGAGGAGGCGGAGGAGGAGGAGGGGAGGAGGAGGATGAGGATGAGGATGGGGATGAGGAGGAGGGGGAGGAGGAGGAGGAGGAGAGGAGGAGGAGGAGGAGGAGAGGAGGAGGGGAGGAGGAGGAGGGAGGAGGAGGAGGAGGAGGAGCTAGGAGGAGGAGGAGGGAGGAGGAGGAGGAGGAGGAGGAGGAGGAGGGGAGGAGGAGCAGGAGGAGGAGCAGGAGGAGGAGCAGGAGGATGAGGATGAGGAGAGGAGGAGGAGGAGGAGGAGGAGGAGGGGAGGAGGAGGAGGAGGAGGAGGAGGAGGACGAAGGACAGAGGACGGAGGCGAGGACGAGGAGGAGAAGAGGAGGGAGGAGGAGGAGGAGGAGGAGGAGAGGAGGAGGAGAGAGGAGGAGGGAGGAGGAGGAGGAGGAGGAGGAGGAGGAGGAACAGGAGTGGGTGCTGTCGCCCGGGGCCGCCGTGGAGAGAAGCAGGCGTGGGCGACGCCGGCGCCTTCGGCGTACGGCACGCCCCAGCAGGGGCGGGTAGGCCACGCAACTTCTCTCTCGGCGGATCGACCTGGAGCCGCTCGGCTCCTGCGTGGAAGGCGCCATCCTGGCGCCCAATTCTCAGAGAAGGAAGGGCATCGACGGAGGGTCTCATGTTCTTGATTGATGTGATTTGGCCCAAGTTCGACTGTAGTGCAGCCCGCATGGGTTGTGGCAGCGTTGTTGCCGCACTGGCTGCTGTCATGGCTTCGTGGTTGCGTGCTAGTGTGCACCTTTCCATGCCCCTCGCGCTGGATTTCGTTTCGTCTCTCCCTGCGGTCCCCTGTCACCGCATTCGTTGGTGTACGCTTTTTTTTGCTAGGACGTCTCTCGCTGTTTTTTGCTAGTACTGCTCTCGCAGATACGCCACCCCGTTGAGCTGCACAGAAAAAGGTCAGGAGGAGAAAAAACACACAGACACAATTAATCCCCGATTCCCCAAAACATGCGGAAAAATATGGGAGGTGGAGGGGAGGACAAAAATCCAGCAAATATGGGAAGATATGGGGAATCATGTTATTTGTGTGTGTTTATTTGTATGTCCCAGGGCCCCTTCAAAAGGGCCGATGTGGCGTCTTTGGTCTTTCGTGGCAGCCAGTAGCCGCCAATGCGGCCTCTGCTGCCCGGTCTCTCGGGGGGGCACTCCTTGGGACGTCTCGACGCCTTCCCCTGGCGTCCTGGGCCCCTTCTCGGGGCTGCCCGGGGGCGGTCTGGGGTGCTGTCTGGGGCACACGTTTGGCTCGGTCTGCTCCCCCCGCTGCCCTCTTGGAGCCGCCTCGAGCCGAAATGCAGACCTCCTGAGGCTGACAGTCTTGGAGAGAGCTCCTGGTCCCGACAGGGGCCGATGGTGATGATGATGACGATGACGATGACGACGACGATGACGATGATGATGATGGTGGTGAAGATGATGATGACCGTTGGGATATCGTGGGATGTCTGTCGGCGGCGTGTTTGAAGCAGTGCGGAGGTCTCTTGGTAGGACTCCTACGACGACTCCTACAAGGATTCCTACGAAGTTTCCTAGTTGGACTACTGGGAGTCCTACGAGGATTCTTAGTAGGACTACTAGGACTCTTGCGAGGACTATTAGTAGGACTACTAGGACTCCTACGAGGATTCCTAGTAGGACTACTAGGACTCCTACGAGGATTCCTAGTAGGACTACTAGGACTCCTACGAGGATTCCTAGTAGCACTACTAGGACTCCTACGAGGATTCCTAGTAGGACTACTAGGACTCCTACGAGGATTCTTAGTAGGACTACTAGGACTCCTACGAGGATTCCTAGTAGGACTACTAGAATTCCTATGAGGAGTCTTAGTAGGACTAGTAGAAATCCTACGAGGATTCTTAGTAGGACTACTAGGATTCCTATGAGGATTCTTAGTAGGACTAGTAGGGATCCTACGAGGATTCTTAGTAGGACTAGTAGGACTCCTATGAGGATTCCTAGTGGGACTTGTAGGACTCCTGCGAGGATTCTTAGTAGGACTAGTAGGACTCCTATGAGGATTCCTAGTAGGACGAGTAGGACTCTTACGAGGATTCCTAGTAGGACTAGTAGGACTCCTACGAGGATTCTTAGTAGGACTACTAGGATTCCGATGAGGATTCCTAGTAGGACAAGTAGGACACCTACGAGGACTCCTAGGAGGACTGTTACGTGGACTCCTACTTCGAGAATATCATCCTTACGGTTGTCGCAGTATTCCGAACAGGTATAAGCGAAGATCGCTGCGGAAGCTCGGCTCCACGGAACGTCTTTGGATGTACCTGTTGGGAACACTGCGACGACCGTGAGGGTTGAACCTCCTTTTTTTTTTGTTTCGGGGGTGTGTTGCTCTGTTGCCGTGTTGCTGGGGGGGGGGGGTCGGCAACAGTGCACCAGTGAGGGTTTTCGCCACCGGAGCCGAAACCGGGACCTGGCACACGGGCTCCCAGTGCGCCAGTGTGTGTTTATGCCTTGTTGAACTCTCACTTTTGAAGAATAATTATTGTCGATCCCCCCCCCACCGGTGCACATTGATTTTTTTCGATTGAAGTGCCACCCCCGGGGCTCGCACTTTGTTTTTTTCTCAAGGAAAATCTTCCTGCTCAAACTGTGCCCCTGCCCCCCGGGCTACAACAACAACGGCTCCCGCCTGAGACTTCCTCGATTTTTACTCAGGACCCCCGCTCCCGGCTGAGATTTCCGCGCAATTTACTCAGGAAAGGCGCTCCCGTTTGAGACTCCCTCGCAATGTAATCAAGACCCCCGCTCCCGCTTGAGACTTCCGTGCAATTTACGTGGAACGGCGCTCCCGCCTGAGACTTCTTCGACTTTTACTCAGGACCCCCGCTCCTGCCTGACATTTCCGCGCAATTGACTCAGGAACGGCGCTCCCGCTTGAGACTTCCTCGCAATTTAGTGAGGACCCTCGCTCCCGCTTGAGACTTCCGTGCAATTTGCTCAGGAACGGCGCTCCCGCTTGAGACTTCCTCGCAACTTAGTCAGGGCCCCCGCTTCCGCCTGAGATTTCCTCACAATGTACTCAGGACTGCGTTCTCGCGTGCGACGTCCTCGCAAATTGTTCTGGAATTGCTTTTCGGCGCTCAGGAACCACGCGCGCGCGAAGGACGCCTTTACAACGTGGTATCTTCCCTCTTCCTTCGTCCTTCCCCCTCCCCTTCCCCCCACTCTCCATCGTTCTTCCCCTCCTCTTCTTGCAGGGCCCGCGCCAATTCCAATGGCGGCCACAGAGATGTACGCCCCCGAAGGATTGTCCGCCCGTTCCGGTTTGGCCGTACGTCTAAGCCCGCCGGCCCCAGCAAAGAGAAATAATCCCCCCGAAAGGGGTGTGATCGAAGACGAAGAGGGCGGGCATCGAGGGTGTAGGGTATACGTGTTGAAAGACTCGCGGGCAAGTAAGAGCGCACAGCCTTAAAATGGATGTTGTTGTTGTTGTTGTGGTTGTTGTTGTCGTGGATGTTGTTGGTGCTGTTGTTGCTGTTGTTGTTGTTGAACATTATTACTTCTAAAGAATAATTATTGTTGGGGCCCCTGGTGCACGGCCCCCTCGCCGCGCCTAGGCCGCAGCCATGTTTTCATCATTTTCGTGAGGAAGTCTCTGGCAAAACGGGTTGGTCCGGATCCGGTTGTTTTGTTACGGGCGGTTTTCCCTTTCAAAAAATAAGGCAAAGTGGACATTTCCTGTTCTAACATAACCAAACTTCAAGAATCCCTTGCAAAAAAATAAGGTAAAGTGGACACTCGCGCGCGCAAGACGAAATCCTTCCAAAACCTTAGTGTTCGTAGCGATTTTAACATAAAAAACATCAAAAAACCAATGGCTTTTCAAAAAAAAGTGTCAAACATTCATCCCGCGCGCTCTTGCGGATTTGTAGGAAACCCAACATTTTTTAAACATTTCTGTCAAACGGGTTTTTGCGAACAACTTTTTCACATGCTTCGAACTTCTCCAACAACGGTTGCGCACCTGCCAGGGCCATCATCCCTGTCAAATAATACCATGCGGGACACATTCGTTTTCTCTTCGCGCGCGCACGCCGAAATCTTCAAAAACCATTGGGTTTCTTAGGAATTCTAGCACCGCGCAACATAAAATCATACGAATCGCACCGTAGGTCCTATCAGACGCTAGCGCCTCACCAGCCAAAGCAGTCCATATCATTGTAGGACCTACAGACAGTACCGGCGTCGTACTGGTTTACCGTGGTTTCCTATTCTAGCGTCAGAAACACGTTACCACCAAAAAAACAGTACAGGTGTCCAGTGTTGGAACAGGGGGAAAAGTCGTATACTAAGCTAGCGTCCAGAAAATGTTACCACAACAAGTCACTGTACCCATGCGCCAGTGTAGTAGCCACGGTCGTCCGCAGGCCACGAAGTGAAGTGTCCGAACGTCATAGGGGGAAGCTGGGTGTGGGTGGTGGCGAAGAGTCGTTTGGAAATGTGGTAGAGCATGAAACGGCCCCCCCACAAAGTGGGGGTATTGGCGGGCGTCGTATGAAAACCCTGGCACTGGTGAGAACGGAGTGTCCCCACGTGCTAGTAATTATTACTGTTGTTGTTGTTGGTGGTGGTTGTTGCTGTTGTTGTTGACGCACAGCCGGACTGCGGCCCAGTGCGTCCCCCCCTCCCCCCACCCCGCGTCGCGCCGCCTCGCGGAGGGGGATGGGGGACATATTGGTGTGGGCCTGAGGATTCGAAGGGATTGTGAGGATTCCAAGGGCTCCCAAGGAATCTCCATGGATACCTAAGATGTCGATGAATGCTTGAGGGGGTCCTGAGGATTCCTGGAGGATTCCTGGAGCTTCCTCGAAGATTCCTAACATGGATTCTTGGGGGTGTCTAGCGACCCCTGGAGGGTTCCTTGGGGTTCCTTCGGAATCCATTTGGGCTTCCTGAAAGATTTCAGAGGATTCCTGCAGGATCCTGAAGGATTCCGGAAGGGTCCCTGACAGAACCCCAGGGGTTCCTGGGGGTTCTTGCACTTCGCGAGGATTCCTGAGGGTTTCGGAAGATTCGTTCGGATTCCTGGGGGATCGGGGTGGGTCGTTGGGATGCCTGTGGGGTCCTGGGAATTCCTAAAGATCCCAGCGGGTTTCTTCAGATTGTTGATGATCCCGTATGATTCTTGAGGATCATGGAAGGCTTCCTGTGGGTGTTGGGAGAATTCTTGAGGATTCCTGAGGACATCCGAAGGATTTCTCAGGATCCCAGAGGACCCCGTACAGTTTCGATATATGTGTACATGATACGGGATTTCGGTGGGTCCCTGAGGGTCCAGGCCAGCTCCAAGGGAGCTTTGCGGATTCAAGGATTCTTAGGGGCACCCCGGGATCTCGACGGATTCTTTCAGATGAGTCTTGCCTATTCCTGGTGATTCTTGATTTGTTCCTTCAGACTTCCTGACATACTTCTGCGGATCACTGTTGGCAGTGAGGGTACCGCAAGGACTTTTGCAGGATTCCTTCAGGAGTCCTGAAGGATTCCTGAGGGATCCCTGCGAACGCCAGATGATTCTGACGTGTCCCTGAGGATGATCGAGGGTTTCCCGAAGCGTCCAGTTCGACTTCCTGAAGGATCCCATAGGGTCCCTGAAGGATTGGTGAAGCATTCCTGAGGATGCCTGGGGATTCCTGCGGATTCTGCCCAGATTTCCGCGGCTTCCTGAAGACCCCGAGGGATTCCTGAGATCTCTGTCAGGCTCCTTGCAGGGTTCCGATGGCTTAGTTACTGATGCGTACAGGATTTCTGAAGGATTCTTGCGCGTTTCCCTGAGGATCCCAGACGGAACCTCCGGATTCCCAAGGGTTACCGGATGATTCCTCCGTGTTCCTGTTAGATTCGTAAATGTTCTTAGTGGGTTTCTGTTTATTTTCTGCAGACTCTTGGCAAGATTCCTGAAGGATTCCTACATGGGTTCCTGATGGATTCCTGTGGGTTCCTGGTGGCTCTTGAACGATCCCTGAGGAGTCCTGAGGATTCTAGAGGAGTCTTCAGGGTTTCTAAGGCTTCTGGGGGTTTCTGGGGATTGCTGAGAATTCCTGGGGATCCCAAGGGATTCCTCAGGTTCCTCGGCGAATTCCTGAAGGATCCCTGCATCATTCTTTTACGATTCCCGAAGGATTCTCCCAAAGGGTTCCTGAGGATCCGGATCCGGCAGGATTCATTCGGAATTTCTGAGGATTCGTCAAAAAGGTTCTTGTGGATGTCTGGAAGTAACCCCAGGAAGCATTTAAGAACCCCCCCCCCCCCTTCCGGCAAATCGATAACCCTTCCGCACCCTGGAAGCGTTACCTGGCACCAGGAGCCCTCCTCCTCCTCCTCCTCATCCTCCTCGTGAACCCGTAGGAATCCTTGAGAATCCTGCGGAACTTGTATGAAACCTGATGGATCCATTCAAGTCGTTAGGGGTCATCAAATATGCTTGCGAAGATTAATGCTATTATCACTGCATGAATTTTCCAAGCAGCGAGCGACATCCTGAGTCTTTCATGAGAGCCACGCAGATTTGAATTGCGAATTTCGATTGTAGCCCAGGGGCCAGGCCTCCGCGAATTTGTTGTGTGTCCGGGTGCTAAACCTATCGTGCGGTTATTTCGGCCCCTCGGAATATCGAATAAAAATGCGGTGCTAAGATATCGCCGGGGGGGTTTTTAAATGCTTCCTGGGGTTATTCAAACGAATTTTGGGAGATCTCTTCGGTATTCCTTAGGGGTCCTTCGGGATTCTCGCAGATTCCTGACGGATTTGAGGGCTCCTGGGGATTTTAGGATTCGGGACGATTCTTTGAGGAATCTAGCGGGTCCCCAAGGACCTGGAAGGATTCATGCGGGGATTCCCCAAGGCTCCTAAAAGATTCGTTCAGGATTCCTGGAGGATTCGTGAGGGGTCCTGAGGATTTCGTATAGTCTTCCTGAAGGGTTCCAGGAAGAGGTCTTACCACATTTTCTGCACGCGTGATCTTTCAAGGATTTCTCATCAAGGCGACTTCCCGTGAGTAAGCTAACAGTTGATTTACGCCCGACCCCTTACTAAGGATTCCTTGCCGACATATTGCGTAAAGTTTTTTTTTGCCAAAAAAGTCCAACTCAAGGTTCCTATTAGAAAAAAACAGTCCTTAGTACAAGTGCTTCAATAAGAATTCCAGAGAAAGGATCCTTCAGTGAGGGACCTTTGTGGTAGACGCTCTGTCGTGTGGACCCCTTCAGAATAAGGATCCCTCACAACGTTTTCCTTGCCAAGGTGTCCGTACCAAGGAATATTCACCAAGGGTTGCCCATCAAGGAATCTTCATCATGCGTGCTTTAGTACGGATTTCTTCCTCAGGATTCTTTCGGCCGGATTCTTGGCACGTTTTTTCAGTCCATCCTAAGCATGGTTGGCCAAGTTCTTTTATGTAACGATTTAGTGATAAGGACCACGTGCGAAGGCGTCATGAAACATCAAGGATGATGTGATACGGACTCTCCAGTAAGGGTGCTTTAATGAGGGATCTCCGGTGCGGATTCCGTAGCAAGGGTGTTGTAGTACGGATTCGTTGGGAGGGGTTCCGCACATGGGATTCCTTGCGACGGATGCCTTAGTGCGGGTTCTTTAGTACGGATTTCCTGATCTGGATTCCAGAGTAAGGATTGCTAAAGTAGAATTCATCAGCACGGTTTCCTGACTAAGGAATCCTGTAGAAGAATTCCTTAGTCGGGCTCCTTCTCGAGGATTCCGCACTTCGGACTCCTCCGTTGTCGGGTCCGCCGCCATGTTGGCGTCGCCGCCGTGTCGCTGCCTCGTCGTCGCCCGACGTCTGGGCTCCGTTGCTGGGTCCGGCGCCTTGTTGCCGCCGTCACCGCCCCGTCGCCTCCCCTGTCGCCGCCTCGTCGCATTGCTGCGCATTGCTTTACAATGATTTGCTTTGCGTTGCTTGCTTTGCATTGCTTTGCGTTGCTTTGCTTTGACTTGCATTACTCTGTCTTTTCAGCATTGCTTGATTTGCAGTGTTTTTTTCATTCATTGTTTGCATTGTGTTGCATTGTTTTACATTGGTTCGCATTGCTTCGTATTGCTGTGCATTGCTTTGAACTGCGCCCCGTTGCTTCGCATTACTTTACATGGCTGTTCATTGCGTTGCTTTGCTTTGCATTGCATTGCATTGCGTTGCTTTGAATTGCTCGTCATTGCCTTGCATGGAGTGACATGGTGCATGGTCTTGCATATCTCTTTATTGCTCTACGCTGCTGTGCTGTGCGTGGCTGTGCATCGCTTTGCATCGCTATTTTGATTTGCACCTCTTTGCATTGTTTTGCATTGCTTTGCATTGCTTCGTTTTGGCGTGCGTTGCAGTGCTTTGTTTGGATTTGCTTTCCTTGTCATTGCTTT
>CAUYUJ010021671.1:355687-363187 GCA_963575745.1 Prorocentrum cordatum | reverse complement strand
GTCTTTTAGGGCTATTGGGGGCCTCTTGGGGGCTTCGGGGGGCCTCTTGGAGCAGCTTGGTAGCTTCTTGGGGGTCTTCGGAGGTCTCTTGGGAGCCTCTTGGGGGGGCGTTTTTGGATTTTTGGGGAGCGAGTCGGGGGACTCTGGAGGAATCGTTGGGCCATCCGAGGGAAGGGGTCTCGAAAGGTTCTAATAAAGTGTAAGTGTGTGTGTGTGTGTCTGTGTGTGTGTCTGTGTGTAAGTGTTGTGTAAGTGTTGTGTGTGTGTGGGTCACATTTGGGGGGAGGTCAGGTTTGAGCTGTCTTGGAGGGTTCCGCGGGGTCTGGGCAAACGGTCGCCCTTTCGTTTCTGGTCTGGGGGGGGGTCTGAAGCTGCTCGTCTGGGAGGGTTGTGACCCCCTCCCCATCTTCCTTCACGAGCTCTGGAGTGCCCTTCGTGTCTTCGCCCCTCTGTGTCGCGGGCGCCCTGCGGCCTCTCGAGGGATCTCCTCGCCCTGCGCGTCGTGCCGCGTGCAGAGTCGGGGGGCGCCCGCCCTCCCGGCGGCTCCACCCTGCGTTCTCTGTGTGTGTGTGCTTTGCGGCCCCGGGGGCGTCACCGAGGGACACCTTCCGCGCGGTCTCGGGGATCACGGGCGGCATTTCTCCCCCAGCCCCTGGCTTTCCCCCAGAGGAGGAAAAGGCATCCCTACTGCTACCCTGCGGCCACGTTCCCTTTTTGGGGGCCTCCTGGGAGGCCCTCGTGGCCACCGCTGACTTCGCCTCGAAATCCTGGTCAGAATGCACTTCGGGAGGGGTCAGGGGAGTAACCGCTAACAGGCGATAATATTGTACCCCCCCTTCACCCCTCTATTTTCTTATCCCCGGCCACAGGGATCTATCTGTGGGGAAGGCGTGGAGGCCGAACTTGATAATCCACGGAAAAGTTGCGGGGATCGAAGTTGCTATCATACCATGTTGATTAGCAACAGCATCAAAAACGCTGGTCATGGCCATGGTGGTCTCACCACACCAGTTTCCGCAATCACGAGCGTGTGGCAGGGCTGTGGGATTCTCACCAGTTCAGTTTGCCCACGTTACGACCGTGCTGCAGGGCCATGGGATTATCATTTCCTTAGCTGTTCCCGAGTCAGGAACGTGTAGCTGTTCCTTCCTTTCCGTTCCTTTTGCTTCTTTCTTTTGTTATTGTTATTATTCCGTATTTGTTTTCTTTTCTTTTTTTTCCTTGTCTCTTTCTCTTCCTTCTACCTCATACCTCCTCCCTCCCCCCCAGGGGCCGTTATTTTTCATCTTTTTTTTAGCACCCGCGGGGTCCCATCATGGACCCCCCCCCTGCGTCGTCTCTGAAAGCGAATAACAATAATCTGTTTGTACAAATAAAACACCTAAGGCCCCGAATCCGTTTTTTTCAAAATCGATCCTGGGACCATCCTCTTCTCTATTCCGCCTCCTGCCTTTCTGATTCCTCTCTTCCTTCCCGTCGTCCGAGTAGTACTATTACAGTCAACCCGCGTGGTAGGGATGGGCAATCTTGCTACACCCTTGCTTTCTTGCCACTTCGGCCCATCTCTGGGCCTTGCAAGAACCTTGCATCTCTGCCGCCCAGCCACGAGCCTCGAGATCGCTCGAGTCAGCCTTGTGTCCTGCGCCTCTGTGGGCAAGTAGCCGCGAGCCTCGAGATCTCTCGAATAATCTCTGTGTAGTGCGCCTCTGCGGGCAAGTAGCCACGAGCCAAGAGGTCGCTCGAGTCAGGTTTCTGTCGTGCGCCTGGTTTAACCTTCTCCTCCTCCTCCTCCATCATCATCGTCGTCAACACCATCACCACCATATTACAAACAATCCACGCCTGCTGGCAAGTTGTATAGCCGCGAGCCTCGAGATCTCTCGAGTCAGCCTTGCGCTGAACGCCTGCTGGCAAACAGATCTCCCGTGTCAGCCTTGTGCGGAGCGCCCAGGATCACCATCAACATCATCGTCGTCACCATCATCACCATCATAACTTACCTTGTCCGGAAAAATCCTTTATTATCCCCGCGGGAGCCGCGAACTTTCTTCTCCCAGAGGGTTTGTTATCGCCCGTTAAGGGTTAGCGGTATCAGTACCCTTTTGGTTCCCATATCCGACGAAAAATGAAACCGTTCAGAAGAGGAGGGAAGCCGTGGGATACACCCCAGGGGGGCTATTCTATCCGGGCGCTCCCCTATCGAGGATGGACGCCACCCCACCGTATACCGCAGAGTGGGGCCCAAAATGTTTGGTCCAATTTTAATACCCCGCGAAGCCTGGGATAAGGGGTTGGCAACTCCCTTGTTAGAGGATCCTTGTAGTTCTGCGCGTTCAGAGGGTGTTCCATGCGCGCTCTCTGTGTCCAGGCCGTCCTGGGGTGCCCTCGTTCGGGAAACCCCGACAATCAGCTCTGCCAGTCTTGGGAATCGCGGGGCCCTGCGGACTCTGAGCGAACTCTGGGTCGCGGTACCGCCAGGTAGGGGCATCCTTTCTGCATTGACCTCTTCACCATGTGTTGCGGAGCCCACGGTCCCCAGCATTTTGCGCATCCTCTGTCACTGAGGATTTCTGGCCTCGTGCTGACTGGCTCCACACAGTTACTGGCAAGGTTCTGGAAGGGCAGGTGAGCCACGCAGGAGACTTTGCATGACCAGTGAAACTTGGGGGCCTTGTGTGTCCTGTGCGTCTTGTCAGCGCGTGCCTGGCATGGTTCTGGGGAGGGAGAGTTTGAGAGGGCGAGCGCTTGTGGTGATCGCCTTCCGAGGCGCGCGCGCCCGCACGATGTCGGGAGGCGTGTGGCGTCGGCGGAGCCCCTTGCCCCTGTGAGTCGGCATCTTACCTGCCGAGCGGCAAGATACCCTCGGCGACAGCGGCCCGTGAATGACGCCAGCCTCCGGCGCGTCCGCCTGCATCAGACTGCATCCATCATCGGAGAGAAGAGAAGAGTGAAAGTCAGAGGAGGAAAAGGCACCCATACCTCTACCCTTTGCCCGTTTTCCCCTTTTGGGGCCTCCTGGGAGGCCCTCGTGGCCACCGCTGGATTCGCCTCGAATTCCTGGTCAGAACGCACTTCGGGAGAGGTCCGGGGAGTAGCGGAATCGGTGCCTTTTGGTTTCACCACGAAGGTGCCTGGCCCGCGCTCCCCAAGCATCTGCGCAGGACTCTGATTCTGACGCCGACAACGACGAGGTGGACGAAGATCTCGACATGACCCGCCAGGCTGGGCCACATCTTGGGAGCCACCCTCCGTTTTGTGAGTGCCCCCCGGGAGCGCTATTTCAGTAATGGAATATGCTATGTGGATTTCTCCGTTGACGTACCTGACGTTTGAAGATCATTCAGGATGGTGATCGTGAGAAAGTCGGCTGGGTCGGCTTGGCCAGCTGGGATGGTTAAGCAAGCCTGGGAGGGTGTGTAGGATCTTGGGAGGGCTTCTGGCACCACTTGAATTTGGTCTAGGTTGGCTTGTCTGGCTGGCTGGCTTGGCGGAGCTGACTGGGCTGGCTTGACTGGCTGAGCTGGCCCACGGGCTGGCTTGGGAAGTACGGTGGGCGCAAGGCGCAAAGGCACCTCCATGATGCTTGTAAGCACTTGTAGTAGGATGCCCAGGTAATTGAAGCTAGACAGAAGAACAACATGCTGTCAAGGCGATGTGCGCCAGTCGTGAGAAGGTGCGAGTCAAGTGAGCTTCCTGGGAACAACCCTGGCTGCGTCATTTCCGGCGAGGGCGAGCGGCTATGCGTGCTGTGCATTTCTTGGCAGCGCTGGCAGCGCAGTGTGCGTCAGCTGCCCGGTGACATCGGTGGCAGCGCGAAGTCCACTGGGAGTGTGAGTCAGCCCGTTCGAGCTGTGAATTCCTGCCGACCTCGCTCTCGACGTGCTGTGCGGCGGCCACAGGCACTTGGCATCGCTCGGACGTGTGCGTCTTTTCTCGGCAGGGACCATCGAGAAGTATCAATGGGGCACCCTGGGGGTAGAGGCGGAGGCGGAGGAGGAGGAGGAGGAGGAGGAGGAGGAGGAGGAAAAAGAGGAGGAGGAGGAGGTAAAAGAGGAGGAGGAGGAGGAAGAGGAAGGGGAGGAGGAGGAGGAGGAGGAGGAGGAGGAAGGGGAGGAGGAGGAGGAGGAGGAGGAGGAGGAGGAGGAGGAGGAGGAGGAGGCGGAGGAGGAGGAAGAGAAGGAGGTGGAGGAGGAGGAACAAAAATACGCACGAAGTCGAAAGATGCACGGGGAGGCGGACGTCCGAGCGAGGTGGCGAGGGCAGGCGCGCCCAGAGCTCGAGCGGCCCGCCAGCAGCAGCGCGGCGCCGCGGCGCCGACGGTGCACAGAGCGCCTCGGAAAGCGCGCCAGCCGCGCTCGGAGTGAGCCTCCTGCAGGCCGCGCTTGTCGGCGCAGCGCGCGCCAGAGGTACACATTGCTCATGTCTAATTTGTTCGGGAGTTCTTAGATTTGTTTGGTGGGCAAGATCCTCTCATTTCTAATTCTGCTACCCTGGGCCTCTTCGTGGCCACTGGGGGGCCAGGGCGGCCAGGAACAATTAGAAACGAGCACAATTTGAAATGAGCACGATTAGAAATGAACGACATGTAGGCTCAAGTCGGGCCTGTCACTTCTGCAAGAGGAATATTCAAGAGTAGTCAACAAACTGTCTGGGCACGAGTTTTCTACCATCTTTTGCCAAGTTTTGAATATTTGTTGCCTGTTTTCTATTTCCCCTCCAAAATCCTTTTGTAGGAGGACATGCCCAACGTTATGCCAGCAGCGCTGTCGGCGCTGTGCGCGCCAGAGGGAGGCACGCTCGGCAGCGCGGCGTACGCAGGAAGAGACCGGGCGCTCGGAGCGACTTTTTCCTGGCATCGCTCGGACGTGTGGATTTTTGCTCGGCGTGGACCATCGAGGAGCACCCTGGATCATCTTGCAAAAAAAACAGGCACGAAATCGACAAATGCATGGGGAATGGACGTCCGAGCGATGGCGAGTTCTTGCGAACACAAGTTTCCGTGCGGCGTGCGCCGGCCACGAGCGGGTGCGCCTGGAGGGGAGCCTCCTGGCAGCCGCCACAGCGCTGGCAGCTCGAAGGTCGACAGAGGAGGTCCGGCGCACTCGCAGTGGGCTTCTTGCCAGCAGCGTTGGCCGCGCGGCGTGCGCCTGAAGCGATCGGGCATGTACACATTGCTCATTTCTAAGTTTTCTCGATGGCTCATTGATTTTTTGGGAGGTTCAGATGCTTTTATTTCTGATTGTTCTGTCCTGGGCCTCTTCCTGGCCACTGGGGGGCCAGGAACAATTGGAAACGAGCACAATTAGAAATGAGCACGATAAGAAATGAACGACGTGTGCTCGGAGCGGGCATCCTTGAGACAACGCCGCTGGCCGCGCGAGGTGCACTAGAGACGAGCCCGCGCGCTCGGAGTGACCTTCCTGCCGGCAGCGTTGGCCACGCGACGTGCGCCTGAGGCGAGCGGCCACGCCCTCGGAGCGGGCCTCCTGGCAGCAACGACGGCAGCGACACGTGCACTGGGAACGAGCCTGCACACTCGGAGTGGTCTTCCTGCAGGCAGCGTTGGCCACGCGACGCGCGCCCGGAGCGAGCGGGCACGCACTCGGAGCGGGCTTCCTGGCAGCCATGCGGGCAGCGCGACGTGCCTCGGAATTGAGCCGCCACGCGCGCGACGCTCACAGGAGGGGACACGGGAGGGACACGGGCCCAGGGCACTTGCACAGGGGGGCTTTTGTATACAGCAAGCAGCTAGGACTCTCTGTACAAGCCGTGCTGGGGAAGCAGGGCTCTAGTTCGGAAAACGTCGTGTCCTGCACGTGCGTTTCATGTCGAAACCGTGCTCAGAAAACGCATGCTCGGTCGTTACGTTGAAGAGCTCGAATCGCGTGCAAAGAGCATGCGCGGGGAACCACTCGCGCATGCTCTTTGCACGCGACCCACCCGCGACCCACCCGCGAACCACCCCGCGACCCACCCACGACCCACCCGCGACCCACCCCGCGACCCACCCGCGACCCACCCGTGACCCACCCGCGACCCACCGCGACCTACCCGCCTGTGGCGGGCTGTTTTTGAATTCCTTCCAGGTGGAGGTGGAGAGCCCGCGACCCACCCGCGACCCAAACTACGTTCACTGAACAAGCCAAAACTTCGGCGCCTGCGGCGGGTTTCTTTTGCATCGGCGACCCACCCGCGACCCACCGGCGACCCACCCCGAGACCCACCCGCGACCCACCCCGCGACCCACCCCGGGACCCACCCCGGGACCCACCCGCGACCCACCCGCGACCCACCGCGACCCACCCGCGACCTACCCCGCGACCCACCCGAAATTTTCGGCGCCTGCGGCGGCCTTCTTTTGCATCAGTTCCAGGCTTTTTTTGCGATCGTGAGGGCCACGAGGTCCGCCGGCTCGACGCCCGCGTCGCCCGCGCCCGCCCCCTCAGTCTTATCCGCAAGTGTGGGGTGCTACGTATTTCTCTTCTCCTTCTTCGCCTTCTCTCTTCTTCTTGCAGCAGCACCGGCTGCAAGAAGGCCCGCGGTCGAGCCTGGCGTCTGGGGGGGCGGCCCCCACGAGACGCGGGAAGGGGCGGCCCCCGGGGCCGCCCTCGCAGTGCCGCCCGGGCTCAGGGGGCGGCGGCGGCGCCTCGGGGGTGGCGTGCCGAGGCTGCCCCCGCAAGGGTAGATGAACGCAGGCCAGCCACTAACCGGGGGAGCTGTGGTCCTTACCCCCCCTGGGGGACCCATCGATTTCGACACCCCTCTCTCGAGAGATCGTCGACGCGATGGGTTCCCCCAGGGGGGTAAGGACCACAGCTCCCTCCACTTATGGCTGGTCGGTGTTGTCGCCAGGCTCCGATTCGGTTCGATTCGGTTTCGATGGGATCCGGTGCCAACTTCCACTGCAGTGGAGTTCGATTTCGATGCGCTTCGATCTCGCTGGACTTCGGCTCGGCTCGGTTTTGGAATCCGACACGATCCGATCTCGATGGGATCGATGGACTCCGATGCCTCGAGGTTTCATGTCGACTCCCCCGATTTCGACTTCGCCTTCCGATTTGGATTCCGATCTCTCAATGGAGATCTGACTGGCCTGCCCATTTCTGCCGATTCGACTTCTCCCGGCTTGGCTGCCCGTTTCCTCCGACCCGATTAGTTTCGATCGCCGATCCGACTCCCGTGTAGGCCGATTTGAATAATCTTGGGCCCCTCACGAAGCGTCCTTTCGGAGGTGATTGGGCACAGCGCCACGAAGAAGGAAGGCTGGCGGACGGCGGCGGCAGCAAGAGCGACGCGTCAACATGTTTGGATTCAGGGCTTCCTGAGCTGACCAGATGCCGAAATCATTTTAGGGAAACCAAACAGGTACGAAAACCGCAACTCCCCGGACCTCTCCCAGGGTGCGATCTGACCAGAACTTCGACGAGGGCAACCCCCAGGATGGCCAAAAAGGCAAAAACGACGAAAGGATAGCAGCATCGGTAGCTCGGCGCCCTCGCA
>CAUYUJ010021671.1:243187-350687 GCA_963575745.1 Prorocentrum cordatum | reverse complement strand
ACTACTACTACTACTACTACTACTACTACCACTACTACTGCTATACTACTACTACTACTACTACTACTACTACTACTACTACGACTACTACTACTACTACTACTACTACTACTACTACTACTACTACTACTACTACTACTACTACTACTACTACTACTACTACTACTACTACTACTACTACTACTACTACTACTACTACTACTACTACTACTACTACTACTACTACCACCACTACCACGATTACTACATTTGCTACTACTTCTACTACGACTGCTGCTGCTACTACTACTACTACTACTGCTATTACTATGTGCGCGCCGTTCCCTCAAGGGCGACGCGCGCACCGATTAATCCTGCAGTATATTAGCATATGCGTCGTGGCGGGCGCTTTCTGGCCGCACCGCTCGGGAAACGATATACTACACGATACTACATGTCCGAGTCGGACGCGCGCCACCAAGGAGGACGTGTAGTGTTGGCATGTTCCTGTGCGTCCCATCTTGGGGCGCTTTGGGGACCTCTTGTGGCCTCTTTGGGGGGCCTCTGGGGCCGCTGGCGGGATTTTGGGGTCATCGTGGGGTGGAGGGCTGGCAATGTAAGTTCGTGCTTCCCCTCCTGGGGCCCTCTGGCGGGAATCTTGGGCCCTCTTGGGGGGCCTCTTAGTCAGTCCATGGGCCCTTCCAGGCTGCCTTGAGGGCCTGCTGCGGGCCGCTTGGGACGTCTTGCCTCTTGGGCCGTCTTGAGTTGGCTTTGGCTCTCTGGGAGCGCTCATTGTCCTTCTCGGGGCCCTCGTGGACTGTCTTTGGAGCCTCTTGGAGCCTTACTGAGACCCTCTTGGCCGGTTTTGGCGCTTTCTGGCAGTGGGGCAAGTCACGGACTTCAAGACGCCCCCCAGAGACACGCAGAGCGTCCAACAACATCTGGGATTTGGGCCTCTGGGCCCTCCGAGGAGTATCCAACATTCAGTGCTGAGGACGCTAGAGGAGCTGAGGACACTCCACTCAGGGCCTCGCGGCGCAGTGGCGAACAATGGAACGACGCACACAAGAACAGTGTCGTCTTCATCGACATTGGCGCGTAAGCTGCCTGCGTCAGGTCGCTCGTAAGCGCCCTCGTCTCAATGTGGCGTGCCGCGCCAGCGGGCCGCGCAAGCCATCGCTCAAGGTCGTTATGACATCACGTGTAAGACCCCGTTCTTTTCGTATTGGCTGTTGATCGTTGTCTTATTCCTTGTTTTGCCGATCGGCGCGGGTCCTCGCACCCCCCCCTCCCTCACCATGGAGTAGCTCCTGGCTGTTTTTTTGCGCGTGTTTCGAGCAGGTGCAGTCCCCTTCATATGACGCGCTGCCGTAAACAGTCGCATGTAGCAGAGTTCTGGAGTCAGACACCCCCCCTCCCCCCTCTGTCGAAACGCCGACTAAGACAACGCTCGCCTGAGGATCTCTCGTGTCGCTGTAATCGCGGTGCTGGCGGCACGGGGGCGGATGCTTACACGTACAATCGCGTCGAGTTGTTGGCACCACAATGCAGACGCTTGGCTCTGTGCTGGTGTCTCAGCGGCCCACAGCCGTGGGGCAGCGATGAGGGGAGCGGCAGCATAAGGAGCAGCAGCAGCAGGTGGAGACGGAGGAGGAGGAAGAAGAGGATGATGAGGAGGAGGAGGAGGAGCAGGAGCAGGAGCAGGAGGAAAAAGGGGGAGGCGCAGGAGGAGGAGAATGATAAGGAGAAGGAGGAGGAGGAGAACGATGATGAGGAGCAGACGGAGAAGGAGGAGGAGGAGGAGGAGGAGGAGGAGGGGAGGAGGAGGAGGAGGAGGAGGAGGGGAGAGGGAGAGGGGGAGGGGAGGGGGGGGGATGATGATGCTGCTGATGATGATGCTGCTGCTGCTGCTGATGATGATGATGATGATGATGATGATGATGATGCTGATGCTGCTGATGATGATGATGATGACGATGCTGATGATGCTGATGCTGCTGCTGAGGATGATGGTGGTAATGATGAGGAGGAGGAGGAGGGAGGTGGTGGTGGTCGTGCTGATGATGGTGATGATGCTGATGATGATGCTGATGTTGATGATGATGATGATGACGATGATGATGACGATGATGCTGATGATGACGATGATGATGATGATTCTGATGATGATGATGATGATGATGATGATGATGATGATGGTGGTGGTGGTGGTGGTGGAGTGGTGGTGGTGGTAATGATGATGATGAGGCGGATGAGGATGAGGAGGAGCAGGAGAGAGGAGGAGGGACCAGGAGGAGGAGGAGGAGGAGGAGAAGGAGGAGGAGGAGGAGGAGGAGGAGGAGGAGGAGCACTGGCAGCAGCACTAGCCTAAGCAGCAGCAACAGCACTAGCAATTGCAGCCGCATTGCTGCATGAGTTTACCTTGCAGGCAATGCTGCAGGCGAATATGTCTTATGCGCGTCCGCTCATACTTTACGAGGGATCGTGGTGATGAAAGCGGCAACGCCTCATATATTAGAAAGGCTTCGGGCCTTTGAAGTGACGTTTGTTTCCGCTTTTCTGCGGGATATCGCCCTGTGAGCGGGGATCTCCGCTTTTACCATGATGGGTCCCATCACTGCAGTTGAGAAACCATCGTTCTATGGAAGGGTTTGCTCGGATGCAGGATTATGTACATTGGAAGGTCGCGTAGGGGGAGAAGCACGGTCTACCTACCTACGGTGAGGAACTTCGGCTTAGCGTGTCGCGCCGCCAGTTCTTGCCCACCGCGCTTCGGCGCGACACCCTGTCCCTGTCCTGGCCCCCGAATGTCAACGTCCCGAGCTTCTCGCAAGCCTTCCGCCCCGCGGAGCGTTGCCGACATGCTATCTGCTCGCAGGGCATCAGCGTGTTGCCAGGGCCGCCGAGGAACACGAGATACGCTCCTGACCGTAACTAGCATTGCCGCGGTCATCGGCGCCGAGGTCCAGGCCAAGGGCGTCAACGTGGTCCCAGGCCGGGCGTTGACATTGCGCGTGTGATGCGCGGCGGTCGGAAACGTCAGGGCAGCATCGGTGAGGACCCTGCCCTCGGCATCACGAATCCGAAGGCATGCGCGCGCGGCTTGCAGGGCGAGGGCACGGCTCTCGTCGCGAGGCACTCTGTCGCGAGCGCCCAGGAGACGAACCACGGCACTCACAACAGCGTCGCCCCTGAGCGGGTCCGCTCGGTGGTGCACTGCAGTCAACCATGATAGTAAGGATGGGCAATCTTCCCAAGGGTACCGTTGCATCCTCGCCTCCTCGGTCCATCCTTCGCCGCTTTCGCTTGCCGCGCCCCAGGCGGGTATCGTGGCCTGCTCATTGAGGTAGGATCTTGATGCACCGCGGGCGCTCCCCGTCGGCAGAGAAGATAGAGATGCCGCCCTTGCAAGCGGCGCAGCCCGCGCGGCAGGACCTTCCGCGAGCGCCTGGGCGTCGCGTCCTGGGAGAGCGCCCCAGTGAAGGTTGGGCTCGTCGCCCTCTGTGCTGGCCCGGGTCCGACGGCAGCGGTGGCGCTGCAGGACCTGCCGGCATGGGTGGGGGGGGGGCTCAGACGTCCGACGACCTCATTGTTTCAATCCTGGTGTTTTTCCTCGACTTCGGCTTCCGGAGGCCCTCCTCGGGCCCCCAGGACCATCACAAGCGGATCAGGGGCGACAGACTACCTTCAGGGAAGGGGTCGAGAGCTCGGGGACCGCGGACTGAAGAAATCATACCCTCGGATGTCCGGGGAGCGGGGTGATCGAACGGACGGTGTTTGGCCTACAACGTTCTGGTTGTGGTTGTGGTCGATTTGGCCGTTTGAGACGCCCACATCGACCACAACCAGTACTGAGCTTGTTTCGGTGTTCTGACGACCGTTGGCATTCGCACAGCATGCCCTAGGGCGCGTTCTTGATGTGGTTGTGGACGCTTGCTCCGCATTCTCCATCGTCACCGCTGCCGCCGCCGTCATCACCCTCCCAGGCTGACCCCTGGCTGCTTCCTGCCCGACACCGCGGGGCACGCGGCTTCAATGCAGCCCTGGTGGCACAAGGCAATCATCGAAGGGTGGTAACTGCCGGAGGCCGAGTTTCGGTCGCGACCGGATCGTCCAGAGCGTTACTGGTAATGGATGATGTGGACTGGGGGCCTCTCGGGGGGTCTGCTGGCGTTCCGCCTTGCACTTCAGGCCCCCTTCCGTGATCGGTTGCGACGGGGGAGACCCTGTTGGCTGGCGAGGAAGGCTGAGGCCCCACTTCTCCACAGCATGAGGAGTCGAGACCGCGCGTGGGCTACCTTGGCGCTGCCTTCGCTTTCGCTGGCCACAATAGCAGGGATCGCCGCTCGAGTCGTCTTTGCCCAGCTGCCGGATCTGCCCAGCTCGGCCGCGTGATTTGCCCGTGATGAGCGCATTAGCCGCTGTGGTTCGGGCCCGTTGCCAGATAATGTTGGGAGGCGTCGAAGAGGGAAGTGTGGCGGAGTTTGTTTTTTGCAGTCGCCCATGTCGGCGCGGACATTGACATTTTGGGGTCCTGGGCCGCCGCCGCGTCGCGGGAAAAAAAGACTTGCGTTTGACTTCGAGGAGGGATGTAGAAGGAGAGGACATCATGGCCGGAGCAGGACGATCTCCCAGATGTTATGACTCCGTCTCCTTCTTTCATCTGTGCCTTGCCCCACCCCTCCCGTCGTCCGCGCACGTGCCTCGGGCCGTGCTGCGTGACTTCCCCTCTTCCTGCCCTCTTCGGTGCACCCGATATATTGTACGTTGTCGGGGGGCGAAAGGACCGAGCAGTGGCGAAGCATCTTGGCCTTCCTACAGGCCCACCAGACAATGTTCTAAGAACCTATGATGGTCTGCACGAAATGTTATTCGAATAGTTCTGGCTGGGACCGTCTTGTTTTAGCACATTTTTGTTACAAGAACAATTTGGGGGGTTAAGAAGATTTCGTGGTAGGCCTATAGGAATGCCGGGGCGGCTGGTCCCTGCTCAAAGCAAGGAAGAGCCTTCAATCAGGATGCCGCTGGAGTGCCATGCCCGCAGAAGGAGGCGGGAGAGGGGAGGGGGATGAGGGAAGGTGGAGGGGCAGAGAGAGGGGGAGGGGGAGAGGGGAGGGTGAGCGAGTGAGGACAGTCGCGATGCGAGCCGAAGCGAACCTATGAGCGCACGAGGGATTATCTCGGCCTTGCTTAAAGCCTTCGGCCATCGATCCACGATTGTCTCCCAACGGGGCACTTCATTCAGTGAAAATGACCCTTGTAGGGACCTGTGAAGAAAGGGAACTTGGAGTGAGGCGTTTCAGCAACATCGTTGATGCTCTTGGGTTCGCACTGGTCCTTGCTCTCCTCCTCCTCCTCCTCCTCGTCCTCCTCCATCCTCCTCCCTCCTCCTCCTCCTCCTCCTCCTCCTCCTCCTCCTCCTCCTCCTCCTCCTCCTCCTCCTCTCCTCTTCATTTCCTCTTCATCCCTGTGATCACACAGAGCAGCTCTTTCCATCTAAGGCCGCGCAGGCCCAGGACCCCGCGAAAGATTGGTGGCAGTCGTGAACTCTACGTGCCTCTATAAATGCTGATTTATTTTTTACCTTCTCATCATCCCTCCTCCTCATCATCCCTCCTCCTCCTCCTCCTCCTCCTCCTCCTCCTCCTCCTCCTCCTCCCTCTCTCCTCTCCTCCTCCTCCTCCTCCTCCTCCTCCTCCTCCTCCTCCTCCTCCTCCTCCTCCTCCTCCTCCTCCTCCTCCTCCTCCTCCTCTCTCTCTCCTCCTCCTCCTCCTCCTCCTCCTCCTCTTGCTCCTCCTCCTCCTCCTGCTCCTCCTCCTCCTCCTCCTCCTCCTCCTCCTTCCTCTCCTCCTCCTCTGCCTCCCGCTGGCTCTCAGCAGAACGTGCCTCCCGCGCCCGCCCCCGCAGCCACCTTGGCCCGAGCCGCCCTGGCACAGCTTCTCTCTGGGCCCCGCCGCCCTGCTTCGCGCCCCGCCCGCCGCCCCGCTTTCGTCGCCCCTGGGGGCATGCCGAAGGTCGAGGAGATCGTGGAGGACGAGGCGAAGGTCGCCGATCGGAGGATGCCAATCGGCTTCGAGCGGGGGGTGGAAGCGAGGAGGGGGGGGCCCCCTCAGCAGGCGGCGCGGGACTTCTCAGAAGACTTCGCGCGTTCGGAGAAGCTGTTGGTGTCTTCGGGGAAGGCTCAGAACACTTCTCAGAAGTCTGGGGCTTTCCGAGCCCTCTTAGAAGGCCCGCCCCTTCTGATTTCGCCCCCGGGCGCGCCGCTTAGCTAACCCAGACTTTCTGCGCCTCGAAAAAACGTGGAGACGAAGCTTATTCATCCGTTTCGGCCGCTCGGGGCCCTTGCCGGCCCTTGGGGTCGTCGAGGAACGACTCGGAACGAAGAGCCGGTCCCGGGGAAGTGGTGGAGACGTCGGGGGGGGGGGCGTGTCTCGAAATCGTCGAGACGATGGATGTCTGGGAAGTCCACACTGGATAAGACCGCACGGAGTGCTCGGTCTCCGCCTGGGCTTACTCCGTCCGGACTCAGCATCTCTTCTTCATCGGGTGCGAAGTCTGTGCGGAGGAAGTCAGCACGGAGTGCTCGGTCTCCGTCTGGACTTGCTTCGTCAAGGCTCAGCCCCTCACGGTTCGACAGCAGCGCATAAGCACACACATTTTCGATGGTCCGCGCGGATGTTTTGGATCGGCGTTGGGCCCGCCTCCCTGGCGCGCTCGGGCGCCGCCTCTCGCGCGCTCCGCCCGCCAGGGAGGGGGGTCCAGCGCAGATCCACGAACTCCGCGCGGACCTCGGAAAAGCTTCTGTTTGTGCAGTTTGTTGCATCTCTAGGTCGAGGACGAGGGGGACGACGACGAGGAAGACTCGGACGACGAGGTCCCCAACCTGGAGGGAGCGGACGGGGCGGGGGGCGAGCGCGGCAAGCAGAACAGGTGGGCCACGCGCAGAGGGGGGTGAGGGGGAGGAGGGAAGGCTTCTCAGAAGCACCGCTGCTTCTTAGAAGGCGCAGGCTTTATTCATAGATGTGAGGCCAGCGCCTTCTAAGAAGTAGCCTCCTTCTCAGAAGCCTTCCCCTCTTCTACTACCCCCCTGTGCGCACGGCCAAACAGGGCGGAGAAGAAGAGCCGCAAGGCCGTGTCGAAGCTCGGAATGAAGCCGCTCGAGGGCATCGTCCGCGTCACGGTCAAGAAGTCGAAGAACATCCTCTTCGTCATCTCCAAGCCGGACGTCCACAAGGTTCAGGGGCAACGTTAGGGGGGGATTAGGCTCAGGGGGGGATGCATCGACTCCCAGCCGCGCAATGATCGCTGCAGGGGCCTGTAGCCCGCCCCGCCCAGGACGGTGCGGATTCGCTAGCGGGGGCATGTCGCTGATCTACCAGCGGTGCATCGCCGATTACAACTCGACGTCTCCCCCCCTGAGCCGGTCCCCAAACATTTCCCCTCCAAGCCTCTTTCCGGGCTGGTCGGTCCGGTCCCCGGCGTTGCGGTCTGGTCAGGACGGTCCGGGCTGGTCGGACGTCTGCGAAATGTCAGCATCGCGGTTCCAGGCCAGTTTGGCCCCGTGTCCTGTGAGCCCCAGGGGGAGTGCCTTTAAGAGAGCGTTCACGCGTAGCGGGGCTGCGGCAATGCCGGGCCTGTCGGGCCGGGCTTGTCGGTTCCGCGGCGGCGCCGGGCCGGGCGGTCCAGTTCTCGCACTCGGGACCGTCCGTTTTCGGGTCGGCCCCGGACCGAGCAGAGGCTCGCCCCTCAAAGGCGGCGAACTCGGACACCTACGTGATCTTCGGCGAGGCCAAGATCGAGGACCTCACCGCGCAGCAGCAGGCCTCCGCCGCGCAGCAGTTTGCCCGGGGTGTGCCGGAGGCCGCGGCCGTGGCGGCCGCAGGAGGGGGCGATGCCAAGGCCGACGAGGCCGAGGATCGAAGCAGAGCCGGCCGCGACGACATAAGCTTAAGTCGGGCCTGTTCCTCTACAGGAGAAATATTCAAAAATAGTTTAAAAATAGTCTGGGGACTATTTTTTGATTATTTTTTGGCCATTTCGGAGTAATTTGTAATTTTTCGTCGAAAATCCCCGTGTAGGGGGACACGCCCGATTTAAACATGAACACATAAGCATTCGGCCTTCCGCGCGGGGTTCTTGGGCCGGAGCTGGGCCCTGGCGGCGTCTCTGGCGCCGCCCCTGACGTGCTCCTCGCGCCAAGAGGGGAGGGGGCCAGCGCGGACCCAAGAACTCCGCGCGGACCTGCGAGAGTGTAGCTTTTGATGCCGCTTGCCGTTCCTTCTGGAGGAGGGCGAGGTTGACGACAGCGGCATCGAGCCGAAGGACATCGAGCTGGTCATGTCGCAGGTCCAGTGCTCCAGGGCGAAGGCGGTGACCGCACTGAAGGCCAACAACAACGACATCGTCGAGGCGATCATGCAGCTCTCCTCCAGCTGAGTGGTGCCGCCCTCCGGCCGAAGTGCCCGTGCAGGGCACTCTCCTCTGCCTCACCCCACCCCCTTCATCCTCATCCTCTGCCTGGTGAACGGCTTGACGACTCTTCTCCAGTCGACTTGCGGGGATCAGGCTAGAGAAATTTAGGTACGTCCAGCTGTCGTCTGGATGTCCCGAAATTTCTCACATCACATGAAGCAAGGCGAATCCAGAGGCATCCAGGCAAACCAGGAGAAATCGTGGAGGCTCCAGCGCAGGTTGAGGAGCAGCAGAAGTCGTTCAGCTCTTACAGTCGGACCGAGGTGCAAGATCGAGGTCGGTTTGGGGAGGGGTACCGTAGTGTGATCGTGTTTGCTGGATGCTCTTGTGCAAATTGGGGGAGGGGCGCCTTCGAACGATCTATGATCTTAGGGTTTGGGGTGCCCTGGCCGGCGGAGTTTAACATGTTCTTGAGGGATTTTCTTCTTGCTTCGGTCCGACTGCAGCGTTCGGTCGGGCATGTCCCCTTACAGGCGGATTCTGGGCGAAAGCTATGAAAAAGTCGGAGAGAAAGCCACAACTACTAACAAAAATCGTCCCCATACTATTCTTGATTATTTTTGAATGATCCTCCTGTGTGCTGCTGATCCCTGCTTTGAAAGGGGTTCAGGGGCATGGTGTGCGCGGTATGGTACAACAAAGAGGTTGCATTTGAGACGCGTCTTTTTCCTCATCTGTGGCGTCATTTTGCTTTGGGAAACGAAGACAAAACGAATCTCGTGCGCTGGGAGAAGAGAAAACAAAAAAAACAAAAAAATTGAATGGTCCTCCTGTAGAGGGACACGCCCGACTGCACTGCAGCGACTCCTCCCTGCGGTGGCCCGCGGCGCTCCCGTGGCCTCCCGCGCCCTCGGCGGGCCGCTCCCGGCGCGCGGGCCGCCCACACGGCGGGGGGGGGCGCTGCCCAGCGGGGTGCGCTCTCGCGAGGGCCGGCGCGGAAGACCTCGGTAGGGGCCCGCGGAGATGAGAAGCTGCGGACGAAAAAAGCTGAGGAGGAGGAGGAGGAGGAGGATGAGGCGGAGGGGGAGGAGGAGGAGGAGGAGGAGGAGGAGGAGAGGAGGAGGAGGAAGGAGAGGAGGAGAGGAGGAGGAGGAGGAGGAGGAGGAGGAGGAGGAGGGGAGGAGGAGGAGGAGGAGGAGGAGGAGGAGGAGGAGGAGGAGGAGGAGGAGGAGGAGGAGGAGGAGGAGGAGGAGGCGGAGGAGGAAGAGGAGGAGGAGGAGGAGGAGGAGGAGGAGGAGGAGGAGGAGGAGGAGGAGGAGGAGGAGGAGGAGGGAGGAGGAGGAGGAGGGAGGAGGAGGAGGAGGAGGAGGAGGAGGAGGAGGAGGAGGAGGAGGAGGAGGAGGAGGAGGAGGAGGAGGAGGATGAGGAGGAGGAGGAGGAGGAGGAGGAGGAGGAGGAGGAGGAGGAGGAGGAGGGAGGAGGGAGAGAGGAGGAGGAGGAGGAGGAGGAGGAGGAGGAGGAGGAGGAGGAGAGAGGAGGGAGGAGGAGGAGGAGGAGGAGGAGGAGAGGAGGAGGAGGAGGAGGAGGAGGAGGAGGAGGAGGAGGAGGAGGAGGAGGAGGAGGAGGAGGAGGAGGAGGAGGAGGAGGAGGAGGGAGGAGGAGGAGGAGGAGGAGGAGGAGGAGGAGGAGGAGGAGGAGGAGAGGAGGAGAGGAGGGAGGAGGAGGAGGAGGAGGAGGAGGAGGAGGAGAGAGGAGGAGGGAGGAGGAGGGAGGAGGAGGGAGGAGGAGGAGGAGGAGGAGGAGGAGGAGGAGGAGGAGGAGGAGGAGGGAGGAGGAGGAGGAGGAGGAGGAGGAGGAGGAGGAGGAGGGGGAGGAGGAGGAGGAGGAGGAGGAGGAGGAGGAGGAGGAGTGTGTCTGAAGCAGTTGCGAAGCGTCCCGGCGTGCCTATAGGCCTGCCAAGCAATGTTCTGAGAACCGTTTGTGGTCTCCACGAGATATTATCAGAACGTTTCTGGCTCGGACTGTCTTGTTCTAACACGTCGGGTTTGTGTTCTAAGAACATAGAACATCATTTTGTTTTTAGAACATTTTGGGATTCTCAGAACATGTCGTGGTAGGCCTATAGGAATGCCGGGACCGTCGGTCCCTGCTCAAGTGTCACCACCCACCAAAGCACACCAGCCCAACCCGAAGGATTCAATTTGCCCTCCATTTCCAGTGGGGGGGGGTGGGGTCGGGGAACATTGAAAAAACACATGGGCCCCGTACCCCCCACAACCCGAAACTCGAGTCAAATTCGGGTCTTCGGGTTGGGTTAGGGTGGTCTGGTAGGTAGTCAGTGTGGCTCTGAGAAGGAAAAGGTGCCCATACCGCTACCCTTCGGCCGTTCTCTCCTCCAATCGCCAGCGCAGACGTCCCCTGCCTAGCATCCGTCGCTAGAAGTTTGTTTTGTGTGCCTGCTCGCTGTGTCTGTCCTCTGTGCGTGCCGGCAGTATATGGGATTTGCATTGTGTACGTTGTGTGTGTGTGTGTATGTTTGTGTGTGTGTGCCTGCCCTCTCTTTGGTGGTCGTTTGTATCCGATGTGTGTTTGCGTTTCTTAGCTGCCCTGATACGCCCGTCTCGAAACGCAACACGTGCAGTGTTCAGAACGCCTGTGTGAACACGCTGCGTGATGGCTCAACGTCTTTGCTCACGATTGGCGATTGTACCGCGCCAAACGTACGTTTTCGACCTACGTGGTGAGCTCCGTGTCAACACGCTACGGGTTGCGTGTTGCGTATCGCGGTGACAAAGGTGCGTTTACGGGTGTTTCTCCGTGTGAATGTGTGGATACATTTCATGTGCACAGTATCATCGGCGTGTTGCGTACATTGTTTGGTTATGATCGTTTAGTGTTATCGTGGTTGGTCCGCCGTGCCTTGTCTGTCGTTTTGACGTCGTGTTGTGTCAGTGACAGTTGGTATGCCATTATCGTCTGTGGTCTGTCGCGATTGGCTTGCCAGTGTTATCTTGTATGCTGCCTGCCGTGTTTTGTATGCGTGTCATGTGGTTGTGCTATTTCGTGAAGTTAATACATGCTTCACGCGTCCAGATTGTGCATGTATGCCCGCAGTTCGTGTCTGCCACTTGCGTCTGTAAGTTGGTATGCTCTCTGCGCAACGCGCAGCATTGATATTTCTCTTCTGTCGGTCATCGGTAATATGTTGTTATTTGAGGATGTTCAGGAAGGGCCTCGCCTTCGAGGATCGACGGAGTTGCCATCTCTTCCTCGGCGGAAGGCGGCGGAGGGCGGCGGAAGTCAGCTGCAGCAAGACGAGGCCAACTCCGCTGGCGGAAGCGGAAGTAAATGTCGTCTTTTTTTGGATCAGGTTTTCGGAAACCGGCCACATTTCTGAGACCGCATATAGGGTGATTAGAATGTACGGCGGGCATGGGCACAGCTTTCGGATTTCGATGGTGTCGCTTCTTCTTGGCTGCATACTTCGCTTCTGTCTGTCATCCCAGACCCCGACGTCATATTTTTTATCATAACGTCGACCCCAGAGGTCTCGATCCATTCCCCAGGACCCGTTTCTCATCCCCTGTCGCTTTTGTTACGGGCCTGGGGCCGGGTAAGGGCTCCCAGGGCAGATTTGTTTATGATTCGAGGGGATTTAGATTCCAGGCGAGTTGCCCGGATCAGGGATGCGGAAGAACATGCAGGGGAATCAAGGGCTGAAGAAGCCGTCGTGCCCCAAGAGGGGGGGTGGAGGAGGAATTGTCGTCGTCGTTGTCGGAAGAGAAGGAGGAGGAAGAGGAGGAGGAGGAGGAGGAGGAGGAGGAGAAGGAGGAGGAGGAGGGAGGAGGACAGAAGGAAAGAGGGAGGGGAGGAGAGGAGGAGGAGGAGGAGGAGGAGGAGGTGGAGGAAGGAGGAGGGAGGAGGAATCGGGGGGGGGAGGATAGGCGGGGAGGAGGAGGAGGAGGAGGAGGAGGAGGAGGGAGAGCTCTGTCTGCCATCCGTTATGTGTCGTCACTTGTGGAGGGCGCGGGGTCGGACACTACGTGGGCCCTTGGGGACTCGGAACCCCTGGTGGCTCCGCAGTAGTAATGCGAGGTGGGCGCGAGTGTCGGGGACGTTTTTCGCCTTACATCTAGCAAGCCCCCTCCCTGCTGGGTGGGAAGAACGATTCTTCCTCCTGCCCTTCCGGGTCCCAGACCATGCTCACGTCTTGAACAAATCACGACGGGAGTTTTTTCCGTCCGTTCTCGGCCTCGGGGGGCCGCTTCAGCAGATAATTCTGCGGGTGCCACAGAGGGGGGGGGGGGGGCTGGCTCGGGGGGGAGGAGAGGAGGGGAGGAGAGGAGGGGAGGAGCAGGAGGCCGAGGAGGAGGAGGAGGAGGAGGCGGAGGAAGGAGGAGGGAGGAGGAGTCGCGGGGGAGGATAGGAGGAGGAGGAGGAGGAGGAGGAGGAGGATGAGGAGGAGGAAGAGGAGGGAGAGCCGCTTCAGCAGATGATTCTGGGGCGCCCACAGGGGGGAGGGGGGCTGGCTCGGGGGGAAGCGTCGACCCCCAATCGCCCATTCGCTGATCGGAGCCTGGATGCCCCAACCTGCCCAGGAACCTTTGGGTCTCCCCATCGGGGGGGCCTCTCGCAGATCCATCGGCACTATATTCAGGGGAGGAAAACACACACAGACAAAATTAATCGTCGATTCCCCCGGAAACATGGGAACATATGGGAAGTGGGGGGGGAGACAAAAGCCCAGAAAATATAAGAAATTACGGGGAATCCTGTCATTTGTGTGTCTTCATTCGTGTGTCCTTGGGCCCCTTGATCTATCGTCGCTTCCGGATCCCCGCCTTCCCGGTCCCTTGAAGGCTTGATGAGAATGCTTGCGTCCATGGTTTGAGATCTGCGATGCGGCTGAACCGACGGCCATGCATCCTCGGGGGGGCCACTGGTAACGACGGCCATGCATCCTCGGGGTGGTCACTGGTAGTCAGCAGGAGCGTGGCCGTTGGGTCAATCCTCGCCATGCTGCTCACCGTCGTCATCGAAACACGGATTGACGAAGAGTCGCGTGGGTTACGTGGCCGACGCCTTGAGTGGAATTTCTTGTTGCATGAATGCGGCTGTGGTGTCGGTGCCGACGGCGACGATGGCGAGCCTCCACCAACACGTGCAGTTGGACCTGACCCACGAGTCCCTACACTGAGCAGCCTGCGCTGTCATACGCCTTGCAGGTCGCGGTGACTGGGATGAGCTCATCCAGCTACGTGCGCTCCTCCGCAACCTCGCTCTACTCCCCCCCTCTTTCCTCCCCATCCCCTTCCTGTGCACCTCTGGCGACTCGGACTCTTCGCTGCCTCGATGCGCCCGTTTTGAAACGCAACATGTACCGTGCTAGCAACTTCCGTGTCAATGAGTTGAGTGTTGGCCCAGCGTGTTGTCCCACGTGTTGGCGACCCTATCGCGTCATACCTACGCTTTCAGTCTACGTGTTGAGCTCCGTATCCGTACGCTACTTGTTGCGTGTTGCGTATCGGGGCAACTGAGCTCGGGCTTCCTCGCCACCGACAGTGCCCAGACACACGACGTCTTGAGCTTCGCAATGCGGGGCCCCCAGAGGTCCGGACCTTTTTTTTTGCTGGGACTTGCCAGCTCTTCGTCCGAGCCCTTCTCGCACGGCCCCGAGGTCCCGCGAGTGCCCCCAGGGGCCGAAGCCTGCGAAGACTCTCCGCCTCGAGTTTTTCGAGACGAAGGAGCCCAGGGTGGGCCTGGCTGGGGCGCGTTCCAAAACTGGCCTTGCCTTCAGGGATCGAAGGAGTTGTCATCTCTTCCGCGGCGGAAGGCGACGGACGGGCGGCGGAAGGTCGGCGGAAGTAAAGCGAGGCCGCCTCCGCGGGCGGAAGCCAGCGGAAGGGCGGCGGAAGTAAAAGATGCGCCCCCAGGAGATGACATCGTTTTTTCTGTGTTCAGGGTTTTCGAAGTCCGCCATGTATATTTCTTCTTCGTCCTCTGGGTCCGGGCGGGCAGGGCGCGGGTCCGATCGCCTCTGGGGGGGGGGGTCGGCGCGGCTCGATGATCTTTAGGACGTGTGTTAGCCGAGTGTGTGTTCACCCCGATCGGCTCCGCCCCTAACTCGCGGCCTGCGTCGCCTGTCACTGCGCCGCCTGCGTCGTATTGAACGGCTTCGGTGGACGAGCGCACGTTGGCGCTACGCAGCACCTCTTTGTCAGCAGCGAGGGCCGCTCGCGCATCGCGTCCGGATAGCCAGTGGGCCGCGCCGGAACGATGGGCACAAAAAATGCACCCAGGGAAAGAGGAGGGCGGCCGCGGAGGCGGAACGCGGGAGGAGGCCTCGGGCGTTGAAGATCTTCGCCACGAGGTGTACGTAAGCAGGCGGCCTCGGGCACCGGATACCTGTGGTCTGGAAGGCCGCCGAGCGGCGAGCCGTTGGTGCGAGCACGCGTGCTGAGGACCATCGAGCGGCGGGCGGGCCGCCCCGGCCGCGCGCGTCACCCAGGGGGTGGGTGGGCGCGCCGCAGGAGCTCCTGCCCCTGGGAGGCGCCGGCGTGCTTTCCCTCTCTCCCTCTCTCGCGGCCGGGCGCCTCTCGGGACACGGCTTCGCCTATGCGTGAGAGTGACCCTTCGCCGGAGTGACCTGTCGTGCGGGCCCACAAGGGGTCCCCCCAGCACTGGCCTGCACGCTTGGATTTGGCGTCCCAGCGGCCCCCTGAGGCCCCGCACCAAAGGTCACTCTGGCCCAGGGTCACTCTTGCGTGTAGCCGATGAGCGGGCCCTGGGAACGACAGGGCAGTTTTTCGTGACCGTTTTAGTTTTCCATTTTTATACCATTGCCGACATTTTTTTTAACGTCTCTGGAGGGCATCCAGGTTCCCCAAGAGGCCCCCAGGATGGCCTCTGACGCCCCGACAAAGCTCCACAACGTCAAACGGACAACACGGGAACCAACACAGCGCGCCCCATAGGCATGATCTTCGTTGCTGCTACCTTTTCCGCAAGTCATGCACGCCTGTCCCCCTGGTGGCTCGCATGGCGGCGTGCAAAACATGAACGAGATCCCCAACAGGGCCCAACGGCTGCCCAGCTTCCCACCTGCTTCCCGCCCAATCTTCCTTTGCACCGCCCCTTCGCTCCTGCCGCTCCCTTCTCCCATCCTCTCGCCTGCCAGCTCCTTCGTTCCTCGTCTTCTCCATCCGCCCTCAACATCCTTGGGGAGCCCCGCCAAGTCTCGACACGGACAACCAGGGAATCAATATGGCCGCCCTGTTCTCCCCTCCTTCCGTGCTCCTGCCGACCTCACAAGTCATCCCCGCCTGCATTCCAAGGTCGGGGTTCGTAGCTCTATCAGGTCTGACATCTCTGGCGCCGTTGTGTCACGGGTTTCGTTTCCCCCATGGCAGGGGCCTGGTCCAGATCATCTTTGCTTGCCGGGTCCGGGCCGTCTCCGAACTGGTCTCGAACGTCCTTCGGATCCCCAGACTTCCCAGGCCGTTTAGGTGAACCGTTATTTTTACCGTCTCGGTGAACCGTTGTGTTGCCGCTTCCATGAACAAGAAGCAAAGAGACTATCAAAGGCCTTGCCGTTTCCAGGGCCCACTAAGCTCGAGGAGAAGGATGAGGAGGAGGAGGAGGAGGAGGAGGAGGAGAAGGATGAGGAAGAGGCGGAGGGGACCTCCTTGGAGGGGACGTTAGGGGGGAACGGGCGCAGGGGGGACGCAGCGACTCCCGATCCCCCATTCAATCATCGCTGGCAGGGGCCTGGTAACCCACCCCGCCCAGGCACGTCCAGTTCCGCTACGGTGAGGGCGTTCGTCAAGGAACGTGCCCAGGAGGCTTCAGACCCTGGAGGGTTCCTTGTCTGATGAGGGTGGCGGTGATATCCATAGCCAAGCTTCGATTGGAGTTCCACCGGCCTCCAGACCCTGGATTCCTTATCCAATGGTTCCATATCCAATGCCCTCACCGTGTCGGGGGCCTATCGCCGATCCATCGGCGATGTATCGCCGATTCCAGCTAGATGCTCGCCCCCTCAGCCAGTCCTCCCCTATGGTTCCCCCTCGTATTGGGGGCGGGGGGGGAGGCATCATGGCTGGGCCATGGTGTCTCCCCGGGTGTCTTCGTCCCTATATTTGCTTCAATACGTCCCCTGGCCCCCGCACCTGGGCCGCGCGCGTGCTTCGGGTCATGGTTTGCGACCCCCCTCTTGGACGCCCCCATCTTGGATGGCCCCTACCTGAACCAGCACATCGTTGGAGAATTCCACTGGGCGAGAGGGAATAATGGAGAACGCTTCGATCCACGGCTGAAGTTTTCTCGGGCGCTCGCCAACGTCTTGGTGTATTCTCGAAGTGGCCGTTTAGGGGTCAGGGGGCCTTGACCGTCGTTTGGCCTGCCTCTATCCATGTCTCGCTCACTCACTCTCGGGGCGATGACATGTCCCAGATGTCATGTTCCTCCTTTCTTCTTTTCATGCGCTCTCTTCCTTCCCTCGACCTCGTCCGCGCACATGTCTGGGGCAATGCTGCGCACCCCCCCTCCCTCTCCCTGACCCCCCTCCTCGACGCACCCGAACCCTTTGAATTGAGTATCGAGGTCCGAGGTTCGATGACCGATGACCGAGGTGTTCCTGTGTTCTTCACGCTTTTCTGGTCTGTATTTCTCTGTCTCTCTCTCTCTCTCTTTTTTTCCTTCCCTCTCTCGCGGCCTCTGCTCTCCTTTGTTCCACCCGCTGTTATGCAGAGTAAGCATATCTCCCTCGCTGTCTTACCATTTTGGGGCCAAGGGCGCATGATTCCGCAACAAGGATTTCGTAGGAAGGATTCCTTAGTCATGATTCCTCGACTGAGGATTCTTCAGTAAGAGTTCCTGTGCGAATGGTTCCATAGTGCTGGAACTTTCGTACAGATTTTGACTAAGGGCTCCTTAGTAAGAATATCGTGCCAAAGGATCCCTTAGTAAGAACTCCCTTTCCTAAGGATCCCTTGGAAAGGGCGTCATCGCTGGTGGATGGTTGCCCCTGGATGAAAACATGGTCAGAACCCATTATATTTTGTTGATGCCACTGTTGTTATCAATATTCGATCTCAGGGCTCACATGAACATCACTCGTGAACGTCCATCCCACCAGGCGCCTGGCCCAACGGATCGAGGGATGTTTTAGAAGAGGGCGTGCAGCTCTCTAGAGGATGATTGCCATCCCGCATGCCTTTTGCGTAGTTTGAGCGTGTCGCTGTTGAGGCGATGGCATTGTTCCGTACCGTTCTCTTCGAATTACCGGCAGCGCCTACGGCGAAGAGCCGCCGCTTCCACATGCCTTTTGAGCCACAGTTTTGCCCAGCTATTGGATTGTGCCATCCCCAAGCCGTTGTGGAAACACGCTTGCGGGATCATTGGGAGAGAAAAGAGAGGAAGAGGAGGAGGAGGAGAAGAAGGAGGAGGACGAGGAAGAGGAGGCCTCCGGGCCTCTTGGGGCCTCCGGGCCTCCTGGGGCCTTCGGTGGATTGTCCCGTCTTGTGCTTCCCTTCGGGGGCGAAGGAGGAGAGGAGGGGCAGGACAGAAATCAGGTGACAGGAGGGAGGAGAGGAGACACTGGACAGAGAGGACAGAGAGGAAAGAGGAAAGCAGGGAGGATCGGAACGAGGAAGGGCAGGGCAACCTGGACCAGGAGAGAGAGAGAGAGAGAGAGAAACAAAAAAACAAAAACAAAAAGAACGGAGGAGAAGTTGGCCCCAGGCCCATGGCAGGCCCGGGGGGGCGGCCCAGGGGTGCCCCCCCCCCGGCCTGGGGCGGCCCAGGGGTGGCCGCGGCCCGGGACACTTTTGGACCGCGCATGGGTTTTTATCTTTGGATCGTGCGTCCAAGTGGAGGGAAGGGTTCGACTACACGAAAGAGTGGTCCTTCGCCGGAGTGACCTTTTTTCCTTCGCGGGAGTGACCTTTTTTGTGCGGGCCCACTCGGGTCCCCCTTGATCGCCGAGCGCGATGCGATATAGTAGCGTCTCGTGCGCTCGTGTGTTGGTCCCCCCCGTGGTCCCCAAGAAGCCGCGCATCAAAGCTCGCTCTTGCCCAGGGTCGCTCTTGCGTGTAGCCGAAGGGTGAAGGAGGGAGTGATGGGAAGGAGGAACATAGGGGTGGAGGGAGGAGCGAGGAGGAACATAGCGAGGGAAGGAGGACCATAAGGAGGGAGGGAGGAACACAGGGAGGGAAGGAGGAACATAGGGAGGGAGGAGCCTGGAGGGAGTAGGGGAAGGAGGATCATACGGAGGGAGGGGGGAGCGAGGAGGAGCAGAAGGAGGAGCACAGCGCGAGGCCACACAGGAGGAGGAGAAGGAGGAGGAAGAAGGGGGAGGAGGAGCAGGCGGAGGAGGAGGAGGAGGAGGAGGAGGAGGAGCAAGGGAGGAGGAGGAGGAGAAGGAGAAGGAGCAAGGGGAGGGAGGAGCACGGAGCAGGAGGAGGAGGAGGAGGAGGAGGAGGAGAGGAGGAGGACTCTATGCGAGGTTTCTGAGCGGTGCGCGCAGCACTCGCAGCGAGGGCTACCCAGGGCCATCCCAGGTGGAGAGCCGACGCCAGCGCCCGACACAGCCAGGACCCTCCGAACGGTAGCACTCAGCCGCCGGAGGCAGCACGCCTGGGCGCCGTCGGGCGCTCCGCAGGGGGGGGGGGGGCGAGGAAAGGTGTACTTCTGGGGCCCTTTGGGGCCCAAAAGGGTGACGAAAGGTGCACGCTTCTCCGCCCCCCCGTTACTCGCCCCCCCCCGTTAAGCAGCGCCCAACGTGCCCCGCGCGCGCCCTGCGAGGGGTCGACATGCTCTGCGTGGCCGACGAGGGCAACGACGCCTCGAAGGTGCTGGCGCGGCAGAACGCCAGGCGTTCCCCCCCCGTCGCGCGGCGATCGGTCGGTCCGCACGGTCCCCTGTAAATGATGGTAATGATGACGATGATGATGTTGAGGCTGATGCTGATGCTGATGCTGATACTGATGATGCTGATGCTGATGCTGATGCTGATGGTGGGGTGGTGGTGATGAGGATGGAGATGAGGATGATCATGCTTACGATGATGTCTGATGATGATGGTGATGACGATGGTGGTAGTGATGGTGAGGGTGAGGGTGAGGGTGAGGATGAGAATAATGACAGTGACGGTGATTATGATGATGATGAAGATGATGGTGATGATTGTGTTGGTGATGGTGATGATGATGATGATGATGGCGATAACGATGATGTTGATCATGATGATGGTGATGGTGATGGTGATGGTGACGATGATCATAATTGCGATGGTGATGATGATGATGATGATGATGATGATGATGATGATGCTGATGCTGATGATGATGATGATGGAGAATGTGATGATGATGATGAAGATGATGATGAAGATGATGAGCGATGATGATGATGATGCTGTTAAGTATCATGACGGTGATGGTTGTGACAATGACGATGATGGTGATGGTGATGGTGGTGACGTGGCTGATGGTGATGAGGAAGAGGATGAGGATGGTGCTTGTGACAATGATGATGATGATGACGATGATGGTAATGATAATGGTGATTGTGGTGTTGGTGGTGGTGATGGTAATCATTACGATGATGATGACGATGAAGATGCTGATGATGATGCTGATGATGATGATGATGGTGGTGCTAGTGCTGGTGCTGCTAGTGTTAGTGATGATGATGGTGATGATGACGATGATGATGGTGATGATCATGATGATGATGGTGACGATGCTGATGATGATGATGATGGTCATGATGATGATGATGATGATGATGATGATGATGATGATGATGATGATGATGATGATGATGGGGAGGGGAAGGATGATGCGGATGCGGATTCGGATGCGGATGCTGCTGCTGCTGATTCTGCTGCTGTTGGTGATTGGGATGGTGATGGTGATGGTGATGGTAGTGGTGATGGCGGTTGTGGTGATTAGCATGAGGATGATGATGATGACGTTGATGATGATGATGATGATGATGATGATGCTGATGATAATGATGATGATGATGATGATGATGATGATGATGATGGTCATGACTTGGTGCGATCGCTATGGGCAGGATGATGATTCGCTGTCGGTGTCGCCGCGGGCGTTGCCCATCCGAAGCACAGGTCGCTTGCCCAACACCGGTCGCTTTCGGTTCGGGACAACATTTGTTGCTGGGCAATGTGCCGTGTGGCGAGGCTGATATGACGGTAATGGTGTTAGGGACGGTGGTGATGATGGTGTTGGTCATCATGGTGATGGTGATGGTGATGATGATGATGAGGATGACGATGAGGATGAGGATGATGATGATGACGAGGATGACGATGAGGATGAGGATGATAATGGGAATGATGAGTATGATTTTGATGTTTATGCTGATGATGATGCTGATACTGATGCTTATGCTGATGATGAGGATGATGCTGATGTTGATGTTGAATATGATGTTGATGCTAATGATGTGGATGATGATGCTGATGATGATGATGATGATGGTGGTGGTGGTGGTGATGAGGATGCTGCTGCTGATGATGATGCTGATGATGATGCTGCTGATGATGATGCTGATGCTGATGCTGATGCTGATGATGCTGATGATGCTGATGATGATGCTGATGATGATGATAATGATGATGAGTCGCTACCCCTGACTTCCTGACTTCCGCCGGGAGTTGTTCTGTTTCACAATGTCTGTTTTGGGGGGGCGCCCCTCCTCCATCTGGGGCGCGCGCTTAAGCCGCACAGGTGGCTCCAGGCCGGTCGATTCCTACTTGCGGTAGGTTCGTGTCGTGTCTTCGCGGCAGCGACCAGGCAGCGGGCGTTCAAGGTTGAACGCCGCCAGTGGCCTAGAATCAGCCAATATGGAACGCCCTGGCGTTTAAGGTTGAACGATCCACGCAGTTTCAGCAAAACCAACACTGGGGTCGACAAGACACGAACCCGCCGTGCACCCATCAGACGTCTTGAGAAAATGCGCCAGTTTCCATGGAGTTCAGATTTCGCTTCAGTTTTCATGGGCTCCACATTTCGCTTCAGAAAATCAGGAATCTGGACTGGGCCCTGGGCGTTTTCTTGGAGCTTCTTTTCCTCGTAGAGCAACATCATTATATCTGGACCTGGACTACCGTTTAAAACACGCTTCGGGTGAACTCCACTTGCTCAGCGCAAGAGTTCCTTATCTCTGAGCAGGGGTGGAGCTGTTCGCCTACTCTCTCCGCCCCCAGTCAAGGGCGTGCAGGCCAGCGGCATCCTGTCGCCACCAACACCTGCTGCCGCGGTCGGCCGGCACGGTGCGGCGAAACAGAACCACCCGGAGGACGAGGATTCCTCGTCCTCCTCGTCCTCATGGGATTCTTAAAGGGTTCCCCCCCAACAGGATTCATAACGGGATTCGCAATAGGGGATTCCCAATCGGATTCGCAATGGGTTCCCCATGGGATTCGTAGTGGGTTCCCCCACAGGATTCCCCCATAAGATTTCCCCATAATGCACCCTTTCGAACAGTCGCGCGAAGCAGAGGTCCGTAGCCAGACCCCCCCTGCCCCCCCTTCGCCCAATGTCGAAACGCCGAATCAGAAAACGTTCACGAAGAGGCTCCTGGTGGGATTTTGGGCCTCCTGGAGCGCTCTTCCCAGACATCGGGCGCCCCGAAAAACTCGAGCCGACCCGTCTATCGCCGTTTGGGCCGCACCGGCCGCTCCTGACGAAGGTCTTCGTGCAGTGAGTGCTTCCCTCGTTCGCCCGCCTTCCGCGGCCGCCCTCAGTCTCCTTCTCCCCTCTTGCAGCCAGATAACGAGTTGGTGCCCGATTCCCCGCCTACTCGAGCGCGGGTGCGGATTGCCTCTGCCGCGCTGCGACGTGAAACAACAAAAAAGTAGGTCGCCGTGTCTGGCCTCTGGAGGCCCGTCCCTGGCCCAGGACCGTCAACGAACAGCTCGGGATGGGACGCCGCGTGGCTCATGGCCATCGAAGAAGAAAAAAAACACCTTGGGAAGGTGTTGAGAGGTCCTGGGGCCCACGCATCGAACACATCGAGGCGCAGGGTGTCTGGGCTCGCCGCCGTGGCTGGGCTCCCCCCGGAAGTTCTGGCGCCGGGGCGCACATCGGGAGAGAGAGGCCTGGGCGGGGGTGGGCCACCTCGCGCGCGGCATCTCAGAGCCCAGATGTGCGAGGATGTCTCAGACGAAATGGGCCAGACCACCTCGCGCGCAGGAGTTCTGAGCCCAGAGTCGTGACATGCCAGGTGGAAGGGGCCAGAACACCTCGCCCGCGCTGATCCCCGAGCCCAGTCCAGAGATGCGAGGATGCTGTCCGGCAATAACCATCTCTCGGCGTCTCCGCGCCGAGAGTTGCCAGGATTTCTCAAGCGAAACGGGCCAGACAAGTCACCTCTCGCGCGGTATCTCCGTGCCCAGAGTTGCTAGGACGCCTCAAGCGAAACGGACCAGACCTGCGACGCTCCAAGAGGGGCGTTGCCTTCGAGGATCGAAGGAGTTGTCATCTCTTCCACCGCGGAAGGCGGCGGAAGGTCGGCGAAAGTAAAACGAGGCCGCCTCCGCGGGCGGAAGCCGGCGGAGGCCGGCGGAAGGCTGGCGGAAGGCGGCGGAAGTAAATGATGCGACCCCAAGAGATGAAAGCGTTTTGGGGTTCAGGGTTTCCGAAATCCACCACCGAATCAGGGTAGTAGAGGTTCACCTCATTGACGGTAGAGGTTTACCTCATTGACGGCACTGATGGTCTTGGCGGCACAAACATACACATTTTCGTCGATTGAAGCAAGCCTTGGGCGCGCCATGCTGCGTGCGCCATGGAAAAACCTAGTCTTTTTGTTGTGCGCGCGAGATTATTGAGGACCTCGCTGTTTTTCGGGCGTGCGCCATAACATGCAGTAGTGCTTCTGGCCTTGTGCCATGAAACATGTCGATCGTTCTTGGCGAGCCATCGGCTGGCGGGCGACCATCCCAAGGACTGGCGGGCGACCGGTCCAAGAGCAGGCGGGTGGCCAGCCCCAGACTTGGCTGGGCGACCGACCTTGAGGACCCCCCCCGTGAAACTGTTCGAGGCCCCCCGCGGGCAACCGTCAGGATAGTCAAGTTCAGATTGTTCGTGCGTTGCCCCTGCCGTCCCCCCTCATGCCCTATCCCCAGCGCGGCTCTACTGGCCGCCCCTGCGCCTACCCGCGCGCTCCTAAGGCCCAGGGGCTGGGGGTACGGAGGCCATCTGGGCTGCGAGGTGCCGTCGGGGCCGGGGCCGCGGCTGCGGGGCGCGCCTGAGGTGACGGGGCTCAGGTCAAGGAGGGCTGGCGTCAGAACTACCCTAGCGGCCAGGGGTTTGGGTGCGGGTCTATTGTGAAGGCCTTACGGCCGGTGCCGCCGACCCAGAAGGACGACGACGACGACGACGACGACGGCCACGACGAAGACCACGACGACAACGACAACGATGAGCTAATTATCCTGGCGCAAGCTCGAGACATTGGGCGGGCGGTGGAGGGAGAAGGAGGAGGAGGAAGAGGAGGAGGAGGAGGAGAAGGAGGAGGAGGAGGAGGAGGAGAGGGAGGGGATGAGGGAGGGGAAGGGAGGAGGGAGGGGAGGACGAGGAGGAGTAGGGGAGAGGAGGAAGGAGGGGAGGGGAAGAGGCAGGATGATGAGGAGGACGGAGGATGATGAGGAGGAGGAGGAAGGAGGAGGAAGAGGAGGAGGATAAGAAGGGAAAAGGAGGAGGCGGTGGAGGAGGAGGAGGAGGAGAAGGAGGTGGGATGGGAGGAGGAGCAGGAGGGGGAGTGAGAAGGAGACGGCCTTCTCACAAGGCGGTGGGTTCTTTGGGGAAGGCCCAGAGAACCTTTCAGAAGGCTGGGGGACGACCGAGTCTTCTGAGAAGGTCCGCCCCGTCTCGCTTCCTCCCTGGATGCGCCGCCGAGAGAAAGAGAGGGGGGAGGGACGAGTAGGAGGAGGAGGAGATTTGGAGGAGGAGGAGGAGGAGGAGGAGGAGGAGGAGAAGGGGGAGGAGGAGGAGGAGGAGGACAAGGAGAGGGGGAGGAGGAGGAGGAGGAGGAGGAGGAGGAAAGGAGGATGACGAGAAGGATGAGGAGGAGAGGAGGAGGAGGAGAGGGGGAGGAGAGCGCGAGGAGGAGGAGGGAGGGGGAGGAGGAGGAGAGGAGGAGGGGAGAAGGAGGAGGAGGCAGGAGGGGAGAGGAGGAGGAGGAGGAGGAGGAGGAGGAGGGGGAGGAGGAGCGCGAGGAGGAGGAGGGAGGAGGGAGGAGGAGGAGGAGGAGGAGAAGGAGGAGGAGGCAGGAGGAAGAGGAGGAGGGGGAGGAGGGGGGGAGGCTCCTGGAGGCAAGCTGGCTTCACTCGGCATGTTGTTTTACAGGGGTTCGCCCTGGTGGAGGGGAGCCTCGCCGCCCTCGGCTGGATCAACCTCGGCCCTCGCCTTGGGTGGTGTGCGCCTCCCGCCAGACGTCCTCGGGTCGACCTCGACAGGGGGATGCCCCATAGAGTCAAGCCGCAAAGTAGTGATGGTCAACCCTCCCAATGGTCTCCTTGCATCCTTGCCTCCTCGGCCCATCCTTGGCCACGTTCGTTGGCCGTGCCCCGCTCGAAAAGCTTCGAAGTGGGCGTCCAAGGCCCTTACATCCTTCTCGCGCATCCTTATGGCACGGGCCCGCTGTACGTCCCAGCGTCTCTAGTAAACACGCGACGGGAGATTTTTACTTCGCCATGTCGGCCTTTGGGAGCTGCTTCGAGGCACGGGGGCTCTGATAAAAAGCCAGGTGTGGACGATCCACGACGGCAAACACGTCCCAAGGATGAGGTCGAGAGCTCCAAGGGCCCCCGTCTTGATCACATGCTGTCGGAAGTCTGGGGCACGTGGCGGGTGGGCCCGGCCACTTCCACCCCCCAAAGCCAGGAGCGTGTGCTCAGCATGCCGCCTTTTCTTGCCAGGAGGAGAAATAGAGGAGGAGGAGGAGGAGGAGGAGGAGGAGGAGGAGGAGGAGGAGGAGGAGGAGGAGGAGGAGGAGGAGGAGGAGGAGGAGGAGGAAAACGAGGAGGAGGAGGAGGCGGATGAGGGATAGGGGGATGAGGAAACGGAGGAGGAGGAGGAGGAGGAGGAGGAGGATTTTTTTTGCCCGCAACAGGCCCTTCCACCTCTGCAGTGACGCTCTGGCGGCATGGAGGGGCAGGCCGCCAGCCCCTGGTCGCTTAAAGATCCGACCAGGGTCCTCGCTCAACCGTGACTCTGTCATTCTTCGGATGAAGGCCACGGCATATTCTCTGCCAACAATGCCGAGCACCCGCACTGTTGGGGTGCTCGGCGCACTGACGAGACAAATTCATGGCTCGCTGCCCGCTGATGGCCTTGCACCTCAGGCAAACGATAAGGCGGGTCGAGTCGGAGCACTCGGGAGAAATGCACCGATGCCCCTTCTCTGCAAGCAGCGTAGGATCAAGTCTACTGCGTTGAGGGCAAACGCCAGGCAGAGGAGGCCAAAACCAACCTCCAATCCCATGTTCCTGCGGCGGGGCCCGAACCCCGCGTGAGGCAGACAAACACACAGTGCATCTCCAGAAAGCTCCTATCTGCTGCCAGGCGTGTGGGGTGGCAGCAGCTGTCCCAAGGCCAGCGCCGCTCTCACGACACACGACCTCACGGACGACACCAGGACCAATCTCGAGAGGCGGCCATAGCGGGAGGAGCTTTGCCGCCAACACTCCCACAGCTCGCGCGACTGCATATTGTCGATCAAACTCCTCCACCTGCTCCCTGCTGGGCTGCGGGTGGGAAGCCGCAGCGACCTTGGCTGCGGCATCCACATCCTTATTACCAATACGGAGGAAGCGGTCTCGGTCGTCGGCCGCTTCGTCTACATTTTGATGAGCCTTCACCTTGCTCGTAGTGATGACTGGTAAATTCTCACGCACGAGCTGGGCACACCCCGGGTACAGGCGTTTGTGGCTGGTCTGTTTTGTCCAATCTAAACTAGCATAATCTACAACATTCTGGCAATCAGAATGTATGGTAGATGGGTTGGCAACAAACCTAGCAGCAGCACAACAAGCGTGGTATTCTGCACTCTGGGGGGTCTGGGGGTAGGGAGGCCACACAGGGCCCCGAATCCTGACCATCTCCTGCATGTTGGAAGGGTCGAGCAACGAGACGGCCCATCCAGCACGTGAAAGCTCGCCCACTGGGTGTCGTAGGCAGGAACCGTCCACAAAAATCAGACCAGCGAAGTCCTGTTCGAAAACCAAATGCTCGTACCCCTCACAAAGCTCCGTGACGACCCCCTCCTCGAACGACGGCTGGGGGAAGGCCTCAGCTGGGTGGGGGAAGAGGCCGTAGCAGGCCAGGGTGTCGTCCGCTTGGCCTGCCCACTCCCGCACCTTAGCTGGAATCAACTCCGTCCTGAGTTCCTCACAGGCAGGGCAGCGCCAGAGACGGTGACGAATCGTGTCGTCCCCGTCTCCACAAAGAGAACAGGTGGCATCAATAATATATCCCAGGGATCTGGCCTTGGCCCTGGTGTAGGTGGCATGGCAGAAGAGAGAGCGGACACAACCTTTTTCGAAAGCCGTAAACTTCCGAGAGGTGAGGAGACTGAGGATCCCATCAGTGCAAACCCTACCGAGATTGTGCCTAGCTCCCAGATCCCACTCGAGGGTACGACGCACCGCTCTCCCAAGCAGCGATCTGACCATCGCGGGCGAGACCTGGGTCAAGTGAATATCGAATCCTTTCTCATCACGGAGCACCGTGAAGGAAGGCATGGGCCACGAAACACGCTCAAGAGACTTCCTCATCGCACTGATCGGGCCCGCGACACTCCTCCAGAGGCCCGAGGGCCTCGAAAACACAGCATTCCAAGCCGAACGAAGCGTGGCGAACGAGAGGGCATGAGGGTACAGCCGATGATGGGTGGTCCAAACCTCTTTCGCCCAGCGGTAGATAGGGACAATGGAGGCGACCCACGGTGGGTCGTCGTGGCACAGCATGAGAGCGGTGAGCGACCGACCTCCAGCACTAGGCTTCAGGGCCTTCCCAGCCAACTGCCTGAGGGAGAGGAGCTCGTGGTCCGTGACCCCAGAGATCTCGCGCCCATACACGGCCCCAGGGAGAGGACCCGCGACGAAAACATTACGACAACGCTTACCCGAAATGGCGGGCCTCATTCGAACCAAACGAGCAGTCCTATCTTTCGCCTTCCTAACCCTTTCCTTAGCCTTGGAGTTTCTCCCTCGAACCCTGGACGGCCTACCAGCGCAAAAATCAATTCCCAAATTGGTCGCCGAGTCGGAGTCCAAGATCGGCCCCGCGAGACCCCCGAGAGCCCGAGAGATGGCTTTGCCTAAGGGGCGCGAGGAGCAAACTAAGGACATCTTTTCCTTACTGATGACCGCGCCCACTCCGTGTACGAGGGCGTCATGCAAGTCAGCCGCGGCCTGAGGTAGCCGCTTTAAAACTTGTTTAAAGGAACCCGTGGCAGACAGGCCTCCATCGTCGATGTAGAGTTTGAACTGGACGGCCTGAGGGAGGCGGAGGGCGTCCAAATCTTGAATAGCATTAGCCCTGATGAAGGTCGCGGCCAGGGAACACCCCGCCACCACCCCCGCCAGGGCCCAATAGGGCCCGTCCACAAATCCTCCCAAGGAAAGAAACCTGGCCTGGGAGTACATGGCAATGCACAGGTACGAGATACCAACAGGGAAACCAACCTGGTGAGCACGGAGGGCCAGGACCTGGAGATCCAGGGTCTCATAGTACTTGTACAAGTCAGTTAACAGAGTGGCACATTCCTTCCCTTGAGTGGTGTTGGCCTCGGCATGGCAGGCTTGGCGCCAGACGACGTCCTGCGCACCTTCAAACGGGCCAGCACAAAAATACTCTCTCGTAAATCTAGCTTCCCACTCATCGGCGAGAGTTCGGCGAAGCTTGCCATAAACTCTAAACAGGCTGCAGAAGATGCCGATAGGACGGAACCCCGATGACGGTTTAGCAATCAGAGCCATGATGATGATGGAAATTTGCATAGGGATGACAGCCGACCTCTCCATCAATCCTAAGATGTCGCACAGGAGGCTGAGACTGGCATCAGACATCATCGCAAAGTGCTTCATGTGAAATCCATCAACCGAAACAGCAGTGCGCTCACGGAACCCTTTGGAGACCGCACGGATATCTTCGGGCCTAAACTCGGGCAAAGCAGGGGACAAGATACCCTTGGGGAGCCACGGGCGGGCCTTTCCGTTCCCCCAGAGGCTCGAGAAACGCTGGCTCTCGGCACGAAGGAGGGACAAGGGGTCCGCAATCACAACACCGTCGCTAGCCAAGGTGGTGGTAGGCTTCCAGGGGGTGGCCCCCTTCGAGACCATATGTATCTCCCTCGCCCCTTGATCCGCCTTCTCTAACAGCCAGTCTCTCCATTCAGCCGAGGCCGCCTTCCTGGCGTCGCTCTCGACTTCCTGCATGCGGTCATTAAACGTGTTGCGCCAGCAGACAAAATCACGAGAAATGACTGCAAAGCGCGCTCCTGGGTCTGCCGCATCTCCAGGAGCGACATCAAGACGTCGACGTTTCAGTAAAATCCCCTGACGGGATGTCTGCTCGTGCACCTCCAGCGCGTCGAGCATGGCGCCCCCGACCTCGACGAGGTACGGGAGCAGGCGGGGGCTAGCATCCAGGCCGCTGGCTATGGCCCCGGCAGGGGTGCGCAGAACATGTAGCACAGAAGCAACACCTGCACGATCACTGGCATCCCAGTGGAGCCCGAGCCTCAGCGACTGAGAGTTAAGCCACCTATGTGCAAACAAGACGGGCTGCTTAGGGCTCTGGGTGTCGGGGGCCAGGATGTTCTTCCATCTGAGAGCAGGGGCCTTCCCTCGGGACCCGCGGAAGGGGAGCTGGGTGCCAGTGGCCACTGCCACTTCAGCCTCGGCCTGGTCCGCCCAAAGCCGATACAACTGGTCCACATAATCCTGGATGGCGTCGAAATCCCCCCTGTCCACCGCATTCCGAGCTTCATCCAACACACGGGCGACGGCAGGGCGCAAAGCGGGGAAGGGGTCCAGCTTGCAGACGGGGGGGAGCGGAGAGGAGGCCAACTTAGGGGGGTTACGAAAGCTGAGGGCTTGCAACTTACTCAGGAAGGGGTGGAGGGTCAAGTGCACAGGCGAGTGGGGGGATAAATCACTGTCCTGCCGCACCGACACCCTAGCAACCCCTTTGCTGAGCCCATGCGAAACAAAAAATAGTCATACACCTCAGGGCCCGCGACCGAATTGCAAGTGGTGTCACCTGGTATCATCCACTGCCCTAGCGAGTCCCCGAGGTGCGACTGAACGACGACCGACAGGATCATGTTGAAGTCCCCTCCTATGATGACTGGATACCCCATGGAGCCAATCAATGAGCCTGTCCGAGAGAGGAGGTCCAGGTTCGCATCCGATAGGTCTTCACAATCTCTGAGATAGAGGGACGCGCACAGAATCTGAGTGCCGTCGGGGAGGTCGACCACCCCGCAATCGCACGGTGCTTCGCGACATCCATGCCACTCTGCAGCGCGTGGAGGCCTAGACCAGAACGAACTGGGATGGCAACGCCAGCAGAGGGACCTCCGCGTGGTCCTTTGTCAGCAGGTAGGAAAAGTGACTTCCAACCATGTCTTATACTCCAAGAGGATGCTGAGGCGAGCTGGTCGTCAAAGATGTGGTGCTCTTGCATCAGCACGATGTGCGCAGGAGTCCGCTGCAACCAGCGCTGTGCAGAGCCCCACCCTGAGACGTTGCAGGTTTCCACGACGGGCTGGAAAGCGTCGACGGGGAACTGATCAGGATCCATGGGCTCGAGGAGAGGGGTCCCAGAGTGCTTGCCACCATGAGGCTGCCTAGGGCCCGTGAGGCCCCTCACCCTAGACGCGCGCACAGACATTTCCATGGCGGGAGCAGAGACGCAAGCGTCCTGAGCAGTTAAAAACTTGGAAACGACTTTGACCCCTTGGGTGAGCTTATCCCAGGCTCCCGAAAGGGGCTCTCGCAGGGTCCGAAGAGTTCCCGACGAGATGATCAGAGGGGCGGGGTCGGCTCCTAGGGAGCTATCAAAAAGTTCAAAACCTTGGCGGAGGATCCCCTGGCACCTAGCAAGGGTGTCTTTCACCGCTGAAATCAGCCCTCTCCTACTGGAACGGCCAGCACAGACAGTGCCAATGGACGCAGCAGGGGGCTCACAAGAGGGGAATGCCTGGGCCCGGATGGTGTGTTCCCCGTAGGCAGCCCCTGGGCCACCGAAGCTCACCCCGAGATCCACTGGGGGCTGAAACTTCACTGGGGCACAAAAACTTGGCCCACCTGGCACAGAAGAAAGATGCGGTGCAGGCCTCCCCTTGCGCGGGGGCTCAGAAGGGCTCACTCGAAGAGGTAATTCGTCAAAGAGTCGATGGGGTGTCCTCCGCCTTCGGGAGCGCAGACGGCAGGGGCTCATGAAGTATCCGAGCTGCCCGTACTCCTTCATCTCCATGCACCCCATCTGGAGATTGTTCAGCGGCAGCAGGAGGAGCAGCAGGGGCCGCAGATGCCGTAGCCGAGCTTGGTGGGGCCACCGTTGCAGTAGCCGCTTCGCCATCTCCGCCCTTGGCCTGGGCTCCTTCCTCCTCCTCAGTGCGCCTGCGCTTGGCCTCGGGCCGCTTGAACAACTCCGACTGATCTTGTTGAAATTGCTTGACTTTTTGCATGGCCTCGCCGAAAAGAGCCCGCGCAGCTGTCTGGAGCTCGCCCTTGAGCTGCGTGGCTCTTTTTTTCGGCCTCTTCCACCTCCTCAGGCTCCAGCTTGTAATCCGACTGGGGCTTGAGCAGGCTGTCGATACTTCAGCTTTGCCATCCAAGATAGAAGAAATGTCAAGTAGAACAGGTGCAGAAGACACTTGTGCGTGGAGCTCCTGAACCAGCTTGGTGTGGGTGGCCTCGGCAGCAGTGAGCTCGGCGGAGAGCTCCCGAATCTTGTCCTTCTGCCTTGCCACATCTTCCACCAACTTGTCGTAGACATTGCATGCCTTGTCCGTTTTCTCCCGTAGAGTACGTAGTTCACCAAATGCCCTGGATACCTTCTGTGAAAGCAGTACGACGGGGGCCTCCTGCGCCTTGCGCTGCCCAAGAAAAGCACGATGGCGAGCGGCTGCGTCGGAATCGCCCACTTGCTCCAGCATGGTGACCAACTTCTCCAGGTCGGACGTGGTTGCGGGCGCACCCTTGGACATGCCTTCAGCTGGTTGTCCCTGCAGAGGTCCCGACACGGGCCCAAGCGAGAACTGAGGTCCAGACCGAAGAGGAAGCCGTGGAGGTGCGCCTGCTTGCCACTGTCCCTGGGGCGCTGGGGGCTCGGCGGTCTCGACTTCGCTGCGGCTCGTCTTGCAATGCTTGCAGAACCACCAGGATGGGCGATTCTTGCGGCGGCCGCAGGCGACACAGGTCCAGCGGCCGTAGGTGCCCCAGGAGCCGCCTCCGACTGCACTGGGAGCGCCGCCCTTGCCGCCCTTGCCTCCATTCCCCCCGCCTTTGCCGAGGCCTGGGGAGGTCCCGTCGGCGAAGCGGACGCGACGAGCGTCCCAAGCAGCGCCAGGATCCACAGGCGGCGGAGGAGGAGGCACCATGGCTGATTCGTGATGGTACCGTCCTTTCACCTCAGCAGGCTGAGGCGCTCAAGCCAGCACAGAAAATTGGTACAGCAGACGGTGTTCTTGGCACAGCACAAATGCCTGGGCCAGAATGGCTTGAGAAGAGGAGGAGGAGGAGGAGGAGGAGGAGGAGGAAGGCGGAGGAGGAGGCGGAGGAGGAGGAGGAGGAGGGGAGGATGAAGGAGGAGGACGAGGAGGGAGGGAGGAGGAAGGGAGGAGGGAGGAGGAGGAGGGAGGAGAGGAGGAGAGGAGGATGGCAGGAGAGCGGGAGGCAGGAGATCAAGAGAGGAGGAGGAGGAGGAGGAAGGAGGAGGAGGGGAGACGAGGACGAGGAGGGGAGGAGGAGGGGAGAGGAGGAGGAGGAGGAGAGGAGGAGGAGGAGGAGGAGGAGGAGGAGGAGGAGGAGGAGGAGGAGGCGGAGGAGGAGGAGGAGGAGGGGGAGGAGGAGAGGGAGGAGAAGGAGGCAGGAGGCAGGAGGCAGGAGGCAGGAGGCAGGAGGCAGGAGGCAGGAGGAGGAGGAGGAGGAGGAGGAGGAGGAGGAGGAGTAGGAGGAGGAGGAGGAGGAGGAGGAGGAGGAGGAGGAGGAGGAGTTCTGGCCCACCACGCTTCGGCCCGACACGCTGAGCCCACCCAATGCCGAGGTATATCAGCGTTTCCCGGCCTCCCGTCCACACGAAGCAGCGCGACACGCCGCCAGTTGGCAAGGCTTGCAGCTGTCGCAGGGGCCGCCGCCGCGGCACGCTCCGCGAACAGAAATCCTCACCGCGGTTCCCACTGAGGACCCCCCCTTCTCATCTCCTGCCCTCACCGTCATCCGACAGGGTCTGCAGACGCACCCCTCGGCTTGATTCGCCCCGCAGTCGACTGGGGGACGCAGCCAGCGCCACCAAGCAGGCCTCCACGTGTCCACTCTGTGTGGCGTTGTAGCTGAAAAGCCTAACACAGGGACCACTTTGGGTTCAGGATGGGCTTTGTTCTTCGGGCGCTTCCTCGGAGATAGGTCGGGCAACCGATTCGCGGCCGAGCTTCGCCGTGGCCAGACAAACCCCGCCGTGCCTTCTTTGGCGTACCTCGCCGGAGCACGAGGGCTGCCCTGCATGCCCAAAGATTGGCTGCCCTGCGTGCCTGGTCGGCCGCCAATCGTGCCCCTGACGCGGCGGGCGGGTGTCGATGGTAGCTGGAGGTGGAAGGTGGGCGGGGTGCCCTCCTGGTGCTGGTGCTGGTGGCCCTTGGTTCCCCTGAGAGATGCAGCCATCGCCCTCCCTCCGCCCCACCGTCGCGTCGGGCGTGGGGTGGTCGGGCGAGGCGTCGGGTGCGGAGTGGGACGGGGCGTGGGGCTGGGAGTAGGGCAGGACGTTGGGTCGTCTTGGCAGGCCGGCGTGAGAGGGCAGAGCGTGGGGCATGGTGTTCGCTCGCGGCGGGGAGGCGCGTCGTCGTGGGATGGGGCGTCGGGTTGTCGTTGTCGTTGTCGTGGTCGGTGGCGTCGTGGGGAGAGGCCTCGGATCGCGCATCGGGGCAGGCTCGGGGCGGGTCGGAGGGGCGTCCTCGTGGGCCGCCGTCCAGCCGTCCGTGTAACCGCGCAGCCGAGGCAGGCCCGGCAAGGAGCTGGGCGTGGGGAGGCCGTGTGGCGAGGCGTCGGGTAGAGAGTGGGGCGGGGCTTCGGGCTGGGCGTTGGGCACGGCTTGGGGTGGGGAGTCGGGCAGGGTATCGGCTCTTGGTGGCGAGGAGTCGTGTGAGGGCGTGGGGCGGCCGCAGGGGGTGAGCGTCGTGGGTGTCGTTGGTTGAGGGGTCGCCGGTTCGGATGGGGGGTCGTCTTGGGGGCCGTCGGGGCGAGGGTTCGTGGAGGAGGGAGCGTCGTTGCCCTCGTCGCCGTCCTCCTGGCCGTCGGGCGCTGCGTCGATTCGGGAGCGGGGCGGGGGGTTGGTCAAAGCGTCGGGGAAAACGTCGGGAAGGGCGTCGGGAGGGGCGTCAGTTGAGCCGTCGGTCGGTCTGTCCTCATGCCCGTCGTGGCGGTCGCTGGGGTCGGCGTCGCAGGGAGGAGGGGATTCGTCGTGGTCGTAGTCGCCGTCGTGGCAGGCGTCGTCTTCGTCGCCGTCGCGGCGGGGCCATCGCGGGGGCCCGTCGTAGGGTCCGTCGCGGGGGCCGTCGTAGAGGCCGCGTCGGGGGCCGTCGTGGGGGCCGCCGCGTGGCCGTCGAGGGGTGCCGTCTTGGTGGTGGGTCGTGGGAGCGTTCGGGTTGGGGGGATGGTCGTGGGGCAGTTGAGGGGGTCGGGTGGGTGCTCCAGGGTGTGTCTTCAGCTGTCCCTATGACCGCTTCCCTGGGTATGCCCCCTGCGGGCTCCCTCTAAGGGGCATGCGGTCACTCGGGATGTCGAGCCCGCCGCGGAGGAGGTGGCGCCAACTTTTGGCTAGCCAGCGGCCCCCATGGCCACTTTCGCGGGTATGCACCCAACGGGCTACCTCTCTTGGCATGCGGCCACTCGTCGGCTGGGGCGTCATGTGGTCCGTCGTGGGGACCGTCGGGCAGGGGGTGGTGGGGTGGGGGGGTGGTTGTGGGGTATGGGGTCGTACTCTTCGTGGGGGCTGAAGGTCGGCAGCTCGCAATGCTGGTCTTGGTAGTTGTTGTGCGCGTAGGCGTCAGGGAATATCGGGGGGAGGTCGTAGAAGAGTGGGATGTTAGGGATGAAGACCGCGGCGTCTCTACTCAGGTATGAGATGGTCCTATCAGGAATCTCCCTCTGGGCTGTGGCATCTGGGGTATCACCCCCGTCGTTATAGCCACTGGCCCCGTCACTGCGCAGGTCCTTGTACTGTTTGTAGCTGGCTTCCGTGTGGTACATGCGTGCCCTTCCAGCTTCGCGAGCGAGCAAGGCAACGCCGGCGCCTCGAATAGTACCGTTCTCGGGCGGCGAAACCCAGCCAGCGCCATGCTGAGCGGCAGGGTCTCGGTGGGCTTGCTATCAAGGGGGAAGAAAAACCACCCCGACCCGACAATTGACGTTTACTAAACGGCCCTGGGCGTTTACTAATCAGTCCTGCCCTGTGTGATTCCTTCTGTGGGTCTGTTCAGTAAACGGCTTCGCGTGTTGGGGTGGTTATTATCGGGGTGGATGTTCTGCCCCTTCTGCTGGCCCTCCGGTGATGGTCTCGCGGCCGTTGTCCTTCTTTGCGGCATGGGCCGTGGCGTCGCGGGCGAGCGGCCCCCATCGCGGGGGCGCCGCACGTGGGCGCCGCTTCGGCAACCCCTGTGCGGCGAAAGGCAGGCTCGGGCGATCGCGCCTGGGTGCCCTCCTCCCTCTCCTTCCCTTTGCTTGCATTAAATCGGGCATGTCCTTCTGCAGGAGGAATAATCCCAAATTGACAAAAATGATCTGGGGACGATTGTCCGATTAAGGTTTCAACTATGTTTGAATCTTTGTTGCCTACTTTGCATTCGTCCCCCAAAATCCGCCTGTAGGGGGACATGTCCGACCTAATGCTTCCACCGCTCGTCCACCTATCCCTCCATCTCCTCCTCCCGGGCACCCCTGTCCTGGACCTGGCCGGGCCCAAGCCCCGAGCACCCCACCCACGGCCTCCTCCTCCTCCTCCTCCTCCTCCTCCTTCCCTCCTCCCTCCTCCTCCTCTACTCCTCCCTCTCCTCCTCCTCCTCCTCCTCCTCTCCTCCTCCTCCTCCTCCTCCTCCTCCTCCTCCTCCTCCTCCTCCTCCTACCTCCTCTTCCTCCCTCCCATCCTCCTCCTCCTCCTCCTCCTCCTCCTCCTCCTCCTCCTCCTCCTCCTCCTCCCTGCCCCTCCTCCGTCTCCCCTTCTCGCGCCCACGCCCCGGGGGGGGCAACCCCCTCCTCCCTGGAGCGTGCTGCAGAGGCCGCCGTCGGAAACAAGCAAGGCTCCGTGGCCCCTCCGCTGTCGAGGCCAGTCCGAGGCCTCACCATGCCTGCCCACCTGGGGGCCTCACCAACCAACCAACCAACCAACCAATCTGCTTCCTCCTCCTTCTCCTCCTCTTCCTCCTCCTCCTCCTCCTTCCTCCCTCTTGTTTCCTCCACCCTCCTCCTCCGCCTCCCTCCCTACCTCCTCGTCTTGTTCTCAGTCATTCATCAGCTCCCTCCTCCGCTTCCGTCCTCCCGCCCGCGAGGCCCAAACGGTTGTTCATGCGAGTGGCCGAATTCGAGCAGGGCAAAGGCTTCTGCGAGGCGACCCACAAGGAGCCCGCTGATTCCAGGGGGGGGGGCGAGGGGAGATGTGAAGCTCGGTGCGCTCCCGCCATATCCAGCATCCTGCCCCTCCCACCTCCCACCCATCCCTTCCCATGGCGCTGAATTGTCTCTATCAACCGACGCGTGTCATAGCGGACCCGCAATTTCACACATGACCCCATCGTGGCATGCGCAATCGGAAAAAGGGAGCTGCGTACATTCGAGGACCAACCAGGTGGCGGATGAGCAGGAGGACAAGCAGAAGGCTTCTTTTTGTTGCTGGAACCAGCCTGGCAACACCTTCCCTCAGCCAGCCGTCGGTGAGGAAAAGTGGACGGGCGGGCACACTCAGCAGGTGCCCCTCGCCCGCGCCACCATTCAGCCCAGGGCCATTCCCCAGAAGGCGTCGCATCCCACTGCAAGAGGGAGCGGGACGCCTCACCCAGACAGAGCATCACATTCAAGTGGCGCTTGCTTCGGCGCAGGAGCGAGAAGCGATACGCTGCCGTGGCGTCGGCAGGGGCCTTGCCACACGCCCGAACCGTCGTACATCCCCTGTCGCTCGAAAACGCACCGCACCGATCGCAGAAGGTATAGATTGGCCCGCACGGTGGGGCACATGCCCCGGGGCCTCCCCTCTCAGGGGTGCCGGCACCCAGTGCCCCCCCTCTCCCAGCTCCGCGACGACCCAGCGGCGGTCCGCCCTCGTCCTGCCCATGCAGGGGCGGCGCCGCAGGGCGCGCGCCCAGAGGTGCGCGAGAGAGGGCACGGCGGCGGCAGGCAGCGCAACGCCAGGCGCGCCTGCTGCAGGCGAGATGGTGGGATCCTGGACCCCAACCTCCGCTCCCCTCGATTCTCCTCCTCCTCCTCCTCCTCCTCCCCCCTCACCTCCTCCACCTCTCCTCTCTCCCTCCCTATTCCTCCTCCTCCCTCCTCCTCCTCCTCGCCCTCCTCCCCCCCTCCTCCTCCTCCTCCCCCTCCCTCCTCCTCCTCCTTCCTCCTCCTCCTCTCCTCTCCTCCTCCTCCTCCTCCTCCTCCTCCTCCTCCTCCTCCTCCTCCTCCTCCTCCTCCTCCTCCTCCTCCTCCTCCCTCCTCCTCCGCCTCGCGTCGACGGGGCCCGACGGGGCCCGCGGTTGGAGTCGTCGAAGCCCCGGGCTCAGAGCGGCCCGCACCGCACCCGAGCGCGTGCTCCAGGGCGCGGCCCGCCCGCGGGGGGGTGGGGGTCGCCTGCAGAGCAGCGCCCTGCCCCGGCCCCAGCGTCGACCAGCTGGTCCCCCCCCTCGGGGGCGGCAAAGAGGGGGTGATGACTAGGGGGGGGTGGATATCATGGCGGGGGCCATGATATCTCCCCAGCTTTCGTCCCTGGCCCCCCCGCTGGGCCGCGCACGTGCCGCCGGTCATGATTTGCACCCCCCCCTCTTGGACGCCCCCCTCTTTGCCGCCCCCGACCCCCTGGGGAAGCAAACAGGCCTGGGATTGCAGAAGACGCGTAGCCTCGAGTCGGGCGTGTCCCTCTACAAGTGGAATGCCCAGACATAGTTCCATACAAACAGTCGGGGGACGATGTTTCGACGATGTGTGATCCTTTTAGGGCATGTTCGACAATGCTCAATGTTTCGTCCAAGGTGCGCCTGCAGGGGGACATGCCCGACCTAAAGCCTAAAGCGTAGCCCATGTGTGTGCACCACGCTGTGTGGGGCGGGCGACTCCCCGGCCATTTGCGGGGGGCGCGGGGGAGCAGTTGTCCTGCTCGGTGGGTTTCGGGAGGACGGCGCGCGGACGGGCGAACACGGGATCGGAAGGAAGAGACGGGAAAGGAAGGGGAGGGGAGAGGAGAGGAAGGAAGCGAGGGGAAGGGACGGGGAGAGGAATGAAGAGACGAGGGAGGGAGGGGGAGGGAGGGGGACGAGCGGGGGGAAGGGGAGGGGAGGGGAGGGGAGGGGAGGAGGAGGAGGAGGAGGAGGAGGAGGAGGAGGAGGAGGAGGAGGAGGAGGGCCAGCGCAAACCCAAGGCTCACTAACAATGTTGTAATAAACCCTCTCTCCAAGCTAGAAGGAAGTGCCCCGTTGGTAAACAACCGTTGGAAAATCTCGAACCGTGTCAGAGCATCGCTCTTGCCACTTCGACACCACGAGCCAACCTTCCTGTTGCATATCGTGGATCCCGGATCGTGCCAGAATACCATTCTTGCGACTTCAACACCGCGAATCAACGTAACTGTTGCGCCCTGACAATCCCACATCGTTGCGAAACACCGCTTGCCCGTGAAATTATTGCAAGTGTTTAGCACGAGTGTGATGGGCGCTAAGGCGAGAGCCACATTTTGAAAAGGACCCGCCCTCCGTCTGTGAAGCTGTGGCAATGTTTGAAAACGAACGTGCGCTGCGCTAAGGATGGCGAGGGCAACATTTGAAAACTGCTTGTTTTCACACCGCGAAAGTCTTTCAATTTGTTACAACGATTGCCCGCGGCGCTTAGGCGAGAGCCACGTTTGGGAGGCGACCCGCCCTCCATCTGTGAAGCTGTTGCAAATGGCGAAGCTTCAGGGTCATACATGGCTGGAAAGTCTCAGGCGAAACGCCCGGCCCGCTCTTTCGACCGGCCTCGGGGAGCGACAGGGAGTAGTTCTTTAGGCGAAAAACGAAGGAAGGAGGAGGAGGAAGGAGGAGAAGGAGGAGGAGGAGAAGGAGGAAGTAAGGAGGAGAAGGAATAAGGAAGGAGAAGGAGAGGGGGAGGAGGAGAGGAAGGAGGAGGAGAGAGGAGGAGGAGGAGGAGGAGGAGGGAGGGAGGAGGAGGAGGAGAAGGAGAGGGGGAGGAGGAGAGAAGGAGGGAGGAGAGGAGGAGGAGGGGAGGAGGAGGAGGAGGAGGAGGAGGAGGAGGAGAGGAGAGGAGAGGAGAAGGGGTAGACTGGAGGAGGAGAAGGAGGAATGAAGGAGAGGCGGGGGGGCTGGGCGGGCTGCCGAAGGCAGCACGTAGGAGCACGAGGAGCGAGGAGGAGGGAGGAGGAGAAGGGAGGAGGAGGAAGCTTTGGGGAGGTGGCGGAGGGCGGAGGGTGCTGACACCTCGGCTCCTGCTGGGAGGTGGGCCGCTGGCGTAGCGGAGAGCGGAGTGGCCTCTCTCTCGCTCTCTTCCTTTCTATCTCTCTCTTTCTCTCTTCGCTTTCATGTCGTTCTCATCGTTATCATCTCTATCATCTCTCTCTCTCTCTAGATACATGCACACATATATATGCACACATGTGTATACATGTATGTGTGTCACCTCTCTCTATCTCTTTCTCCAATCTCTCCCTCTCTCTGTTCAGCGTGAGCCTAGCAGCAGGAAGGGGAGAGGGGCCAACGAGCGTCTCCGACGGAATCATCTTCTGGGTGGGGAGGAGGAGGAGGGAGGGGCAGGAGGAGGATGTGGAGGGAGGACGGTGGAGCGGGGACCATGAGGAGGAGGAGGAGGAGGAGGAGGAGGAGGAGGAGGAGGAGGAGGAGGAGGAGGAGGAGAAGGGGGAGGCCTCGGTTTCTTCTTGGACGGTCCGCTTCGGAGAGGAAGGTGGGGTGGCAGAGGAAGAGAGGTGCCATTGGAGGGCTTGACGACTTTTCGCCATTCGATGCTCGGGGATCGAGCCGGATGGTTCGAGGTGGGGCATCCACACAAATATGTGTGACACATTACAAACTTGGGCACTTCCAGAGATCTCTGGCACATCGTGGACGCTCCAGCCCGAGGCGAAGGACGGCAGAAGCCGCTAAACCCTTTAGCTGGCGGAGAGTGGCTACCGTTGATGTCCTTCCTGTGGACCTCGCCCGCCCCGGCGGGGCCGACCACAGTTCGGCCCGCTTGTCCTTGCGCTCTCGGGTTCGATCCAGGCGGTCGCTTCGAACTTCGGACCTGCACCGGTCCAGGCATACAGTTACAGTCAACGCGCATATCAATGACGAGCGCCTTTTTTGGGGTACCTTTGCGTCCTTGCCACTGCGGCCCGCCTTTTGCTGTTTTCACTGGTCGCCCGTCGCCTAAGAGTCACAACTTCGGCCTCCAAGGATCTTGTGTCCTTGCCACCCGTCCTTAGGATACGTTTTCACCGTGCAGCAGGGGGCAGGCCCCTTCTCGGGGAAGCGCCCACCCCCATCCGCGGTACCACGTTGCACCCTTGGATGTATGTCTGAAGGGCTCCGCCCTGCCCCACTGCCCCCCCCCCCTCCCCCGTCAGATTGCTGGTGCGGCCGCGCTTGGTCGGTAGGCTCGTTGGGTTGCGTGTCGGTTGGCTGGCTGGCAGCTCGGCTGATTGGCTTTTTGCTTCAGTTGATGGTCGGCAGTTGATTGGGGCTGCTTGCTGCCTGGCTGGATGTGCTCGTCTGAAGTAATTCACGAGGGATGGTAGCTTCGTGAGCGCGCTTCCACTGCAATTTACAGGGGTTCGCGGCCTCGGGGGCGCGCACCTCTGGCAGTTTCAATGATTCGTGGCTTGGGCCCAGAGCCGAACTCGTAGGAAACGAGGGGGGGCGAACGACACCCCCGAACGCGACGTGATTTGCAGGAGATTGTGGCCTCGTGCAATTTGCGAGGGGTTGTTGTCTCGGGGGCGCGAACGCATTAATAGCAGTTTACCACGGGGTGAGGCTTCGTGAGCGCGAGCGCTCCCCACGTACTCCGGCCTCGGGGGCGCGAACCTTTTCGTAATTTACAAGGGGTTGTGTCCTTCGGAGCTAGCGACTCGAGTCTGGGGTATTTTTGCGTGTCCTGGGGCGCCCCCCCCTCTGGGAGGGCAACCGAGCCCTTGTCGGACCCCCCACCGCACCATCGGGCGGATTTCGATCACTACAACACTGGAACTAGAAAAGAGAAAATCTAGAACCAGAACTTGGGAGCTGGAACTCTTGCAGGGAACTGGACGGCCTAGTCCTCGCAGCCTGTTGGCCCCCAAGGGGGCCGGCGGATACATGCATGTATGATCCAGGGTTGCCCTCTTCAATGCATATAGGATCGAGCCCCCACCCGAGCCTCGCGAAGGCCTCGCGAATGGGATCGCTCCGCCCCCGCCCCGTGGACGTGCCCCTGTGTGCGTGGCGTGGTGGAGGTGCCGGTGCCCTCCACTCCCCCCCGTGGGCATGGGGTAGTTCGTCGTCGTTGTCGTCGTCGTCTTCCGTCGGCATCTTCGTCGGCGTCGGGGTCTTCCGTCGGCGTCTTCCGTCGGCGTCGGCGGCGTCGGCGTCGGCGTCGGCGTCGGCGTCCGCTTCGGCGCCGTCGTCGTCGTCGTCGTCGTCGGCGTCTTTTTGCCGTCGTCGCTGTCCCTCCATCCCATCTGCGGGGGGAGGACCTGTGGAACCCTGGGGCCCATCCGATCTGGCGGGGGGCCTTTGACCTCTCGACCTGGGATCATACATATTTATATGTATGTATGTGTGTATGTATGTATGTGTGTATGTGTGTATGTAGGTAGGTAGGTAGGTAGGTAGGTAGGTAGGTAGGTAGGTAGGTATGTCGTGCTATTATTGATGTATTTATTTTTTGCTATCTCTCTTTCTCTCTCTAAGTGTGTTCCCCTTCAGGAGGACCAGGTACTTCCCGACGCCAGCGGCGAGCATCTGTTCACCTTCTGCTTCTGCGCGGCAGGCTTTCAGGCGACCAACCCCAAGAAGATGGGAGCAGGACCTTACGTTGGGACCAGTCGAGCTCCATTTTGCCCTCGTCAGTATCATCCTCCGCAAATTCCTTCCATTCTTCCTTCCCCTCCAGCTTTGGAGGGGTGGAAGGGCAGTGCTGGAGGAGAACATTGGGGCGTGGTGGAGGATTTTCTACCGACCTTGTGACGTTTGACTTATGATGGGGCATTCGCATACCACCTCTGGGTACGGTGACATAAAGAGAGACTGACAGCGAGAAAGAGAGAGAGAGAGAGAGAGAGAGAAAACAAACAAAATAATGAGGAGAGGGGGGAAGCTGGAGGCCCAGATTGCGAGAGCCTGACGGCCTGTGCCGCCGACCCTTGGAGGACCACGACGTCGGCGACGAAGTGGGCGGAGAGAGAGGCCGTGGAAGATGAGGAGGAGGAGGAGGAGGAGGAGGAGGAGGAGAAGGAGGAGGAGGAGGAGGAGGAGGGAGCGTGGAGGTGGAGGTTGGAGCAGGAGGAGGAGGAGGGAGGAGGGAGGAGGAGGAGGAGGAGGAGGAGGAGGAGAGAGGGAGGAGGAGGAGGAGGAGGAGAGGAGGAGGAGGCGGAGGAGGAGGAGGAGAGGAGGAGGAGGAGGAGGAGAAAAGGAGGAGTAGGGAGAGGAGGAAAGGGGGAGGAGGAGTATGACTGGGGGGGGTGGGGAGAAGGAAACACTTCGAGGAGGACTTCGAGGAGGAGGAGGGGGAGGAGGAAGAGGAGGGGAGAAGGAGGAGGAGGAGGAGGATGGCCGAAGAGAGGGCTGCGGCGGCGCCCGAAAGCCTCGATCCTCGAGCTTGAGGTTCGGAGTCCGCAGAGTGAGCAGGAGGAGGAGGAGGAGGAGGAAGAGGATGAGGAAGAGGATGAGGAGGAGGAGGAGGAACAGGAGGAGGAGGAGGAGGAGGAGGAGGAGGAGGAGGAAGAGGAGGAGAGGAAGGGGGAGTTGTTCTACATGCTCAGTCTTTCGTCATTTTCGGCCTCCAGGGGCCATTGTGGGAACCGGGAAGCCGCGCGGGGTTCAGGAACCGCGCGGGGACCGCGCCAGACGCGCGGGGAGTGAAAGCGTATCCGGGTGGCGACCCCCCCCCCCCGGGACCCCCCCCCCGGGACCCCCCTGGGACCCCCTGGGACCCCTCCCCGCTGGGGAAGGGACAAAGGGAAGGGGCTTCCCTTTGACGTGGTTACGACATGGGTCGATTTCCCTCAAGCCCGCTAGAGCACTGCAACGACGACGACGACGACGACGACGACGACGACGACGACGAACGGCACAGCCCCTCACACACGCCGTCAGGGTCGGCGGATTTCAGGCAGGCTCGTCGTACGTATTACTCGTTCTAGGGCAGTCTCAGAGCTCAGAGCAGTTCGGAACACTTTAGAGCGTCCGCGGCACCCAATGCATCATATTGGGCCGCTGGTTCTGGGAGATCCGTACGCTGTTCCAAGCCCGCTCCCTCATGCTTTTAGGGCGGGGCATTTTAAGGAGAGGCAGAAGTAGGATGGCCAGGGGAGCATGAGCTCCTCATCCGGCGAGCATCGACTAAACGTAAGAGTGACCTTTCGCCGGAGTGACCTTTGGTGCGGGCACAGATGGGTCCCCAGATGGCTGAAAACGAAGCAGGAGCAGCGGCTTGCGCGCCTCGGCTTGGTCCCCGCGCGGCCCCCAAAAAGCCGCGCACCAAAGGTCACTCTTACCCAGGGTCACTCGTGCGTGTAGCCGAGAGCACGCTGGGGGAAGGAACAGGACGTATGCCAGGAAGCCGCTTGCGACGAAATCCCGGCAGACCACTCGACCAGGCTCGGCCCGATCACATTACCTTCCAAGCCTCGGTGGCGGCCAAGAGGGGGGTGATGACTAGAGGGGTGTGGATATCATGGCGTGGGCCATGATTTTTCCCCAGATTTCATGGCGCCTCTGCTCATTTCATTACGTACGTTGCCCCCCCCGCTGGGCCGCGCACGTGCCGCCGGACATGATTTGCACCCCCCCTCTTGGACACCCCCCTCTTGGCCGCTCCCGAAAGCCCAGTTCGCACTATCGGCCCGTGGCCACTGCAGGTGCGTGGCTGGGCCGCACGATGTTAGTTCTGCGGTGTCCTTCCAGGCGCGATCCCTCAGATTCGAGGTTGCAGCCAAAAGCACGATCGCAAACAAAATCGCAACTGTAGCCGTATAACCCCATCTCTCTGCGTCATTTTGCGAGCCGGATCGATCGAAGAGGGTCCCCAGGCCCGAAACTGAGCGAAAATGCCCGTTGAGAAAAATTCAGGGGTTCGCACTTTTTCTCGGGATCGAAGGCCAGGACGGCGACTCCAGGATGGCACTCTCTCAGTGAGGCTTTCTCTCTTTTTTTTTATCTCTCTCTCTCTCTCTCCTGGATTGCGACTCCACGATTCTTTTTTTTCTTAGGGACTCGCACTTCCTCTCAAGCAGGGATGTGCGACGCCAGGATCTCAGGGATTCGCACTTCTTCCCGTCCCGTTGCCGCTGTCGGCTCGTGCGGTCCAGCCGCTCCGAGCCACCGCGGGGCCCGACGGGCCACCAGGCGCGCGCATAGCGAGGGGGGGGGGCGGCGGGCAGCACGAGAGCGAGCGCCGGCTGCAGCACCCGCAGCAGGCTTCGAGCTGCAATATCAGGGGCAACCATAGGGGGACAGGCATAGGGGGGGATGCACCGATTCCCCATTCGCCCATCAATCGCTGATAGGGGCCCGATAGCCCAAGCCTGCCCAGGAAGGTGCGGATTCGCCATCGGGGGCTCATCGCCGATCTATCGGCGATGTATCGCCGATTCCAGGTCGATGCATCCCCCCTATCCCTATCCCCCCCCTAACGTTACCCCTCACAAGAGAGCTTCAGAGCCGCCGGATCTTCCAGAGTTTCGCAGAAGGCTCAGAGGCTCAACTGCCCTGGTACGCCCGTCTTGACATGCAACACGTGCCGTGTTTAATGCGTCCGTGTCAGCACGCTGCGTGTTGGCTCGGCACGCGCTGGCCCACGCTTCGGCGAACGCATCGCGCCAGACCTGCGCTTCCAGTCTGCGCGTGGAGCTCCGTGTCGACACGCTACGCGTTGCTTGTTGCATATCGGGGGGGCCAGGGGGCGGGCCTCCTCGGAAGGTTCCGAAGGCTCCCCCCCTTTCTGAGAAGCTCTCTGCCTCGGCCGGGCCAGCCTCGTCCCTGTCGCGCCCTGGCGGCGCGAGCGCACCCCTCACGCTGCGCCAGTACCTCGGCCAGGATGGCCCCTTCGGGGATGAGCGTTGGCGGCGGCGCGAGCACCGCCTCTCCGCCGACACCGCCGATGCCACGGCTGCCGTCCTCGCCCCCTCCCCCCCCCCCCTTCGGCGGCACCTCCCCGGGGATTCGAGGCTCAAGATTTTCGGACGTTCTCGTCGGCTCTCTGCGGTTGCCTAACTTCGGGATGCTCTCCAGCCTCGGGATGCTTTCCGGCAGCTGCGCCACGCCGAGAGCGCTCCAGGGGTGCCTGGATCGTCCCGAACGGCCTCTGGAGAGCCGAGCTATGACTCGAAGACAAAGGGTCTCAACGGCAAGCAGAGGGGTGGGCCTCCTCAGCCTTCCGAGAAGGCCCACCCCCTCTGCCAGTCGTTGAGACCCTTCGTCTTCGTGTCCTAGCTCGGCTCTCCAGATGAGCCGTTCGGGACGATCCAGGCACCTCGCGAGCGCTCTCGGCGTGGCGCAGCCCTCTCGGAAGTCCCGGAAGGCCGAGAAGGCCTCCGGCCTTGTGAGAAGCTCTCCAAGATCCTCCGCCGCCGCGCCGCCTTCTGAGCAGGCGGCCCTCTCTCGCGCCCCTCCCGGGCGCGCCGCCGAGGCAGGGCAGGCGGATTTGTGGTGCGCTGGCCCTTGAGATGCGACGTCAGGAGACATCCTCCTCCTTGTCCTCCTCCTCCTCCTCCTCCTTCTTCTCCTCCTCCTCCTCCTTCTTCTCCTCCTCCTCATCCTCCTTCTTCTCCTCCTCCTCTTCCTCCCCATAGAGACAGGCCGCGAGTACGGCAGGAAGGGGTGAAGGCCAAGGGCAAGAGCCACGGATATGGACCTCCTCACGGCCACGTCGCGGCGGCCTTCGTGGAGGGGATCGTGGAGGCGCTCGAGACCAAGGTGCAGGACAACGACCAGCCGACGCAGCACACGTGACCAAGACCCTCACGGAGTTCATGGAGCAGCTGGACCAGCCACGGGGACCAACGTTCGTGGCGGAAGTCCGCCTGCAGTGCAATATCCAGGGGCGTACAAGCCGTCGGAGGAGGAGATGGAGACGGAGCAGCGCAGGGCCGGGGCCATGTACACGATAAATACGTCGCCGTCGTGCAGGGCGTGCGAGAGGATCCTAGGCTTCAAGGAGGACGTGTTCAAGCAGGCCTTGGGACTGGCGCTGGCGTATTTGGGGCGCCAAGAAAAGCCGCTCAGGAGTCCCGAAGACGGGCTTCGCGAGGGTCGCCGAGGCCAAGCTCAGCAGGCGCCGCGGACAGTGAGCCAGCCAGTAAGCCACCAGAGAAACCCAGCAGCCCTCAGCCGACAGCAGTTGCAGGCCCCGAGCGCCTCTGCAGGACCCACGAGACCAAGGCCATCCAGCGATTGGCCGCCTTCAGTCCCGCCGAACACCAGAGAAGAACAACTCGCGATGCAGATCAGCAGCGACCTCGAGCGATGTACGGCACTACGAGAAAAACTTCACGTTTTGCGGGCCGCATAGCGGAAATATTACGTATGGCGACCAACTATCGGGAACAACGTTCGAGGGAGCATTATCAGGCCATGGGACAACAATGAGAAAAGGTTGGCTAACACTATCTGCCAACCGGCTTTCACATTTTTGCTTTCTACCCCCCACCGCTACATTCATCACTATTCGGCACATTGGCCTCAGATGCAGGACCAGGCAGACAGCTACTGTGATCAGGACCTCACGACAGCAGGATATACGCGTACGTGTACGAATGTGGACCTACCTACGTATGGGATCCACCAGCGAGAAGACTGCGGACCGAGATCGGTGCTCACCTACCCCACCCACCATAGGGGACAATCAAGGGCCTCCAAAGGGACCACCCTCTGCTGGGCCTCAGGAGTCAAGGGGGAAGCCGAACCAGGATCGAGCCAGGACATCAAGTACCATGTGGTGGACTTGCCAGGACGCCTAAGCTTCTGCCTGACCCCTCACCTTCCCCCACCACATCGACACAACTACGGACCTACGCCCGATTTCTCATGCTTCGATGTGTTCCCCCAGCTCAGGAAACAACCCGGCTAGGCCAGGAGTGCAAGGTGACAGGCTCCGACTCCAACGCTACCCAGGTCCGTCTCCTACCGCAGCCTTTTCCACTCGACCCGAGCCTTTCGGCACCCTCCCACGCGAGGGTTCACTTGGAGCCACCGACACCTGCGCCACGTCGGCATGGCGCAGCAGCGCAGCCCGACCCCTTGGGCGGCAGCGGCCGTTGCGGCCCAGCCGACAACGCTTGTGCAAGAGGCGGCGACGACGATGGACCAGGTGACGATCCAGAAACCTGCTAAGCGCAGCGGCGGTCCAGGCGACCAGGTCTCCGGAACAATGCAGTGCCGCCTGGAGACCTCCTACAAGACGCTGCAGAGCACCAGCGAGCACGGCGACATCATCCAGCACAACGAGATGGTGTTCTACGGCCTCTACAAGCAGAAGGAGTGCATAACCATGAGTTTGACTGGGATCGCCGCCAGCACGAGCCCGAATCAGTATGAGGAGCTCGAGCGCACTCATGTGACGGAGCTCTTGAGGCAGCAGCTCGACGATAACAGCAGGGCCATTGAGCACTGCCGCGGCGTTGAGAGCATCCTCGGCAGCCAGAGCAGGCTCCACCAGGGCCCCTGCCCGTAGGAGCTAGACTACACGAGGCTCCAGATCGACGAGCTGGAAGGCCATTCTACCAAGTGGGCGGAGAGTGACAACGGCTGGGGCTACGACGAGGTGGCGGCGGTGGATCAGAGCAGTCTCGACAGCCCGCAGCAGCCGCGCAACAGTGGCACGCAGCAGCGCCCGAAGTGCACGAATCCTAGCACGTCCATCCAGGGGTGTACGCCGTACGTGAAAGTGTTGCCGACGCAGCTGCAGCTCCAGCCCCCGCCCCCGCCAGGCATTCCAGCGGAGCCGAGCGCGCCGAGCCCGAGCGGGGACCCTCGCTTCCGCGACCCGTCGGTCGCAGAGAAGGCGGGGTTGGGACTCGGCTGCGCGTCGCGACCAGCCAACAGTCTGCCCTATGTTTAGAGGAGCCCGGCCTGCCAGCGCCAGAAGCTTTCCCGCCCAGCATTCTCTTGCCAATGAGGCTAACTAGCGACGGAGAGTAGCCGACTAGCGGCAGGCGGGCTCCCACTCAGTTCAGCAGCAGCAGGCCGCCATTTGTTTACTCTCTCTCTCTCTCTCTCTCTCTCTCTCTCTCTCTCTCTCTCTCTCTCTCTCTCTCAGGGGCGGGGGGGCGGGGGGGCGGAATTGCTCTCACTGGCCTCGGGCGCGTCCCAGTCGGGGAACGCCCAGGGCCGCTTGCGTCCGCCATCCAGCCACCCAGGGCAGGGTCTCCCCGCTACGGCGCAGCTGCTAAGGCAGCGCGCGCCAGGCACTCCCCGATGGGCAGTCAAGAGGGCCTGCATCCGCATGTTCACCCAGGGGTCGCCCTGCCTTTTTCTAGGCGTCGTGACCTCGACCCCCAAGGGCCTTATTCTTATGATTTTCCTCCTCCTCCTCCTCTTCCTCATCCTCCCCCTCCTCCTCCTCCTCGTTATCCTCCCCCTCCTCCTCCGTAGCCATTTTGGCTCAGGGCCCTTTTGGCTGTCCAGTGCTTGCTGGCGCTTGCGCTTCAGAGCAGCTGGGTGTCAGCGGGCCAAGTTGGTTCGCCTCTCGGTTTGAACGATTCTAGGTTCGAAGCAATGCCTGGCGCGCCTCCCTGGCGGGCTCCCCGCGCAGCTGCGGCGGCTGGCGGAGGGGGCCGCGCCTGGGCGAATGCAGGAGGAGGTGTCGGCCAGTCTCATCCTGCTGGCAATTTGGTGTGCCTCAATCCTAAACGCCGCTGTGCGAAGAACAAGCCGCATTTCTGGTTCTGTAAGCACTGCATCACGATTCGCGGTCAGCATGAGCCTCCCACCCGCCACGTGGGGAATGCAGCTGGCCAACCTCAACCTCTTCCTCCTGGCCCAGTCGCTGGCGGTGCTGGCGGCCAGGCATCAGAGCTGGAGCAGATGGTGTCCTTGGCGAACAAGCTGGGGGACACAGCCCTGGCAAAGCAGTACCAGGATAAGGTTGATGCCCAGAAGAAAGCCTTTGTCCCAGTCCAGCCACTCCAGCAGCAAATCAATCTTGCTCACCGGCAGGTACAAGCCCTGGAGCACAAGCTTGCTAAGGAATTGGACGCACTGGACAAATGGGAGCAGCGCGTTGTCAACAAGAAGGAAGAACGCAGCAAACTTCGAGCGGAGCTTGCAGAACAGGATGAGTTACACAACCTGCTTGTCGGCCAACTTCACGCAGAGACGCACAAGGCTCAAGCTGGTGCTCCTGCGATTCCTGTGCTGCAGCTGCGCAACATTATGGACGGCAATGCTATCGAGTTCGACATCTTAGGTCTATTCGCCGACTTGGAGGACTACGAGATCCCAGAGCAGGATCGCAAGACCATTGACAAGCGAGCCGAGGAGTTGGAGACGGGCCTCCAGCGGATGGTCACTTCCCTCTTCGGCAACTGCATCAAGAAACTCGACGCTATCAAGGCGGCCCACGCAGACCACCTCAATAGGCTCCAGAAGAAGCGGAAGGCCTCTGAGCCTGCCGCGGCCGCTGGAGTCGCTGGAGGAGCCCCGCCTGAGCCTGCGCCGCCTGCTGCCGGAGGGGCTGGAGGCCCGCCCGCGGCTGGAGAAGGAGCTTCCTCCGACTCTGCACCGAAGGGCCCAAGCTTGGACGGGCAACAGCCCGCGACGCCACCGAGTAAGGTCGATGTGCGTGAGCGAGCCCGTTGTTTGGACCAGCAAAGGGTCTCCCCCCCTGCGAGCGAACCCGAGGAATAAGCGCGAGCAGTGGGGGCAATGCTATGTTTCACGTAGGCCCCCAGGGCCCAGTTTTGGTAATGAGTTTTTAGCCATCCCCACCATGCCCGAATCTCCCAATTTTGCGCTGTCAGTAGATGCTGCGAATTGCACGGCCTGGTCTTCGATCAAGTCCTGGCCTGGGTCTACTTCGTCACATGATGTCCTTGTGCAAGAGCACAGGCTGCGGGATAGCGAATCCATAGGAGAAGCATCTAAATGGGCCTGGTCTAATGGGCGGCGTGGGCTCTTTGCGCCCGCTCTCTCGTCTCCTGGAGGCGGCGCCTCTGGAGGCGTCGCCATTCTGCTGAAGCCGGCCCTGGGTTTGTATACTCTTGAAGGTGGTTCGATTTTGGTTCCTGGCAGGGCCATCCAGGGGTGCGCGCAGATTCCAGGGGGTCACACTGTTCTGCTTCTCAGCCCATATCTTCATGATTCAGAAGGGAATTCAGATCGCAATCTCCAGTTGCTTGCGGACGCGGGCAGTGCGATCGAAGTTTCCGACAAGCCCTTCGTGCTGGGGGCTGAGTACAACATGTTGCCAGACACGCTCAAGTCTAGCATGTTTGCTTCCAAGCTGTCGTCCAACATCGTCTAGCCAGATGTTCCTGGGACTTTCCTGGGATCTGGGGGTCAGCTCAGTATGTATGATTACTTTGTGGCTTCATCGGGGCTCACAAAGTCTATCTCGCAGGTATTGGTCGATCATGGGTCAGACATCAAGACGCATTATCCGTCTACTATCACCTTCTATCCAGATGCGGCTTCGTTATGCGCCCTGTCGTTCGCGAAGATCCCCAAGATCCAGGTTGAGGTTCCCATCGGGCCTGCATGTGAGCCTCCGTCTGCTGAAGTGGTGCTGGATTGCGCCCGCCACGGTTTGGATCTAGTACAGAAGCGTGCCAAACGTTCAGACATGCAACGTCATTTGGATACCTTGTATCATCTCTGGGCAGATGCAACTGAAGTGGAGCTGGCCTCTTCGCGTTTCGAGCAGTTGCAGTCACCTGGCCTGCGAGGTAGACCGCCGAAGCTCACCTGGGTCAACATTTTCGGCTCGGATCGGCGCCGTCGCGAGGTCAGGCAGCCTGGCATCGTCGGCTTCCGCTGGCTGTGCAAGGCGGTCGCTGGGCTCCGCTCTGTGCTAGCTGCTGGAGCAGGCTATCAGGCTTGCAAGCCGTATATTCAGTCTATCTTGGATCCTCCAGAGAATGTTAAGGATAAGTTGCAGGATTGCCAGGGTGAGATTCAGAAGATTCAGGTTCTCTTGGGCTCCTGTGGTTCCCAGGATCTCCAGGAGAAGCGTCTGGAGTATCTGGAGGAACTGGAGGCTGCTCTTTCCGCGTCTCTCGAGAAGTACGCTGGTCAGGCTAAAGTCGCTGCACAGCGTTCTTGGCGAGCCTGGCTGCTGGATGGCATCGATGCTGGTGGCAGGCGTGCACATTCCTGGAATAAGGAACAGGCCCCCTGGGCGCCTACGACCACCTTGTCATCTCACGGCCAGGTCCTAGCCGACCCGTGCAGCTTACTCGCTTCGGAGGCCTTGAATTGCGCCAATAGTTGGGAAAGTTTTCAGGAGGAGCCCGAGGATAAGCCTATCGAGTACCAGGGCCCCTTGGATTTATCGTCTCCTGAGGCGCTCAGAGATATTTCCAGGAGTTATTGCAAATTTTCGGCTGTGTGTATCGATGGTTTTCACTGCAAGCATAGTTGTTCCCTTTCGGGGCCTTTTCTTCTCGCGCTCTCCATCCGCTATAATATCATGGAGTCCACGTCTATGCTTCCGTGACAAATTAGAGCCATCGTTCTGTTTATGCTGGAGGGGCCCTCGGGGGGATATCGCCCCATAGGGTTATGCAGTGCAGTGTGTAGGATCTGGGGAAGGGCCCGCGGGAATGTACGCAGTTCCTGGGCGGCCAAGAACGCCAGATCATATCTTGCTGCCTCTGCCTTCTGCGGGGCCAGCGACGCCGTCTGGCGCCAGGCAGCGAGGTCAGAGCTAGGAGTCAGGAGGGGAGACGTAGCTGTTAGCGTGCTCTGGGACCTCTACAAGTTCTACGAAAGGAATCCCTTAGATGTTCTCCTGGCTCGGGCGGGCATGCGGGCTTTCCCTCGTTGTCTGATCAGGTTAGCTGTCAGTGCTTATCGCGGGCCAAGGTTTGTATCGCTTTCCACTCTGGTGAATGGTCCACACTATGCTACCCTGGGTGTTATAGCTGGTTGCTCTATAGCTACAACATGTGTCAGAATCTTTCTGATCCTTGCCCTGGATATGCGGGTTCTTCCTAAGCAGCTGTACTTCCATGCTTACATTGACGACTATGGTTTATCGGCTGTAGGTTCAGAAAGGCATGTAACAGGGCACATCAAGGAGTCTGCGGCAATGCTAGCGGACATTGTTAGGACCGAGTTGCGCAGCAGGATCTCGGAGGACAAGGCCGCCCTCATCTCCTCGTCCCCGGAGCTCGGTCAGGAGTTGCGCAAGTTCTTTGGAGGCTTGAGTGGTAGTTCAGTCTCATCTGCTGTCAATCTTGGCATAGACGACACCGTCGGTCGTCCGCGCAGGCTTCCCAAACAGGGCCCTGAACATCAGCAGAGGAAAAAGGTTCTGAAGACTGTCTCTCCTGTGGTCAGGTATGCTAAAGAAAGTTGGTCTAATCAGCTGCGTGAGTTCGAGTTTGCGTTCCTTTTAGCCAGCTGAGAGAGGCGTGGACCTCCGCGTTTGCTGCAGGTAACGCTACGTGGTGCAGTCGCTCAGGTCCTTTGTCAGCTGCTCGCTTTTCCTTGGAGAGGATTGGTTGGTCCATGGCCGACTTCGCGACCCTGGTCACGGACGCAGGGGTGGAAATCAGTCTCACCACCACCTCCCCAAAACTCATCAAGAGGCATCTGCACCAAGGGGTCCTGAGGCCCTTGGAGAAGTATTATGAACAAAAGCTGGGGTTCGAAGGCAGGTCATGTTTCGACGTCGTCAAGCAGCAGCTCAGGTCCAGGAGGCTTACGCCTTTGCAGAAAGGCTCGCTCAAGTGTTTTGCCTGTGACGGGTTGTGGACGAAGACCCGTGCGCAGGCTCCAGGCTACGCCTTAGAAGGTGACGATCTCCTCTGTGCGCTGTATAAAAGTGCTCCTGATACGATCCAGCATCGGTTATATCAGTGCCCAGTCGACGAAGATCGTAGATTGGAGATCGTTGACCTACAGTTCGTGCAGAATGCTCTGGAGGCCCAGCCTGATCAGGAGGATTTCCAGCTCTATACCAAGGCGTGTTTCCCGCATCCAGGTGACAAGCTGCCGCCGCCCGCCAAGGAGTCCACAATTTCAGTGTCTTGGGCTGATTCGACCTCGACCAGTACTGAGATCTCAGGGCATGTGTTTTTTGACGGGTCCCAGACCAAGTGCGATGTTCCTGAATTCAACAGGGCTGGTTGGGGTTTGGCTGTTTTCAATGGTGACCTAGAGCATGTTTGTTCCATTTGGGGCCCGATCTGGGCCCACCTCCCGCAAACGTCCCAGGCTGGAGAGTTCGGCGCCTACGATGCCTCAAATGAGTTTCTTGTTGGCCCATCCGTGGGCTACAGTGATTGCAGTAATGTAGTCAAGCAGTTTGCTCAGCCTGGTGTTAGGCAGACTCACTATAAGAGACCATATGCTGGCATGTTTCTGAAGAGGAATTCTCTTTTTTCTCGAGTTGTGAAGGTTCGTGCGCATGTCAAGGACAGCGACGAGCTAACAGATTATGAACGTTTCTGCAAGAGAGGGAATGATGCAGTTGACCAAGCTGCTAAGCAGGGCGCAGCTTCCCACCCACAGCCCTCGCCATCTGAGCTGCAGGAGGTTTCGCGCCTCACGACTGCAGCTAGGAAGGTGTGTAAGCTCGCCTACTCCCTCCTCCCCCTCTGGCCAAAACTGGATCTGACCAGTGTGCCCTGGTACAGGCAGTCAGAGCCTGTAGCCAAGGTGGAGCCTAATTCAGTCGCCCGCCAGTGGCACTGGCGCCGCACTTTGTGGCGTTGCCAAGCGTGCCTTCAGTTCAAGCGTCAGCAAGCCAGACCCCACGCAGGCAAGTGCTCTGGTGTATTGCCGTCTGTGGCTCTCGGTTTCCAGGACCGTGGTCATCGGGTGATTGGTCTGGAATGCTCCAACGAAACCATCTGTGCATGAGATGTTTCGGGTACACATGTGGTGGTCAGTTTAAGAAGCTTCGGGACGAGTGTAGGCCAGAGGTGAAAGGCAAGTTCAGTAAATATTATTCTGCTGTGTTGCGGTCGCTCAGCCGTGGGCTGCACCCCAAGCTTGCTGGGGTAACGTGCCAAGTTTTGCACCTTGATGATATTGAGCAGGAGGCGGAGGACCAGAGTGTTGGTGTGGTTGAGGCGTCGTTCGAGTCGGGTGGGGGGGGCCGTCTCGTGCAAGTCGCTAGGCCTGATCCGTCTCCTGCTCAGAGTTCCTCCCCCCAGACCCCGAGGCCACCCGTGCCCTTGGTTCCGTCTGGTCTGGAGGGGAGGACGAATTCGGATTCTTTTGCAGAGTGAGAGAAGGCTGCGCGCTTCCTCTTCGCCCCACCAGGCCGTCTCTTGCCAATGCGTTCGAGAGTAGCCCCGCCGAGCAGCAGAGGACATGCAGGCAGCGCCTCCTCCAAGAGGAGGATGATGCCCCCCTTCTGATGAAGGATGCTCGTGTTAGGTCTGCGGAGTCTGATGACTCTGACTGACTTTGGTCCTTGGGGTGCCCGTCGTTCGCGTCAGCCACCGCCTAGGTCCGCTTTTGTGCCAGATTTATCTGGCCTCTCCCCGGTGTCACCTCCTGGGCACGGTGCGGAGTTATAACAAAAATCCTCCTCCTCCTCCTCCTCCTCCTCTTCCTCCTCCTCCTCCTGTCACGGAAACACGTACAACATCGCGAATCAATAAACCCGACCGGGTCCCTGGGCCCATCTTTTTGCTGGATTCCCGGGCCGGATCGATCTGTGATGATCCCAGGGTCTGAAGTGGGGCGCAAAAGGCCTGGTGCGACAACGCTGCGACCCCCTCTGGCGGACGCCAGCGTAGCCAGCGCCCGTCGACGCAGTGAGTGGCCCTTTTGGCCCTCCGTTTACACTCTTGCTGCGCCCGCGGCGCCGCTCAGACGCGAGCCTCAAGACGTACAAGATCGCCCGCGGCCACATCCAGAAGAGAAAGCCGCCGCTGGCGCTGCTGGAGGCCTGGAGCCCACGATGGGGGAGAGCGGGGAAGGGGGTGGAGGGAAGGAGAGAAGGAACGCGGAGGAACCTAGGTCTCCGAGGATCGAATGTTTTGAAGACCTGGCAGGTTGTCCTAAGTGTCGGTTTCCTTGGCTCGTTGTCGGTCCCCGGGGTTACCCAAACTCGGGGAACATTGGGGCCGCAGAGTGAAGAACCGACATCGGATAATGTTTTGGAGGTGAGGGGGGGGGACACGTAGAAAGGGAGGGAGGGTTTTGCGGCCACGCGCCAGAGTTTTACACCCTGGCGGGATCTCTTCTCCGAGGTGATGCGGCTGGTGGACAGAATCTTGTATCACCCGCGCGACTGGGGTACTGGCACAAACTTCAACCCGCCCTCAAACCTTGAACCTCGAATCCCTGGGGCGCGCCGCCGAAGGGGGGGCCAGGACGGCTGTCGTGGCATCGGCAGTGTCGGCGGAGAGGCGGTGTTTGCGCCGATGCCAGAGCTCATCGCCGAAGAGGCCATCTTGGCCGAGGTACCGGCGCAGCGTGAGGGGTGCGCTCGCGCCGCCAGGGTTGGCCAGGGACGAGGCCAGCCCGGCCGCGGCAGAGGCAGCGCTCGAGAAGAGCGTGCGCCCGCGTCGGTGTCCAAGGCGATCTCGGGACGGGCCACCACGGCTCGACCACGGCGGGTGCGGTGTCTGCTGAGGACGAGCCCGCGTCGCTGCATGGGCAGATCCCAGAAGAGGCCAACACGACCTCGACAGTGGAGGTGTCGGAGGAGAGCGCGCCAGCGTCGCAGCGCGGGCAGAGGCCAACATGGTATCTATCGCCGGAGTCAGAAGAAGTGACGGTGGTGCAGGCGCCCCTGAAAATCGCGGACGAGGCCACCCACAGTCAAGACTGGGCAGGCACGGAGATACGGCACACGCTAGGTCAGTTGTAGAGTAACAGCGCTCGCCACTGCGCCCATCATGCAGAACAGATGCGCGCACCTGCTTCCATCGTAGTAATTGGAGGCAGAGAGACAAGAAGGGAGGCGGGAAGGACGAGGAAGATGACGATGAGGAGGATGACGAGGATGAGAAGGAGGGGGAGGAAGAGGAGGACGAGGAGGAGGAGGGGGAGGAAAGAGGAGGAGGAGGAGGGGGAGGAGGAGGAGGAGGAGGAGGAGGAGGAGGAGGAGGAGGAGAAGTGGCAGCTGCATCACCCGAGGTGGTCCTCACTTCAGCGCCCTCGCTCAGGACGCTGCAGTGAGGACCGCCTCGGGCTCGCAGCGGGCCTTGGCCCGCGGGCCCTGCCTCGGGCTCTGGGCCGGGGGGGGGCCTCCGCGTGGCCTCGGCCCGCCGTCGCAGAGGAGGGAAGCCCCCCATGAGCTCCTCGGCTGGCATGCCCTCGTGGTCGCGCGAGGCCTCAGGAAGGAACACCAGGCACAGGCGCAAATCGACGCCGATGCCCAGCAAGATCTGGACGTCGGGGAACTGGAGGGGAGGACGACCATCCAGGAGATGTGGAGGCACGCGATCCTGGAATCCGTGCCTACTTCTTTGCGCCTCCCCGGGCCCCTGGAGAGGAGGAGTGCAGCCCGCGGCGAGGTCGGAAGAGGACGCGGCTCCGCTCCGCTGCCCACACCGCACACCGCGACTGCGGCAGGGGCGCGGGTGGAGCATGTGACGACACGGCGCTCACGGCAGCAAAGATGGGCCGGGATTCGCCTCAAAGTTCTCGTCAGGACTCAGACCAGGAGAGGACTGGGGAGTAGCGGTACCGGTGCCCTTCGGCAGCAAATCATGGGAGCCTTGTGTACCCTCGTAATTTTGTCTTGCCTGTCGATGAGCATCGATTAGCGTCTGGGAGTCGAATTAGCGTCTGTTAGCGTCGATTAGCGTCGTTTTAGCGTCGATTCAGCGCCGACTAGTGTCGACTCGCAAGAGCCGACAAGATGATATGGGAGGCCCCCATGAGTTGCCACCGACCTGTACCCTTTGTTTTCCCCATTCTCCCCTCATCTTCCCGAATGGCGCGGCACTCGGGAGGATGAGGGGACAATGGGGGCGCCGCGCCCCCCCTCCGCGGCCTTCTTGCTGGCCGATCACCGCTGGCCGAGGGCTACCCACCGCCTGGGGCTCCTAGCCTGAGTCCTCGTGTCCGCCCCGCCCTCCTCGATCCTACCCGATCCTCCTCCCCCCAGGTACTCGATCCCCCCCCTCTCCTCCTCTACCCGCCTCCTCCTCCTCCTCCTCCTCCTCCTCCTCCTCCTCCTCTCCTCCTCCTCCTGCCCGCCTCCTCTCCTCCTCCTCCTCCTCCTCCTCCTCCTCCTCCTCCTCCCCCCGCCCTGCCCTCCCGCTCCGCCTCGATCCTCCTCGATCCCCCTCCCCCCCCGCCTCCTCCTCCCCGGTCCCCCCCCCGTCCTCCCCCGGGTCCTCCCCCGATCCCCCACCCCTGGGGCATCCTCCCCCTCGCTCCTCCGCCCCTCCCGCCGCCCCCCCCCCCGTTTGCCGACACCCCGTTCCCGTCAGAGCCGCCGCGCCCCCCGAGCCGCGCCCGCTGCGCCAGCCAGCGGCCCGCGCCGCCGCGAGAGGTCGCGGACTGGGGCGAGCACGTCCCCGTGAGGCACCAGCGCGAGGCGCCGGCGCCCCGAGCGCCCGCCGACCTCCGCGGGGGGGCGGAGCGACCAGTCGTGGGAGGGACCTCTCGCTGGAGTGGCCTCCGGTGCGGGCCCAACGGGCCCCCCCCCATCGCTGGGCGCGAAGCGGTAGCTCATCGAGGAGAAGGGGGCCCCTGGCCCTGATGACATACACATGGTTCGTTTCTAGTTCTTCGAGGGTTCTTTGATTTTTTTGGGGGGCGAGATCCTTTCATTTCTCATGGCTCTATCTGGGCCTCTTCCTGGCCGCCAGGGGGTGAGGCACAACTAGAAACGAGCACACTTAGAAATGAGCACGATTAGAAATGAACGACGTGTAGTGAAGACGTGGCCTCCCCCCCTCCCTGGCAGCTCGGGTGCCCTCAGATCCGTACATCGAACATGGCACTGAACTTACATAAACTGTCGGAGTTCCGCGCGGATTGCTTGGATCGGCGCTGGACCCCCTGGCGGTTATTCCGGCGCCGCCCCTGGCCCGCTCGCGCGAGGAAGGGGAGTCCAGCGCCGAGAAGTGATGTTCATGCCGCTTTTGTTTCTGCATGCAGGCAGGTCAGGGGCAACGATCAGGGGTCGGATGGGCTCAGGGGGGGAAAGGCAACGGCCCCCGATCGCCCAGTCATGGCCGATACAGTGGGGGCGCGCACCAAGAAACCACTTGCCTTTCGTCAGGGTACCCTGTGTTTCTTCGCTCCGCGCGCTGCGCGGTGGCTTCCCGCGGCCGTCGGAGAAGCTGCTGCGTTCAGAGTGCTCCGGGTTTCTCCTCAGGTGCACCTCGAGCGCGGGTTTTCAGGGTTGGGTTTCTTGCGAGGTTTTCTTGCGGCCGCGCCCGCACTGTAGGGGCCCGATAGCCCACCCTGCCCTGAAGCGTGCGGGCTCGCCATCGGGGGCCTATCGCCGATCCATCGTCGATGCATCGCCGACCGACTCCAGGTCGATCGGGTATCCCTGCGATGACGTCGGCCTCGGTCCCTCTTCTCCCGCGCGGGCCCCGGAGGCGAGGGCCGCCAGAGATACCCCATTCTCGTCCTGGACTTCCCCACGACCGCGACGACGACGACGACGACGACGACGAGGACGTCGACGACGACGACGATGACGTCGACGACGACGATGACGACGACGACGACGTCGACGACGACCACGACGACGACGACGACCACGACCACGACCACGACGCCTCCCCACCCCACCCTCCCAGCAGCGTCCAGCGTCCGACCTCCAGCCTCCAGCATCCGACCTTCCACTCCCACCTCGACCCATCGAGCTCCAGACCACACCAGATCAGCACTCCGACGTCCAGCAGCCGGCATCCGACTCCCGAGCCACCTCCACATCGACCACCAGTCGCCCTGGGCGATTCTTCAGGGCTCTGGTCTCCCTGCGCCTAGGGCCAGTCCCGCCCGACAGACACCACGCGCTTCGCTTCCCCCTCCCCTCCCCACCCCATTCAACTCTGGAGGAGTAGGTGGGTGCTTCTCCCGAATCTTGTCGCCGCGTCTTTGGTCTAGGCTTCCCAGATGGGGTCGGAGAAGACGGGGTCGGAGGATTGAGCCGCATCGCCGATGAACGGCGATGTGGCTCGACGTGGAGGCCGACTTTCTGCACACCCACGTCACCGAAGCATCGCCGACGTCGCCGATGAATCGGCGGTGCTCCGACCCGCACTCTCCGACCCCATCTTGGAGGTCTCTGTTCCTGAAGTGGCCTTTGTGGACACACGGCTGTCGTTCTGACTCCGATTCCCCCCGTGCCAGGGGAGAGAGGGAGAGAGAGAGAGAGAGAGAGAGATTGAGGGCGTAGGAGGAGGAGGAAGAGGAGGAGGAGGAGGAGGAGGAGGAGGCGGAGGAGGGAAGAGGAGGAGGAGGAGGAGGAGGAGGAGGAGGAGGAGGCGGAGGAGGGGAGGAGGAGGAGGAGGAGGGAGGAGGAGGAGGAGGAGGAGGAGGAGGAAGGAGGAGGAGGAGGAGGAGGAGGAGGAGGGAGGAGGGAGGAGGAGGGATGCTCCGATTCCCCCCGTGCCAGGGGGAGAGAGGGAGAGAGAGAGAGAGAGAGAGAGAGAGAGCGAGAGAGAGAGGGCGCGGGCGGGGGCAGCGCACGGGGGGCGGGCGCCGCTCCCTCGGAGGCGCTTCGGAGGCGCATGGATGCGCAACTCCGCACTCGGCCCCACCCCCCCTCGCCCCCCCCCAGCAGGGCTCCTTAGGGCTCCTGTCGACGCTTCCGGTTCGATTCTATTCGATCTCGATGGCTTCCGATTCCGATTCGATTCGTCTTCGGATCCCGGTATGGACGCCAATTTCTAAATGGAGGCCTACTAGCCTGCCGATTCCCGCCGACTCGACTTTTCCCGACTCGGCTGACGACTTCTGCCGATCCGATTCATTTCGATCGCTGATCCGATTAACCGATTCGATTCTGGGCTCTCCTGCCCCCCACCCCATTAGCAGTCGTCCGGCCATGGGCACACGTGGGTGCGAAGTCTCTGTCGGGTCCCCGACCCCACATGGGCGCGACGTCTCTGTGGGTACAGATGTCGGATGGCATCTCTATTGTGGGCATGCAGTATCGTACACCAGTCACAATGAGAAGTGCACGTCTGTCGTACTAGATGCGCGCGACTGAGCCAAATAGGCAGCAGCACAATGATCTGCCACCGCACACGTTTCCCATAATTCGCAGGCCCCCCCTTGAAAGGGTGCAGCTCTGGGGAGGCTGGACTCAGAATCTGTGCTGGTCTATCCGCGGTCGAACGCCGGCCTGATCTGGCACAGTTCCGTGTCATGCCCCCGCAATCCCATGCAATCCGGCCTGATCTTGCCTAATCTTGGGCTCTGTTTGGACTCATGCGGCCGAGTGGCCCCTCAATCGGGCTCCGTAGAGCCTTTCATCGTTCTCACGAAGACCTCCCATGGGTTGCCTCCCAATCCCTCTGTTCAGGGTTTCCTAGAACTTTTGTGTCCCTTGTGGCACAGTCTTGCCAGCACGACCCAAGCATACTTATACTATGCGTGCGTCGGCATCGAAAGGGCGACGCGCACTCTTAGAAATTTGATTCCCAACCATCCTGTGGTGCTGGGTCCTCGTTTTGAAGAGACAGCGCCCCGCGTCTCCTTTCCTCTCCTTTCTCCTCCCCCTCATCTCACCCTTGCCTCTGTCCTCCGCATGTCTGTTTCGGCACACACACACACACCTTACACGTTTCGTGCCCCCATAGGGAGCTCCACCGAAGGCCCAAATGTGCCCCCCGCATCCATGTTGGCACACCCCTCACACGTTTCGTGGCCCCAGAAGGGGCTCCGCAGAAGGCCCAGATGCCAGCGCTCGCACGCGCCCACCGCGCCCATTTTGGCACACCCCTTACACGTTGCGAGGCCCCATCGGGAGCTCCACCGAAGGCCCAAATGCCAGCGCTCGCATACGCCCACCACACCCATGTTGGCACACCCCTTACACGCTTCGTGGCCCCGTAGGGAGCTCCACCGAATGCTGTGCACACAACGACGGTGCCCACAACTGCATATGGTTGGGTCATTCATCAGGCTACTCGTATAAGCTACTTGGCGGGCGCATTCTCGCCATAAACCTCGGGAGAGGATGTCCTGTAAGGTGTCTGTGCTCCATGCTCGTGTCGGACGTGCGCCTCCAACACCAGCACACAGTACTATTGTCTCCTTCGGCACCCTACTGGCCAGGGTTTCCTAGACCATAGACACGCCAACGGCAATGCAGGTAACGGCGATGTAGGTGTCGGTGTTGTAGGTGGGGGTGGGGGGTCGTGGCCAACACCCGATTGTAGGAAAGGCTTCTTCGCGCTGCTCTGCAGCTTGTTCTGCGCGAGTTCGGCGCCGCGAAAACCAGCTTCCCGACATCGCCATTCACCAGCATCGCTGTCAGCGTGGCCTTGGCTGGCCTCCACGGTGGCCCTCCCAGGGCAGCACTGCTTCTGCCCTGGCCCCGCGCGGGCCTCGGAGGCGGCGCGCCTCCGTGCGCTTGCCTGCACGCTCCGCCCCGCGCGGGGGGGGCAGCCGCCGTCGTCGCCCGGCCGCCGCCGCCGGTGGCCGTGCCGCTGCGGGCATCCCGTCGGTCGTCCCTCGTGCCGCTGTCGCCGTCGCCGCCTCAGCCCCCGCCGTCGCCATCGCCGCCTGCCACCGAGATGGATCTTCAGAACCCCGCCCCCCGATGGTGGGAACTGAGGATCCTTTCGATGCCCTCATTGACGGACTGGGGCCCCACTCACAGTGGAAAATAACTGCTTCTCCGCGGCACCCGCCGCGCAACAACGACGACGACTACGACTACTAGGAAGAGGGGGAGGAGGAGGGGCAAGCAAGCAAGCAAGACCCGGGCAGCCGATGCCCTCTGCTCTGTGGCCCACCCCTGCTGGGCGAGTGCTGCAGCCATGACAGAACGCCGCTGGTGACATCAATGCGCAACCTGGGCCAGCCTGCGGGACGCCACAGTTCAAAGGGGGCCTGCTGAGCCCGCGTGAGCACGGAGGCGCACCACACTACAGTCAGCGCGCCTAGAGACGAGGCTCAGTGCCCTTGGGACCATCGCTGCGGAGGGAGGCCCCCAGGGAGCACCAGGTCTCGGGACAAGTCGGGAGCAGTGCTGCAGCCTCTTCGGACCGACCTTGATCTCCGCTGTGCGCGCGCGCGCCTTTGCTTGTGCCGATCTACTCGCACTCACTGCCCGCTCCACCCCACTCACACCGCCTCCCCGCTCCCCTCTCCCACACTAGTAAAACGCTAGGCGGAAACTCTCAGCCGAAAGGCGGAGGATATTCAGGTATTTGAGACGTGAATAAAAAAGGCGAACCAACCTCACGGCCAACATGTGCCCTCATCACCAGCTCGGATGACGATATGTAGCTCCCGACGCTGTGTCTTCAGATCTCTGAGGAGTGACCTGGCTCTCCCGCTACCTGATGCTGCCAACCGGCGAAGTCCAAGTAGATGGACCGACGCCTGCACTCGCCCTCTCGAGAGCGCTCTGGAGGCGGGCTGCCGATCTCCACAGAACTCCCGCCGTCGCCGGCCCGCTGATTATCGCCAGGCGCAGCTTCCGCTATCGTGACCTTCGCGCGAACTCGGTGGCTTGGTCCCCCGTCTTGTCTTTGTAGCGCTGCGGGAGCTACGGCCTCATGAACGGGCTGATCGTGATGGGGCTCCGCATGATGTGCAGCTCGGCCTCGCCCGCGTTCTGGTTGTCCTGGCCGAGCGCCTTCTTGATGGGAAACTGGTTACAGTCAGCCCGCAGTCAGTAAGGATGGGCAGCCTTCCCAAGGGTACCCTTTGCGTCCTTGTCCCTTCGGCCCATCCTTGGCTTTGTGTTTCTGGCCGCGCCCCGCTCGAAAAGTCTCGAAACGGCATTCCAAGGCCCTTGCATCTTTACAGCGCATGCCTATAATGCGGGCCGACTGTCGCGTACCGGCTCGTTGGCCTCCTCGCGGCCCATCATTGTCACCAACTTGACGATCTGCTCGAGGTTCGCCTTCGCATCGTCGGGCAAGTCCTGAATCTTCGCGAGTGTGGAAATAATGCGCCCAAAGATGTGGAGATGCGGCGGCCCGAGGTCTCTCTTGCCCTCCTCCGTGCTCCTCCGTGCACAGTCTGCGGTACTCCTGGCCCATGCTCGGCCCTGCCGCCACCACTGGATGAAGCAGCGCCAGGCTGAGGCAATCCACAGCGCGCCCATCAGGATGCGCAGCACCTGCGTGTTGCTGAGCGTGAGCTTCTGCAGCGTGAAGGCTTGTTCCCGTATCGGCGCATCCACATCGTCGTCTAAGCCAAGCCCATCCGCCTTGCCACGTGCACGCTGGAGCCGCTGGCGTCCGCCTTTGCCTCCCCGTGGCCCGGCGTCCTCTTGGCCTGATGCCGCCTGGGTTGGGAGGCCGATCATCCAAGTCGCCATCTGGAGGTCCAGCTGCGTGCAGTTTTACGTGATCGAGGTGCTCTGTGAGCTCAGAAGTGATGTGCTAACAGAGCACGCGCGTGTGATAAGATGCCTCTACCGGCTGAAACTCGAACCAGACGGCTCTGGTGGGACATCGCATCGGCTTCGAACATGGCATCGCCCAGACATGTCGTATACAGATCGCTCTAGATGCAAAAACCTTGCGGCACGAGGAGGAGGAGAAGGAGGAGCATGAGGAGGAAAAGGAGGAGGAGGAGGAGGAGGAGGAGGAGGAGGAGGAGGGGCGGAGCTTATTCCCCGCCGATAGAAACAGGGGGTGGGGGGATCCCCCAAACTGAAGACCTACCTCGGTCAACTGCCCGTCTTTTTCTCGGCCTGGACCTCGTGCCCCTTCGTTTGGCGCGCGCGAGGTCGGCCGAATATCCTCTAGAACTCTCAGTCTCTCTCTCTTCTCTTTCTCTCTCTCTCTCTCTCTTTCTTTTTCTCTTCAGGGACAGGACGAGGAAGTTCTGAGGAACTTCCTCGTCCTGGCCCCGATGCCCCTCGCGGCCGGATTTCCGTGAGCACACGCTCGCGCGCGTGGTCAAACACACACTCGTTGCGCTGAGTACCTGCGGTCTCTACCTCTCTCTCTCTCTCTTTCTCTTTCTCTTTCTCTTTCTCTTTCTCGCTTTCGGAGGTGTGGGGAGGGGGGCGCTCCCCGACCCCACCAGGATGGAGGTACCCAGGTTCTGCGGGGAGATCTCCCCCGAGGAGGGCCCCCGACTGGAGCTGCACCCCCTCCTCTCTGTGATTTGCGCGTGTGTCCGACGCTGCTGTTAACACTCCCCTCCTGGTGCGGCAGGCAGCGCCAGCAGGTTCTGCAACATGTAGGGGGCATCGAGCGCGAACCCCGATGTTTGCACGCCTACCCCGGATCCCATCTCTGCCCCGTCTTTCAAGCAGTGGTGACGCGTCCTGGCTCGCCCATATGCCTACCAAATAATATTCACATACCATGTTGTGGTCTGCGCGAAATGTTTTTAGAACACATATGGCTGAGTCTGTCTTGTTTAACACATCGGGCTTATGCTCTAACAACATTGTTTTGTTCTCAGAACATGTGTGGGTCCTAAGAACATGTCGTGGTAGGCCTATAGGAATGCCGGGACGGTCGGTCCCTGCTCAAGTCGCCTTTCTCCTCCAGGGGAGGCGAGAGGCATAGCGACAGCTCCATCGCGCCGGTCCTGCCCCCAGTCTCGTCTACACGCAAGCATGACCCTTTGCCAGCGGGACCGTTGGTGCGCGCCTGTCGCGTGGAGGGGGGGGGGGCGCGTGGGTGGGAGGAGGAGGAGGAGGAGGAGGAGGAGGAGGAGGAGGAGGAGGAGGAGGAGAAGGAACAGGAGGAGGAGGAGGAGGAGGAGGAGGAGGAGGAGGAGGAGGAGGAGGAGCAGGAGAAGGAACAGGAGGAGGAGGAGGAGGAGGAGGGGCCAAACCCGAGCGTGCGGGTCGCCACTGTCGCATCGCACCCAGCGGTTGGCAGGCCGCATGCCCGGGGTTGCCTTGGCAGAGTGGTTGCCTGTCTTCGCTCGCCGTGCGTCCGTTGCTTTTGGGGCGCGCGAATGCCGACAACGCGAGCGCTGGTCATCTAGCAAGCAGGGAGGGACGACAGGCAACCACTCAACAAAGGCAGCCGCGGGAAGCGCGGGACGACAACGACGGCGACGACGACGACGACGACAGGAGTCAACCCTCAAGGCCTTCGCAGAACTTTCGCCGTGCCGGCATCTGGCTGGCCACTTGGGGCCATCGCAGGGGGCTATCGCAAGGCCTTCTTGGGACCATTTTGGAAACCCCTTGGTTCCCCTTGGTCCTCTCTCTTGGCCCTCTTGGGCCTCTCTCGGGGCCCTCTTGGGCGCCATCTTGGAAACAGTCGATCAAAACAGAGAGCGGCGTCAATTTGCTTCCCCCCGTCGGGACCTGATCGTTAGCCTCTTTGGGCCCGTTTGGGGCACTCTTGGGGCGGTCCAGGGACTGTCTTCATCTTGGGCCCCTCGTTGGGCCCTTTTGGGCCCTCTTGGAGCCATCTAGGGGACTCAGGAGTTTATCGGAAGCGGAAAGGCGAGACAGCAAACAGCATTGAAGAACAGCGTGGCGTTGAAGGAGTTGTCCTCCTGGGAGCCTCCTTGGGAGGCTCAGAGGGCACTTGAGCGACGAAAGACAACGGGGTCGACTGCGCCGACATTGGCGCGTAATCTGCCCGCGACATGCCGCGCGTAAGCGCCCTCGTCTGCAATGTAGGTTGCCACGATGGCGGCCCGCGTACGCCACTGCGTAAGGTCGCTGTATCATCTCGCTTGAGACCAGTTTTTTCCGTCGCTCACTTGGGCCGTCCTGGGGCGGTATTGATGGCTCTTAGCTGCATGTTGGTGGCTATCTTGAATCATCTTGGGATGTTGCGATCTTGGAGGCCATCTTGGGCTCACGCCTGGAACAGGGGGCATGGGGGGAGGTGGACCCCCCTCTCCGCAGGAGAAAAGGGAGGTTAGCAAAACGAACTCCCTAGACCACTCACGCCCAGAGGGCAGGTGAGATTTCACGCAGCTGATTCCCTAGCCCCACCCCCCCTTGCTGCTGTTTCCCCTCTTTTCCGTCCGCCCCGACTACCGGCCAGAGAAGACGAGGTGGAGTGCGTCCCAGCGCGCCCCGCTCGGCGCCCGTCTTTGGGAGGCGCTGGACCCCTAGTCGATCCCCGACATCCTTTGTGTTTAACGCGCGGCCACGGAGGTCCTGACCCTTTCCCTGGGGCCAGTTTTTTACCACGGACCCATTTGGGGCGTTCCAAAAGGGGCCTTGCCTTTGCGAGTAGAAGGAGTTGTCATCTCTTCCGCGGCGGAAGGCGGCGGAAGGTCGGCAGAAGTAGAACGAAGCCGCCTCCGCGGGCGGAAGCGGGCGTAAGGGCGGCGGAAGGTGGCGGAAGTAAGAAATGCGTCCCTAAGAAATGAAAGCGTTTTTGGATTCAGGGTTTCCGAAATCGCCCATGTGTCCCGAGGCCGAACCCTGAGAGAGACGCCCAGATCGAAAAAAGCGTACTCTCGGAGATCTGGGATCCTCGATCCCCCCTCCTGGATCCCAGGATTTCGCAGGATTTGGTCACCCCCCTGCTGGTGGCCCCCATTGGCGCTGCCGGACCTCCAGCCGTTGCCTTCCGATCGGGGCAGGCCGCGCGTGAGATTGGATGTTTTGCATTGGGCGGACTTAGGCAACGAAGCCCTCCCAGGCTCCTCCTCCTCCTCCTCCTTCGAAGCCCTCCCGGGCTCCTCCTCCTCCTCCTCCTCCTCCTCCTCCTCCTCCTCCTTCTCTTCCTTCCTCCTCGTCATCCTCTTTCTCGTGCCTGTCCTTCTGCTCATCGTCCTGCTCGTAGGCCACCTCCTCCTCTTCCTCCTCCTCCTCCCGCCATCACCGCCCAATGTACGCAGCTCCTGTTTGTGTTTGCGAATCACACGATCGAGTAATCTGGGGAGTTCCAGGTCCACTATGACACCCGTTGGCGGATAGAGAAACGTCGGCGCAATTGGAAGGGATCGGTGGAAAGAACAAGATGTCGCACTTAGTCAAATAAACAAACCCTCCTTGTCGCACCCTCAGACGTGTTGGTTGCGCCATTTGCGATCCTGAAACCGTCTGAGAATCTCGCAGCAGCTTCAAGAAAGGATGGCGGCTCCTTCTCAAAACGTGGATCTCGCCTCAGCGTCGCGCACATTCGCCAACAACACTTGCAACAGTTACAGGGACGGAGAGCGGCTCATGTTTCAAAGTGGGGCTTTCGCTTGAGTCTTTCTGTATAGGTCTGGACCAGAAACTTGAATAGATGCAGCAGCTGTACGGATGGAGGGTGGTTCTGTTTTTGAAGACTGAAGTTCGAACACATGCAACAGCTGTACGGATGGAAGGCGGCTCCTTTTCAAATTTGGGTTTTCGTTTGAGACTTCCTCGACGCTCATGGTCATGTTGCACAGAAGGGGCAGTTGATTCTTCTGAAGCGGAGATCCCGCTGGACACTTCTTGGACCTATCTGATTATACCTGTGTGCCTTCCCTACTGCTGGCTGGAAGCATGCACAGCAGTTCGCTCCTTCCGAATGAATGCCAGGCAGGGTGTGGTTTTTCAAAGGGGTAGTTTTTGAAGTGGAAAGGAAGGCTCGTAGGGACTTCTAAGGAGGGGGCTTTGGGCGGGAGTGGGTGTTGCAGTATCGTTCAGGCATCTTGAGTTTACTCTGGTCCTCCTCCTCCTCCTCCTCCTCCTCTTCCTCTTCCTGTTCCTCATCGTCCCAGACCCTCCGACACCGACCGAGCAGAGGTGCTCGACAGGATCCTGGGGGAGGAGGAGCCTTGGGGCCTCGGCGCCCTCAATGGCTACCGGGTGGAGATCCTGGAGCTGCGGCTGGAGGAGCGCGCGCTAGGACGGAGGCTTTCTCGGCAGCCTCGTCTGACGTGATCGTTGGCTTTTGGGGGTTTCCCACTCCTCAGAATTCGAAAACCCACCCCCCCACCCCTGGTCACGACTCCCATCCCCGAGCCGGCGATTCAAGGGGTCGGGACTGGGGCCGGGAGCGTTTTCTCCATCCTTTGACCCCGAAAACCCACCCCCCACCCCTGGTCCCGACCCCCCTGGATCGCGGGTTCGGGGATGGGGTCGGGACTAGGGGTGGGGGTGGGGTTTCGCCTTTCCAGCTTCGGGATGCTTTCCAGCAGCTGCGCCTCGTCGAGAGCGTCCCGATCGTCCGCCGGCGGCTCGAGTCCTGGCCCAGAAGCCAGGCCGTCGTTGTCGGGCTCTGCGGGGCCCTCGCTGGGCCTTGGGAGTGTCCAGCAACGACTCGAGCTCAGACGCTGGCCTCTGGAACAGGGTCGGACTCCGGGGGGGCCCCTCTTGCAACAAAACGAGGCGTCGAATTAATCGTGAACGTTTTTTTGTGACTCCGTATTTTGCCGATCGGCGCGTGCCCTCGGACCCCCCCCCTTCCCTCCCCCACGGAGTAGACCTTGGCTGTTTTTGGCGCCTGATTCAGGCAGGTGGAGTCTTCCTCATCATAGGACGCAGTGTTGCAAACAGTCGCATCAAGCAGAGGTCCGGAGCCGGACCCCCCTCCCCCCCCCCTTTCGCCCAATGTCGAAACGCCGAGTAAAAAAAAAAACGCTCACATCTTCGAGCACGCGCCCAGGGGGGGAGGAGGGTAAACAAGGAATTCTTCAGACCCCAGAAACCAGCACGCTGTAAACCAGGAGTTTGCCAGATCCAGCGGGGGGAGATGGAGAAGGGGGGAAGTTCGGGCCCTTTTGTCAAAAGCCCTCGTTGACGGGCCCCTGGGCTGGGGAATACGGTCAGGAATTCTGGCTCAGCGTGTCGCGCCGCCGGTTCTGACCCACCGCGCTGCGCAACACGCTAACCGCGTCCAGTCCCCAGGCGTCAACGCCTTGAGCCTTTTACGACCTCCCACCCCGCGGAGCGGAGCGGCACGCGATCCGCTCGCAGGGCCGGCAGGGCCGGGCCCCCCGCCCCCACCCACGACACGCTCAGCGAGAGCTCCCGACCGTATCTCCCATGCAGGCCACCTCCCCAGCGCCTCCTAGAAGCCTCTGGGCGCGCCCGCGGGCTGTCGCCTCCTGTTTGTCCCCCATTGATCTTGCACACTGGCCGCCAAGGATGCTGCGCAACTCGCTGCCGAGCCGAAAGATGATAAAGGGGAGCGTGATGAGGAAAGGGGGGCGCTACAGCCGAGACTGATAAGTAGGTCGACCCTGCTAATTCCAGAGTGCCCTCGAGTCCTGTGTTTTTCGGCCCATGCCTTGCACATTCCTGTGGCAATGTTGCCCTCGAAGAAATCTTGTGTCCTCTCGCGTGTCCTCTCTAGTCAGCCCCGACCGTATACCCTTCTGCGGAGCTGCCAGAATGCTAGAGGGCGGCTCTTCCCCCACATCTGCAAAACACCCGCGGAGCCGCGTGTGGCGCGAGGCTGTCGGGATGAACCCGCGGGCCAGGCACGACCGTGTGCAGCAAAGAGGGGCCGAGGCTGGCAGAAGGAGGAAGGGCCGGGCAGGACGGGGCCCAGGGCGGGCCTGGAAGAGCACATGGAAGAGGACAAAAGCCCCCCCTCCTGCTCCTCCTGCTCCTCCTGTTCCTCCTCCTCCTCCTCCTCCTCCTTCCCCTCCTCCTCCCCCTCCTCCTCCTCCTTCTCCTCCTCCTCCGTAGCCATTTTGGCTCAAGACTTATGCTTTTGCGGGCTGAGCCCGTATTGGCATTCACGGATACCGCTGGTCCGCGGCCTCGCCAGAGCGCTTGCGCTCGACAGCTTTTCGCCTACACCGAGGAGTTGGGCTCCCTCATCAGTTTTGCCGCCACGGCCAGGCTGCCCTCTGGCCTGTGGCACTCGCCGCCCGTCCCTGCGGCTTCGGCGCCACGATGGCCCCGACGCGCAAGGACAACGCTTCGCCATGGTACTGCAAGTGGTGCAGGCACGACGTCACGAATCAACCGTGGTTCAATGCTTCCACCCTTGTCTACTGTAAGAAGTGCGGCCTGCACAAGAGTAACTGTTTCAAGGAGAACAAAGTGGTGTCGCAGCCCAGTGTCTCGGCCAAGCAGCAGTCGCTCTCGGCCAAGGTCAAGGAGCTTGAGGCGCAGCTCACCAAGCTCCGCGAGCATCCCCCTGGGCAAGTGCCAGCGGCTACGGGAACAACAGGCGCGAGCCCACCATGGGCTGCTGCGCCAGGGGATGCCGACACTGTCAAGCAGAACAGGATCAAGATGCTGGATCAGATGCTCCGTGTCACTACTGATCCTGCTGATGCTGATAGTGTGGCCAAATGGCGCGAAGAGCGGGCGAAGCTGGACGCCGAGCTCTTTCAAAACAGGCCCATCGAGCATCAGGCCAGGTCTTTGGCGTCAAGACTGTCTGCTGCCCGTTCGCGACAGGCTACCATTCAGGCCACCCGCGATGAGCAGCAGAAGAAGATCGACGAGCTCACTCGCGGCCTGGCCGACACGGACACCAAGCTGCAAGAGGCCACTTCTGAGGTCCTCCGCCTGGAACAGCAGACCCGCACCGCCATGTCGCGCGTCCAGCCGCCCGAGGGCACACAGCCACCGTCGCTTGCGGACTTGTTGCCCTCCTTCGCGGTCAGTGTGGAGCAGCTGGGCAAGGTCGCTACAGGCCTCGGCCTCGGCGCCGACATGGTCAAGGAGCTGCAGGCCATGGCCGACACGGTCAGTAAGCTGCAGAGCCTGCCCCAGGCCAAGCCGCCTGAACCTGCACCTGCTCCTGCTGGTGGTGCTGAAGCTCGTGCTGAGCCACCTGACATTGAGATGTCTGAGCAGGATTGCCGCGCGACTTTGGGTGCAGCTGGCGTCCACGTCGAGGAGAGCGACACCCCCGACATCGTGCGCGAAAAGTTCAAGCGTTTCCAGCAGAGCTACCTGGACACTGTGGCCAAGAAGGCCAAGACGTCCGCGTGAACGTGCTCGGCCTGGTATGCTGTTGCTTTGGCTCTTTGTCACCATGGCTAGCTCTACATCAGCGCAACATGTTGAGGGTGCGCCTTCGTCATCTTCGACGGCGGCGTGTACCTCGGGCAGGGAGGAGAGGGATTCAGCCCCTCATCGTCAGACCTCCCTGCCCACAACGGCTTCCAGTACCGTGACCTCGGCTGGGACTACGGCGCCTACATTATTTCCCCCACTGGCCCGCTCTTCGGGGTGGGGGGCAGCTCCGACCTTGACCGCGGCTCCGCCTACGTCGGTTGCGCCCGCAGCTGGGTCCTCGGCGTCTACGGCATCACAGAGGGCTACTACGCCTACGCCTACGCGGTTGGCCCCTGGCAGCACGCACTGCTCACCGACCTCACCTTCGGGGAGCGGCGGCAGAGGGCACCGACCGTCTTCGGACGGCACGCACCGCCCACCGCCCTTGCCCTCGGAGAATCCAGGCGGCAGAGGGTGCCGACTTCTAGGGGCGTCCTCGGGCCAGAGCGGCCCTGCGCGTACTGCCTTGGACGATGATTATGACTTCTTTCAGGACGTCGAGCCTGATATGGAGGAACTTGAAGCAGATCTGCGTGCAGGCGCGGTTCAGGATGCGCCATCTTCGCCCCCACCTTTTTCCCGATGCAGCATCGAGAAATCATGTCAGGAACGGGCTGCGCCAACTTCGCCTTTGCCGCCAGAGCGCACGGAGGTGAAGGTGCAGCCAATGCATGCAGAATCTAAGCCGCAGCTCAAAGGCCTCAGCACAACGGTGAACGCTACGAGCTACGGCCCTTTCTTCGACTTTTTGGCCACTTTTCGTGGAAGTATCTTGCTGGCTCAGGAGTTGAGAATTACCGAACCTAGGCTTGGCGAGTTTCAGGCCAGGGCCTTGGACGCTGGATGGCATGGGCTATGGGCCCCGTCGCCCTCTACTGGGGACCCTGCTACGTCCAACTTCGGAGGGGTCGCGGTACCCGTGCCGACAAACATTATGGTCACGGCTCCACTTGACGACGGGCGCATTATCTATCCAGGACGAGCAGTTTGTGCCCAGATTAATTGGGGAGTTGCTGGTGGTATCATCGTCGCCAGTGTTTACCTCGTCACGTCCATTGGCATCTCAGGCGAAAACATTGAGGTGCTGAGAGTGGCAGCATGGAACTCTCGGGGCCTCGACTGGATTCTAGGCGGTGACTGGAACGCCGATATCGACGCGCTCAACGTTCGCAACTGGGTCGAGACCATGGCAGCCATCCACTATGTGCCCGACCAGCGCACCTGCATCACTGACGAGGGTAAGAGCACCATAGACTATTTTGTCGTCTGTGCCAACTTAGCGTCTCGCATCAAGGGCAAGCCCGAGGTCCAGTATGACTCCGCGGTCGTGCCGCCGCCGCACTTCCCTGTGGGGCTGCAGCTCATGGGCGAGGATCGCCCCACGTGGTGCCGCGTCCCTGTGGGGCCGCGCCCTTTTGCGGTGGCGCCGCCCGTTGGCTGCGCCAGGTATCCCTATCCGTGGCATATGCTCCAGTCGGAGTTCCAGCAGGTCAGCAGTGTCGATGACCTGAGCTCGCTCTGGGACTCCGTGCTGCGCGGGGTGGACTACGAGCTGGCAGGGCGTTACGACTGCGTAGGCGCCAAGGCCATGCAGTACATCGGACGCGAGGGGCCGCCGCAGTTCAAGTGGCAGCTCCTGTCATGGCAGCCGCCGCGCAGGCGTACCTACAAAGAGCCGCCCGCGCTGGCTTGGGCTACGGCGAGGCGCTGGGCCCAGCACCTTGTGGCCGAGAAGAAGCGGCTTGTGAGGTACATCGAGCGCCTCAAGTTGTGCGCCCTCACTTGCGCCATCACGCCGCTGCAGTGCACCAAGGTCGTCGTGGCCTTCAATGAGGTGGCTGCCTTTTATGGGCGCGTGGCTCGGTCGGAGCAGGTGCTGTGTGTCCTGGACACTGCCTTCGCAGGTTTCTTTCGGCGAGGGCTGCCCGGCTTGGTCGAGGCTGGCTTTGAGGAGGTAGCCAATGCCATCATTGCCAGTGCTGATTATCATCTGCGCACGGCGCAAAGAGCGTCGGAGAAGGCTTGGCGACAGCGGGCCAAGGAAGCATTCTTTGGAGGAGCATCTCGAGCGCATTCGTCTTCCAAAGTTCGTGCTCGACAGGAGGTGCTCGCCTACTTCCCTGACGCTCAGCCATATCAGATGGCGGACCGTACGCTCGACAAGTGGAGGGGCGTCTGGACGTACCACGGTTCATGCCCTCTGCCGCTGCCTTCTGATCAGGCTCAGTGGCCTCTGCTTCCGCCTTTGTCTGCATCGCAGGTGCGAGGCGCCATCAGAAGCTTTCCACTGAAGACGGCCTCGGGCCAGACGAGGATCGCGCCACGCACGCTCGATGTGCTGTCCGACCAGGCCTTGCAGTGCCTGGCTGACATGTTCATGCAGTTTGAGAGTTGGCTGGCCTGGCCCACTGACAGGCTCTACAGCGAGCTTGTTCGCTTGCCCAAGCCTGACGGGGACACTAGGTTGATCGTCCTCAGCAACACTTTCGTCAGGTTGTGGGGAAAGCTTCGTCGGCCGCTTTCAGCGGAATGGCAAGAGGCTCACAATTGTGAACATATGTGGGGGTCCAGGGCTGGGCAGACTTCGACCGATTCAGCCTTCGACCACAACCTGAGCCAGGAGATAGGAGAACTCTTAGGTGAACACACCTGCACCATTCTCTTGGACATGACCAAGTGCTTCGATATGGTCAGTCACAGTGCACTTCTCCGAGAAGCCAGGGAGCTCGGGTACCCGCTGAGGCTCCCGTGGTTGCTCCTGGGCTCCTACCGCCAGCCGAGAAGGATCAAGTGTTTTGGGTCCGTCTCCAGGCCCTTGGTGGCCCATCAGGGTATTCTTGCGGGCTGCACACACGCCGCTTATCTTTTATATCTCCTCACGTACCGAGCGGTCCAGCGCACGGCTAGTATTGCGCCTACTATCACGCCACGCACGCTCATGGACGATGTGGGCCTGCAGTACGTGTTGCCCGTCTTGGGGGAGGTGTCCAACCTGGCCCGAGCGGCCAAGGCGTTCACTGCTGATGCTGGTGATCTTGGGATGGTCCTGAAGCCGCCGAAGTCTGGATGTATCCCTGGGTCCCAAAAGGTTTGGGGGCAGCTCAAGAGGCACTTGGGAACCTTGAAGATCCCGTACAGGGCCCACATGAGGAACTTGGGTCACGAGCTCACAGGACCTCGAGTTCTTCGGCGTATGGAGAAGCGCAGGCTGGTGCAATTTCGTGAGCGCAAGCATCGTTTTCGCATGTTGAAGTCCGCCGTGGGGCGGAGTGCTACCAGCCTGTGGCGCACGGGCGCCCTTCCATCAGTGGCGCATGGCGGAGCAGTTGCTGGAGTTAGTGATAGCGCCCTTCGTGAGTTGCGACATTGTGCTGCTGTCCTAAATGGTGATCCAGGTAAGACGTTGGTTGGGGTAACAGCGCATCTTATACCTCATCGGGATGAATGCTACGACCCCATATATAATGCCACCACGGACATTGTGCTCAAATATGCTTCCTGGATCTGGGATGGGCGTGTACAACCTAGCAGACTTCGGGAGGCTTGGGTCAGTCTGGGTACTAAGTTTGGGAGTTCACCTTCCTGGTCTAAAGCGCGAGGGCCCCTTGGGGCCACTTGGCTTACCTTGAGGCGTATCTCCTGCCTGGACTATGTCGTCTGAGCACATCCTGGTCGACGATTTGGGAAATAGTTTTGATTTATACCGTATATGTCCAGCAGGCCTGCGTGTGTTCCTGCATCAGGGCATCCAGCGCTGGCAGCACCATAGGTTGCAGCAGCATTTTTACACCGAGCAGGCGGATGTGCGGCATCGTGCGCTACGCCACTCGCTCGCCAAGATAAAGTGTCACCGGCGCCTCGGCGCGCTGCAGGCTTTGTGGGCAGACAATCTTCCCATCCCACCGCGTCGGGACATGAAGCACGGGAGGCCCATTAGGTCTTGTCAGGCCTGTGATAAGGCTATCGACTCCTGTTGGGGCCATATCTTTTACGACTGCCCGCCGCTCCTCGAAGGGAACCCCGACCAGGAATATTATGCGTTTCCAGAACAGCTTCAGGAGGTTCGAGACATGCTTCAGGCGTCTGGGCAGCAGCTGGGGTGCACCGACTGGGACCAGAGGTACCTGATCTATGGGGTTCCTGAGCCTGTGGGTGTGCCGCACTACACTACGGTCTCCAATGAAGTTTTTGAGTGGGGAGATGTCTCAGGCTCCTGGGGGCCTACATCTTTTACTGATGGGTCTGGGTCCTCGGCCAGTATTCCTGAAGTACGTAGGTGCGGTTGGTCGGTCTGCCAGTTGGACCCCGTCACGTGGCTCCCCGCCAGAGCTGTATATGGGCCCTTGCCCTATTATGTGCAGACGGTTGGCCGTGCTGAGCGCTATGCCATCAAGATGGGACTTCAGAAGCATCCCGGACATGAGGTTTTCTTTTCAGATCTGAAATCGCTCGTTGATGAGGGCACGCCCTGGGACCAGAAGCTCGAATTTGGCAAAGCGAAGCACGCCCGCGTCTGGAGAGACATTTTTTCTGCTGCCAGAGCACGTGATCCATGTCTGCCACCAGTGCGGTTTCAGTGGACTCCAGCGCACAGGAAGCTGGATGATATCATCGAGTGGGCCACGCCAGACGAGCTTGAGGCCTTCGTCGGCAATGCCTGGGCCGACTTCTTCGCGAAGTGTGGCAGCGCCGCACACATGGTGTCCAAAACGGTGGCTGAGAGTTTGGCCGCTGCGCTGACGCAGCACAAGCAGGTCCTGCATTATGTGTCTTGGGCTGTCTTCCAGGTGGTTCAGTTTCGTAAGTGGGGAACGGATCCTATCGCGGAGCGGGGCCCTGAGGCCGTCCAGGTGCCCAAGAGTGCGGTCTTCGAGAGGCCCCAGGACCATGAGTTGCTGTTCTGCAAGAGGTTGTCAGAGTATAGGTGTCGTCGGTGCAATCGAGTCGCTCGAAGTACGAGTGCCCTCCATACTCTTCGCTCAGGGGCAGATCGAGTTTGTGCCCCCACGCCTTTGGTCCAGAGCTTGGCCGACGACTTCTTCAAGCGGAGTACTGAGGCGTGGGTTAGTAGTTCGGACTCTAGAGTCACGGCTGCCCTTGAGGCTGCTGATAGGATTTTGGGGTCCACGCCTGAGCCTCGGGAGCCCTCCTCGGGACAGGGCGTGGACCCTCCTCAGCAGCTGGAGCAGACGAGTGCTTCAAGTGGCTCTGCCGACGCTCCTCAATCAGTGCTTGCCGAATTCGCTGAATTGGGGCATGACGTTCTCTGTGTGAATTCCGTTTATTGCTGCCGTAAGTGCGGGGGCAATTTCAACGGGTCCGAGTCCTTCAGGTCAGCCCGCAAACTGCGGGCTTTGTGCCGGGGGTTTTCAGAGAATCCTAAGACTCAGGCTAACCAGCACACGGCGATTGACAGAATCAGCCGTGGCTTGGAGCCCCGCCAGAAAAGGGCAGGCGCGGCGCGTTCTGGCCCGACCCCTGCCCCCTAGCGCAGCTCTTTGGGCCCTGGGAGGTTTTAGGGCGTGGTTTTCCTGAGGCGCCCCACTCTCTCCCAGGCTTTCGCCTTTTCCGCCACCACTGTGGCTCTCAGGTCTCACACGCGGTTGTTGTTCGTCACTCGGACGCCTCTCCTGCGGCTCGCTCGCTCCTCCTTCTCCTCCTCCTCCTCCTCCTCTTCCTCCTCCTCCTCCTCCTCCTCCTCCTCCTCCTCCTCCTCCTCCTCCTCCTCCTCCTCCCACCAATTCTGCAACGCAGCCCGGCAGCTGCGCCCAGATGCCCTGCAGGCGATGATCCCGCCCGTCTTCTCCCGAGGACGCACCGCGTAAAGGACTGCGAGCTGATCGCAGGGTACCCAGTGGACGTGTGGCAAGCAGCAGGGAGGAAACACTTCTCGTCGCGCAGCTGGTGCGAGCTAGCATGCGGATCGCGAGGAGCGACCTGGAGAACCTGCAGGGCGTCATGGGGGCATCCGAGAGGGAGCTGCAGACGATCGAGAAGTTCGAGAGAAAGGAGGTCGAGGAACTCGAGCGTCGTCAAAAACTGCGCGGCAGCACGGGCACCCTGCTCGACGGCGCCGAGATTCTCCAGAAGCACGCCGCTTCAGGAGGAGCTAGCCGCGGGCGCGCGTGAGCACGCCCGCTCGCGCCTGCGGCCGCACTGGCGAGGGCATCTCGGGGCGCACGCCAGCGGAGCCTGCGCCGACATGAGCGTTTATTCTGAGCGCCGACAGGCGGCGCAAGAAGACAGGAAACCGTACACATTCAGATGGACACGACACCACTGGGACGACGAGTTGAATACTAGGGCCCCACAGAGACCCCTTAGAGCGCTCCCGAAGGGCCGGAGGGCCCCTCCTCCAAGGCCTCCTGAAGAACCCCGTGGCATCTAGCCCCTCCGACGTCCAATCCGCGCAGGATTGGTCAAGCAGGTGTTGACACGCCGTGGAACGACAGTGGGACATGACCAGCATCGCAGGTATGGAGGCCTCTCACACGCCGTGACCATGGTGGTATTGCTCGCCCCTACCTACGCGCCGACTGGATTGGGGTATTTCAAAGGTATGCTTCGACTACTGTAAAGAATTGGATACAGTATATTGCAGCACGGGGAATGTGTCGAACACTACATTGCATGGTTCGGCCATCGACCAGCACGTCCAGGAAGCGAAGTGAGTCCAGAGAGGGAGGGATTCAGTTCGCGGCGCGGGCTCCGCAGGACCGTCGTAGAACAGTATTTTCCCCCCGTCCTAACTTTGGCACGCAATGGGGTCTCATGCATCCACTCCCTCCTCCTCTCCTCTTGTGTCGTTGTGGAGTGGTCACGTCGTCTTCCTCCCCGCGTTTGGGAGCCCTGCTCGCCCAGCGCGTGCCCCAAGGAGTGGGCGCGCGAGGGGACCAGGGCCGTGCAGGTAACCTTGCCACACTATGAACAAATACGCGCTATGGCGCTATGGGCCAGCGGCAAGCTGGGCTGGCGGCCAGCAGGCTGGAGGAGGAGGAGGAGGAGGAGGAGGAGGAGGAGGAGGAGGAGGAGGAGGGGGAAGACGAGGAGGAAGACGAGGAGGAGGAAAACGAGGAGGAGGAGGAGGAGGAAAAAGAGGAGGATGATGATGAGGAGGGGGAGGTGGAGGAAGAGGAGGAAAAGGAGGAGGGTGAGGAGGAGGAGAAGGAGGAGAGGAGGAGGGAGGAGGAGGAGAGGAGGAGGAGGAGGAGGAGGAGGAGGAGGAGGAGGAGAAGGAGAGGAGAGGAGGAGGAGGAGGAGGAGGAGGAGGAGGAGGAGGAGGAGGGGAGGAGGAGGAGGGAAATGGGGACGGTGGAGGGGGGATGAGGAGGAGGGGGTGATGAGGAGGAGGCGGAGGGGGATGGGAGGAGGGGGAGGAGGAGGGAGTGAGGAGGAGGGAGGAGGAGGAGGAAGGAGGAGGAGGAGGAGGAGGAGGAGGAGGAGGAGGAGGAGGAGGAGGAGGAGGAGGAGGAGGCGGAGAGGAGGAGGGAGGAGGCGGAGGAGGAGGAGGAGGATGAGGACGAAGACGAGGAGTGGAGGAGGAGGAGAGGAGAGGAGGAGGAGGAGGAGGGGAGGAGGAGAGGAGAGGAGGCGGAGGTGGACGAGGCGGAGAGGAGGAGAGGAGGAGGACGAGGAGGAGGAGCGAGGAGGAGGAGGAGGAGGAGGAGAGAAGAAGGAGGAGGAGGCCGAGGAGGATAGGAGGAAGAGCAGGAGGAGGAGGAGGAGGTGAGGAGGAGGAGGAGGAGGAGGAGGAGGAGGAGGAGGAGGAGGAGGAGGAGGAGGACTTTCAGGCAGGCCGGCAAGGCAGGCAGGCAGGCGGCAGGCCAGGCAGGCAGGCAGGCAGGCAGGCAGGCAGGCAGAGGAGGAGGAGGAGGAGGGAGGAGGAGGAGAGGTGGAGGAGGAGGGAAGGGGGAGGAGGATGGGATGGGGGAGCATACGAAGAAGAGGAGGAGGAGGAGGAGGAGGAGGGCCAGCGCAACGATGTCGCAAAAGTTCCCGACCGCACCTCGGCCTTGCCACACCTCCGCGCCTCCCTTCCGCATGCCGCGCGGCGGCTCAGGAGTGCGGCGCCTCGGTCGAGGGCGTCCGCTTGTACATCCCGGCGGGGCTCTCGCCTCTTCCGCCGCCCCTCGCGCACACCGTGCGGCCGGAGCGGCGCCCCGTGGCGCCGCGCGGTCGAACGCATAATTCAGCTTATCTGCGGTTTCGTCCTCTTTCTCCACCTCTTCCTCCTTCTCCACCTCCTCCTCCTCCTCCTTCTCCTGCCCTTCCTCCTCCTCCCCGTCCACCTCCTCCACCTCCTCCTCCTCCTCCTCCTCCTCCCCCCCCTCCTCCCCCTTCTCCTCCGCCTCTTCCTCCTCCTCCTCCTCCTTCTCCTCCTCCTCCTCCTCCTCCTCCTCCTCCTCCTCCTCCTCCCTCCTCCTCTTCCCCTCCTCCCCCTCCTTCCCCTCCCCCTCCTCCCTCCTCCTCGACTTTGATCAGAGGCCTTCGATCTGAGACAACGGCTGGTGGCCTTCGTGGGGCCCCCTCGTCGCCAGGGCTGGGCGCAGCTTGCAAGACCGCTACGTCTAGACCCTGGGAGGGGTCCGGCTGTTGTCTCAACGCGCCCTGCTCCGATGTGCAGGTCTCGGCATAGGATGCAAATGATTCAGCTTGCGCCTCGCGCGCGTCAGATCTACCTCTACCTTCGGGGGTCGGCAGAACTCGGCGCCGAGCGAGGGGGGGAAGTGAGAAGGGGCGGGCCTTCTCAGAAGGCTCGGAAGTCCCCCAGCCTTCGAGAAGTTGTCTAAGACTTCCTCGAAGACGCAGAGCACTTTTGGGAAGGCGCGAGGGCTTCTGAGAAGCCCCGCCGCCTTCTGAGGAGGCCTTTTCCTTCTCACTTGCCCCACTCGCTCGCCGCCGAAGAATCTCCTACACGTCCGTGTCTGTTCTGCCACATCGGTGGCGAGAGCACAGCGCGGCCGGGGCGGCAGAGTGGGGCGCGGAATCGCAGAGCTCGTAAGTATCAAAACCTATGTTCAAGCAGTGGCGAGGCGTCCCAGCTCGCCTGTGGCCGCGCGCAGAGGGGGGTAGGGGGAGGGGGGAAGGCTTCTTAGAAGCACCCCTGCTTCCAAGAAGCCTTCCCCTCTCCTCCATACCCATCCTGCGCGCGGCCAGCTATAGGCCAACCAAGAATGTTCAGAGGATTTTTGAGGCCTGCGCGAAGTATTCTTAGAACATTTTCGGCTGGGACCGTCCTGTTTCAACGTTTCGGCTGTTTGTTCTAAGGACACTGCTCGCCAATATGCCCCCGAGAGAATGCTCTGAGGACTTGTCATGGCTCGCGCTAAGTGTTCTTAGAACATTCCTGGCCGCGGCCGTCCTGTTTTAATACGTCGGCTTTTGATGCTCCAAGAGCCGGGCTTCCGTTTTTCCAGCACTCGTTCTGTCCGCGGTGTTGGAGGGCGAAGCGGGCCCGACGATCGCCCGAGACCCGAGCGAGGCGCTCTCCCGCCCTGCTCCGGAGTGCACCCGGTGCGGCTCCCGCGGGGCGCTCCGTGCATTGTGCCAACGCCGGGTGCCGAGGAGCGCAACAAAAACAAAAACAAAAAACAGCATTCGTTCGTTCTAGGAGCATGTCCTGGTAGGCCCACGGGAACGCTGGGGCGATCGGCCCCAGCTCAGCACGCAGCAAAGCACCCACTCGTGAAAAAACGACCCTCGGGACAGACCTGGCGGGCGCAGGTCCGCAGGAGCGGCGGCCGCATCGCCTTCTCCGAGAGCCGAGGAGGGCCAATTCGCAGATCGGCTCGGTCGCCGGCTTCGCCTTCGGCTTCGACTTCGGTTTCGTCGTCGTCGTCGTCGGCTTCGTCGTCGTCGACTTCGTCATCGTCCTCGTCCTTGTCCTTATCCTCGCCGTCCTCGTCGGCGGCGTCGGCGTCGTCATCGTCGTCGTCGTCGTCGCCGCCGCCGCCTCACCGCCTCGCCGCCGCCCCCCTCGGGCTTGGGCTTCGAGGCTGCCATCTGACTCCCCTTCCTCGCAGGTTTCAGGGAAATCATGAGATGAAGAGAATGATGTTGCGAGCAACCTTTTCAGTACATAGAGCTGCACTCCTGGAAGGAGGCCGTAGGCCCCCTTCCTCTGAGCACACATGGCTCAAAGGAACAAGGGACTTTAGGGGTCTCTGGCTAAGCTCTCAGGCCTCTACAGGTCTCCAGAGGCCTCTACAATCACACCGGCGGTATTCTACTGCTCAGAACCCGATGAATCCCTCAAATCTTTTGACGCGGACACTGGCTGAATCGGGGCTGCAAGCCACGTATGCCTCCTGGGCCTCCCTGATCCACCGGTAGGCCTCGGGCTCTTAGTTGTGATCGTCCCCCGCGTGATCTCATTGGGGTCCTCCTGTGCAGTCCATCTCGAAGATGTCAAGACCCGTGAAGCAGCAGTCGGTCACACAGGCGTAGTTGGCTTGCTCATTCTGCTTACGCTGGTTGCGTTCTTCTTTTCGTCGGCGGACGGTAGCACTGAGACCTTCGGTGGGGCTCCCTATGGGGCTACGAAGCGCTGTACTGGGTGTGCGGGACGCATGCGGACGGTAGGGAGGAGGGGGGGGCACGAGATGAGGAGAACGCGGGGACCGTCTCTTCAAAACGAGGACCCAACACCACAGGATGGTTGGGAAATAGAGAAAGAGAGAACGAGAAAGAGTGCGTTCGGGATTCGTCTCGCTTCGCGGAGTGCACGCCCGCAGCGCGCAGAATCAGGGCGTTCGTTGTGTGAGGCCTCCTGGGGGGCCTCTCTGGATGGGCGTCGGGGGGGTCCTCCAGAGGGCCTCTCTGGGCGGGGGGCCCTCGGGGCCTCTCATCAAGCCTCTTAGGTTTAAGTCGGGCCCGTCCCTCTACAGGAGGAATATTCAAAAATAATCAAAAAATAGTCAGGAGACGATTTGTCCAGCTTTTCTTTACAATTTTTGGGTATGTGTTGGCTCTTTTGGATTTTTTCCCAAAATCGGCATGTAGGCGGACGCTCCCGATCTATGTCTAGGGCCGCCTGGACCGCTCGGAGGACGTCTGGAAGGTCTCTTTCAGAGCGTGTTTTGGGGCCTCCTTGGGCGATCCTGGGGGTCTCTCCGGCCATCTTGGGGCCTTCTGGGGCTGCCTTGAGGTTGTCTCGGGGGCGTTTGGGGCCATCTTGGAGCCATCGTAAGGTCGTCTTGGGCCCATCTTAGGAGCTTCAGGGAAATCTTGAGGCCATCTTGGAACACGGCGGGGCCGCCGTGAGGTGTCGGAGAGCGCTGAAATGAAACTTGTGCGAGACATTCGAATCAATGGTTTGGGCTTCTGGATGCCCTCCTGGGTGAGGGTCGTCATGGAGCCCTCTGGGGCCGCCTTGGGTACCTCTTGGCAGCGGCCGTCTCGAGGTCGTCTTGGGTCTTGGGCCATCGGTCGGGGAACGAACAATGACATAGACAGAACAACTCGGAGGTCCGCGCGGATTTCTCGGGTCCGCGCCTGGGCTCCCCCCTGCCAGTGGGCGGCGCCGGAGGCGCCGCCAGTGGGCCCCAGCGCCGATCCGAGAGATCTGCGCGGACCTCCGAGATGTTATGTTTATGTCAATGTTCGTTCCGCTAAGCCTCGTCATCTCGGAAGCGTTTTGGGGGCCATCTCAGACCATCCTGGGCCATCTGGGGACCGCCCAAGACCATCCGTGTCGCGGGCTGCCGTCTTCCGCTGGCTGCCGCCGGGCTTCCCCCCGTGGCCGGGCCCCGATGTTCTGGGGGATGCCCCCAGACCCCCGCCCCGAGGGGAATAATAAACAGGAGCCCCTTCGCAAGGTCGGGGAAAAATACGCAGAGTCCGATGCGCTTCTGCGCTTTAGGCCTCCAGAGGCTGGTGGGTATCATGGCCGGTCTATGATAGCTCTCAGATTCCATGGCCGCCTCCTCTTCGTCTGTCAGCATGTCCCCTAGCCCGGCCCCCCCCCTTCGTCCCCGCACATGTCTCGGGCCACGATGCGTCCCACCCCCTCTCTTTTTTGTGGCCCCTCTGTCCATTGCACCCGAGAGGTGCAGTCAGGACTCTGAGAGAAGGACCGCCTCGGGCGCAGGATCCGGCCGCGGTTTCCGGGCCGCTCCTCAGATCCAGGTCGGGGGACCTGGTCGTGGCCCGGGCTCGCCGTGGCCAGAACAGGCCCGTGCGTTCTTCGCGAAGTGCTCCTCATGGTCGCACGGTGGCTGTGCGGGGCCACGAGCTTCGAAACTGCAGCCGAGGCGGATCAGTATGTCGACCCTGCCAAATCAAGGGTGGTCCTGCGCCCTGTGTTTCGCGATCCATGCCCTTCTACATTCCCGAGTCAATGTGGCCCTCGGAAGGCTCTGGTGACTTCTCGCGTGTCCTCTCCGATCAGCTCCGACTGTGTATGGCGTCGTCGGAGGTCTGGGCCTGAGGCTGGGCCCTCGACTGCACGATGCCCTGCTGCCCCCCCCGGCAGGGCAGCCACGCCTTTGCGGCGCGTGCTTGTGCTTCGCCTGCTCGCGGGGGTCAGCCCTTTGGGGGGTCAGGAGGAGGTAGGCCTTGCATGTTTCGTGCTCGGGGCCGTGCTTGTCGCAAAAGCCGCGTCTTCCCTGTTACTTCCTGGGCAATGCCCCTGGAAGTTCCTCGCCCCGACTGTTTTTTGTTCCCAACCAACCTGTGTTGTTGGGTCCTCGTTTTGAAGAGACGGTCCCCGCGTTCCTCCTCCTCCTCGTCCTCCTCCTCCTCCTCCTCCTCCTCCTCCTCCTCCTCCTCCCCCTCCTCCCTCCTTCTCCTCCTCCTCCTCCCCCTCTTCCCTGCGTTTCACCCACCCAGTACAGCGCTTCGTAGCCCCATAGGGAGCTCCACCGAAGGCCCCAGTGCCACCGTCCGCATGCGTCCCCTCCACTCCGTACAGCGTTTCGTGGCCCCATAGGGAGCTCCACCGAAGGCACCAGTGCCACCGTCCACATGCGTCCCCCCCACTCAGTACAGCGCTTCGTGGCTCCATAGGGAGCTCCACCGAAGGCACCAGTGCCACCGTCCACATCCGTCCCCCCCACTCAGTACAGCGTCACCGTCCACATGCGTCCCCCCCACTCAGTACAGCGTTTTGTGGCCCCATAGGGAGCTCCACCGAAGGCCCCAGTGCAACCGTCCACATGCGCCCCCCTCCACTCAGTACAGCGTTTCGTGGCCCCATAGGGAGCTGCACCGAAGGCCCCAGTGTCACCGTCCACATGCGTCCCCCCCATTCCGTACAGCGCTTCGTGGCCCCATAGGGAGCTCCACCGAAGGCCCCAGTACCACCGTCCAAATGCGTCCCCCCCACTGAGTACAGCGTTTCGTGGCCCCATAGGGAGCTCCACCGAAGGCGCCAGCGCCACCGTCCACATGCGTCCCCCCCACTCACTACAGCGTTTCGTGGCCCCATAGGAAGCCCCACCGAAGGTCACAGTGCTACCGTCCACATGCGTCCCCCCCACTGAGGACAGCGGTTCGTGGCCACATAGGGAGCTCCACCGAAGGCCCCAGTGGGACCGTCCGAGTGCGTCCTGAACACACACAATTTGGCATTTTTGCTCACCCATTACAGCGTTTCGTGGTCCCACAGGGAGCTCCACCGAAGACCCCCAGTGCCACCGTCCGCATGCGTCCCGCACACCCAATGTGGCATTTTCACCCACCCAGTGCAGCGTTTCGTGGCCCCACAGGGAGCTCCACCGAAGGCCCCAGTGGGACCGTCCGCAAGCGTCCCGAAACACTCATTGCGGCATTTTCACCCACCCAGTCCAGAATTTCGTGGCCCCGTAGGGAACTCCACCGAAGGCCCCAGTGCCACCGTCCGCATGCGCCCCGAAAGCCCAACGTGGCATTGCTACCCACCCAACACAGCGTTTCGTGGCCCCTTAGTGAGCTCCACCGAAGCCCCCCAGTGGGACCGTCCGCATGCGTCCCGGAAGCCCAATTTGACATTGCCACCCACCCAGTACAGCGTTTCGTGGCCCCATAGGGAGTTCCACCGAAGCTGACCGTCCGCATGCGTCCCGGACGCCCAATTTGGCATTTTCACTTACCCAGTTCAGCGTTTCGTGGCCCCATAGGGAGCTCCACCGAAGCCCCCAGTGGGACCGTCCGCATGCGTCCCACAAACCTTACTTGACACACTACTCACCCAGAACAGCGTTCCCCCCCACCCAGTGTAGCGCTTCGTGGCCCCACAGGGAGTTTCCCCGAAGACGATTTTCACAAGTGCGGTACCCACAACTGCATATGTTTGGTTCCTTCGCCAGGATAATTTTTCCCAACCATCATGTGGTGGTGGGTCCTCGTTTTGAAGAGACGGTCCCCGTGTTCCTCCTCTCCTCCTCTCCTCCTCATCCCCCTCCTTCCTACCGTCCGCATGCGCCCCCCCCACCCAGTACAGCGTTTCGTAGCCCCATAGGGAGCTCCACCGAAGGCCCCAGTGGGACCGTCCACATGCGTCCCCCCCACTCAGTACAGCGTTTCGTGGCCCCATAGGGAGCTCCACCGAAGGCCCCAGTGCCACCGTCCACATGCGTCCCCCCCATCAGTACAGCGTTCGTGGCCCCCAGCTGCTCAGTACCGCTCCACCGAAGGCCCCAGTGCCACCGTCCACATGAGTCCCCCCCATTCAGTACAGCGTTTTCGTGGCCCCATGGGGAGCTCCACCGAAGCCCCCAGTGCCACCGTCCACATGCGTTCACACGTTCCCCCCATCACGTACAGCGTTTCGTGGCCCCATGGGGGAACCGAAGACCCCAGTGCCACCGTCCACATGCGTCCCCCCCACTCAGTACAGCGTTTCGTGGCCCCATAGGGAGCTGCACCGAAGGCCCCAGTGCCACCGTCCACATGCGTCCCCCCCACTCAGTACAGCGTTTCGTGGCCCCATGGGAAGCTCCACCGAAGGCCCCAGTGGGACCGTCCACATGCGTCCCCCTCACTCAGTACAGCGCTTCGTGGCCCCATGGGGAGTTCCACCGAAGGCCCCAGTGGGACCGTCCACACGTGTCTCCCCCACTCAGTACAGCGTTTCGTGGCCCCATAGGGAGCTCCACCGAAGGCCCCAGTGGGACCGTCCGCATGCGTCCCCCTCCCACTCAGTACAGCGTTTCGTGGCCACATAGGGAGCTCCACCGAAGGTTTCAGTGCCACTGTCCACATGCGCCCCCCCCCACTCAGTACAGCGCTTCCTGGCCTCATAGGGAGCTCCACCGAAGGCCCCAGTGGGACCGTCCGAGTGTGTCCTGGAACACCCAATTTGGCATGTTCACCCACCCATCACAGCGTTTCGTGGCCCCACAGGGAGCTCCACCGAAGACCCCAGTGCCACCGTCCGCATGCGTCCCGCACACCCAATGTGGCATTTTCACCCACCCAGTGCAGCGTTTCGTGGTTCCACAGGGAGCTCCACCGAAGGCCCCAGTGGGACCGTCCGCAAGCGTCCCGAAACACTCATTGTGGCATTTTCACCCACCCAGTCCAGAATTTCGTGGCCCCGTAGGGAACTCCACCGAAGGCCCCAGTGCCACCGTCCGCATGCGCCCCGAAAGCCCAACGTGGCATTTCTACCCACCCAATACAGCGTTTCGTGGCCCCTTAGTGAGCTCCACCGAAGCCCCCAGTGGGACCGTCCGCATGCGTCCCGGAAGACCAATTTGGCATTTTCACCCACCCAGTACAGCGCTTCGTGGCCGCATAGGGAGTTCCACCGAAGCCACCGTCCGCATGCGTCCCGGAAGCCCAATTTGGCATTTTCGCTTACCCAGTACAGCGTTTCGTGGCCCCATAGGGGGCTCCACCGAAGCCGCCAGTGGGACCGTCCGCATGCGTCCTGGAAACCTTACTTGACACATCACTCATCCAGAACAGCGTTCCCCCCCCACCCAGTGTAGCGCTTCGTGGCCCCATAGGGAGTTTCACCGAAGAAGATTTTCACAATTGCGGTACCCACAACTGCATATGGTTGGGTCCTTCGCGAGGATAATTTTTGCTCACAGCGGTTGTCTGCCTCAGTCTGCCCTTCGCTGACCCCGGCCCCCAAACGTCTGACCCCCACTGGCAGGCAAATGAGCTCGGGACTCCTATCTCGCGCTCGAGATCCCGAGGAGGGCGCATGATGGCGTCACCTGCGCACTGCAGGCTCGGCTGCCTCCAATGCCGCTCGGAAGGCAGGCCGGATCCCCAGGACCCCCTCGCGCCGTGCAGGAATCACGACGGCAGGCTTGTGGTAGGTTTCGGCTCCCGGGGACCGCCAGTGGTCCTCAGGACCGACAGCAAAAACGGCCCGAGATGACACATCTGTCCCAGGGAAGGGGCCCAGACCTCTGGAGGTGCACGCAGTGAAAAGGAAGGCGGCGTCGGAGTTCTGGGCCTGCCGGTGCCGGATCCCTGACCCAGAGATCCGATATACTTGGATTTGTTCAACGCGGAGTCCCCGGAAGTCCGTACTTTCTCCCCAGGGCCAGACATTCACCACGGGCCGTCTCTTGATTGACCTGGGTCCTGGTGAGAGCCCCGCGGTGGCCGAAACTGGCGAAGAGCGTTCGGAACTCGGCCCTCCTGGCGGCCGGTCGGGGCGATCCGGGACACCCAGGAGCATTCTCGACGAGGCGCAGCTGCTGGAGAGCATCCTGAAGCGAGAACCCCCACAAGGACCCACGGAAGCATCAACAAAGAACCTTTGAGATCCGACGGCGCGAACATCATACAGCATCGTAAGCAAGCTCGACCGGAGTCCTGGACCCCACCTGTCCTCTGCATTTTGGGGGCCGGATCGATCCGTGAGGGCCCCTGGGCCCGAGGCACAGCAGAGCTGCGCGCTGCGAACGAAAATGCGACGCCAAAGTCTCTGGGGGCCCCAGAGAACCTTTTTTCGACTTCGGCCGGCGATGCGCCGGCAGGCGCGCGCCGGTACAGGCGCGGCCGGCGGCTCTTCCTGGCGCGCGAGGACTGCGCGGCCCCGCAGGCGCTGCAGGCACTGGGGGCGAGAAGGGTTTTTCGTGGCGCCCACATCGCAGAGCGGAGGTCTTTCGGAAAACATGTGGGATGGGCCCCGATTGTCCCGGAGAGTTTCGTCCTGGGTTTCGCAGTGAGTTTCGTGCGGACTGTTTTTGGACCAGGAGTGAAGACTACAAAATATCCACATGCAAATCACGTTGTTTTTCGTTCACCGTTTAACGGTTTTGCATTGACAGACTCCTCCTCCTCCTCCTCCTCCCCCCCCTCCTCCTCCACCTCCTCCTTCTCCTCCCCCCTCCTCCTCCTCCTCTCTCCTCCCTCCTCCTCCCTTCCTCCCTCTCCTCCTCCTCCCCCTCCTCCTCCTCCTCTCCTCCTCCTCCTCCTCCTCCTCCTCCTCCTCCCTCCTCCTCTCCTCCTCCTCCTCCTCCTCCTCCCTTCCTCCTCCTCCTCCTCCTCCCTCCTCCTCCCCCTCCTCCTCCTCCCCTCCTCCTCCTCCTCCCCCTCCCCCTCCTTCTCCTTCGCCTCCTCCTCCTCCTTCTTTCCCTCCTCCTCCTCCTCCTTCTCCTCCTCCTCCTCCTCCTCCTCCTCCTCCTCCTTCTCCTGCTCCTCCTCCTCCTGCTCCTCCTCCTCCCACTCCCACTCCCAGCGCCTCCGCACTGCTTGGTAGCGCCAGGCTGTGCGCACCCTCCTTCCTCCATCCTTTTTCCATCCGTCCTCCTCCTCCCCCCTCCTCCGAGGCCGCGGCGCGCATCGCGCGCTGGCTCACCTCCGGTCTGCCTCGCACGACGGCGCAGGACCCCGTCTGGAGGGGGTGTGGGTGCAGGGTCAGGGGCAAGGCTGGGAGGTTGAGTGGGGGGGAGCGCTCAGGCAGGGAGGAGGCTTCGGAAGTGCCCCAGTAGCGTCGTAGCTGGGGAGTTCTCGCAGACTTTCATAAACAAAAAGACACGAGGGCGCCCTCGAGGGCGCGAAGTTGTGCGCGCTCCGCGGTTCGGCTCCGATTCCTCCTCATCCTCTTCTCCCCTGCGGGGCGGCGCGAAAGCGCGAAGCTACTTGCCCTTCGCGCAGCGCGAGGCGCGAAGTTGGGCGCCCTCGGGAGTCCCAACAGGGAGGGGGGGGGGGCGGGGAGCCCGAGACCACCCGCCCGCCATCGCCAGGCCCTGCAGCCGCTTCGCCGGAGACTTCCTCGCAGTCTAACTACTCGGGATGTATGCTCTCTTGTCGAAGCTGCACACTGCTCATGCCTAATTCTTCGAAGGTCTCTGATTTTTTCGGGGTCCAAGGTCCTTTCGTTTCGAACCGTTCTATCCTGGGCCTCTTCCTGGCCACCGGGGGGCCAGGAAGGATGAGACACGAGCTCAATTAGAAATGAGCACGATTAGAAATGAACGACGTGTACTCAGGACCCGTGCCCTCGTGTCAGAGCTAGCCCCATGCTGGTCGCAGCGGCCACGATCGCTCTGCCAAGCCGCGCTGCGGTGCGCACCGCCGTGCTCTCGCCCCCGTCCCCGGCGCAGCTTCCCCAGGAGCTCGTACGAGCACGCAGGAGTGCACGTCTTCGCCAGCCGACCTCCTGCCCCCTCGACCCGCCTGTTCGCCTCTGCTGCTCTTCCTCGGGCGCTCGAGGCCGGGGGCGGCTTCCGTCCGCTGCGCCTCGCCGAGCGCCCGAAAAGAGCCCCGAGCGGCCGCCGGAGCCCTGAGGCACGGGTCGGAGCCCCGAGGTACGGTGCATGTTCCGGCCGAAGTACTTCCGCGTCGTAGGTGTTTGTCAACGCAGCGTGTATCGTGTATTGCACTAAGACGCCGTTCGCACTATGCGTATCTGGATTATCATGGCGCGCCCTCTCGTCCGTGTTCTGTCGTGGCTCGGAGGTTGATCGCCCTCCTACCCTGACGCGTCGATGTGCGAATTGGCCGTTTTCGGTTCGCGAGAGGGCGTCGCGGCCGTCATTCTTGCGGCTCCAGGTCCGTCGGTTTCGGCCCCAGGCCGTTTTTCACTGAGGGGAGGTTTGTAAGCGGGAGGTCTGCCCACCGCCGAATGGGCGGAAACCGCCAGAGACGGGGACAGGCTCGGGGGGGCGAAGGGCAGTCGGCCTCGAACAGCTTTTCCGGGCTCGAGGTTTCTGAGCTTCTCCATCGGTCTCCGTCGGCTGTCCAGCCTCGGGGGGCCTTCTGGCGGCGGCGGCGCCTCGCCGAGAGCGCTCGGTGGGGTGTGCAGATCGTGCCGGACGGCCGCCGGAGAGCCGAGCTGCGGACCGAGTGTCGGGGGGCATCGTTCGGAGATGCGGTCCCATTGACAGCCAGAGCGACACTTTGCAACCGAGATGGGGCACTTCACAGCCAGCAGATGGTCAGTTCACAGGATTTCCCCCTGAGAGCGACAGCGCTAGGACCAACGCATTTTGCTTGCAATCTGAACGACCACTGTGCAACCCAGACGATGCTCTTTACAACCAGAATGGCCACTTCACAATCAACGCTCAGAAGATTCCTCAACGCTCTTCAGAGGCTTCTGGGGTGTCTCAGCGCCTCTGCGCTCTGCAGAGGCTTCTGAGGTTTCTGAGCGCCTCTGCGCTCTGCAGAGACTGCAGAGGCTTCTGCGGCTTCTGAACGCCTGAACGCTTTGCCGAGGCTTCTGAGACTTCTGAGCGATTGGGCGCTTCGCAGGGGCTTCGAAGCTTGTGAGCGTTTGAACGCTACGCAGGGGCTTCTAAGCTTGTGAGCGCATGATCGCTCTTCAGAGGCTTCTGCGGCTTCCGAGCGCTTCAGCGCTTTGCAGAGGCTTCTTTCTAAGCTTGTGAGCGCGTGAGTGCTCTTCAGAGACGTCTGAGGCTTCTGGGCACTGTAGCGCCCTGCAGATGCTTTTAAGCTTGAGGGCGCGTGAGCGCTCTTCAGGGACTTCTGAGGCTTCTGAGCGCCTGGGCGAACTGCGGGGCTTCTGAGGCTTCTGAGCGCACTCCATAGGCTTCTGGGAGCGCTCCACAGGCTTCTGTCTCCATAGGCTTCTGGGAGCGCTCCACAGGCTTCTGTGCGCGCTCCAGACGCTTTCTGGGCGCGCCCTAGAGGCTTCTGGGCACGCTCCAGGGGCTTCAGGGAGCGCTCCAGATGCATCTGGGCGCGCTCCAGGGGCTTCTGAGCGCCCTCGGGAGGCTTCTGGGCGCCCTGTAGAGGTTTCTGAGTGTCTTCTAGAAGAGCCTAAGCGCCATCCAGAGGCCTTTCAGTGCTCCTGTCGTCGTCGTCGTCGTCGTCGTCGTCGTCGTCGTCGTCGTCGTCGTCGTCGTCGTCGTCCATCGTCGTTTTACTGTGCCGTCGGTCGCCGGCTGGCCGTCGCCGCCACCTTCGTGCCCTCTCGCACGCGCGCCGCCCCCCTGTCAAGATTTTGGAGGGTGAGGATGGCGAGGGTGAGGAGGAGGATGATGACGAGGAGGGTGATGATGACGAGGACGAGGAGGGTGATGATGCTGATGATAATGATGCTGCTGATGATGCTGATGATGATGATGTTGATGCTGGTGGTGATGATGATGACGATGACGATGATGATGCTGCTGATGATGATGATGACGATGATGCTGATGATGATGCTGACGATGATGGTGATGATGATGATGATGATGCTGATGATGATGATGATGATGATGATGATGATGATGATGATGATGACGAGGACGAGGCTGGGAATCAGGAGGGTGAGGAGGACGAGAGCCGTCGGAGGCTGGAGGGCCGTGGGAGCAGAAGCCGAACAGATGAGGGGCGAGGGGGGGGACGAGGGATGAGAGCCAAGATGGAGGATGGAGGGCGTCAGTTGTCGTCGTCAGTGGTCGTCGTGGTCAATCATCAGTCGTCAGGCGTCGTCGTCGTCGTCGTCGCCGCCGTCGTCGTCGTCGTCGTCGTCGTCGTCGTCGTCGTCGTCGCCGTCGTCGTCGTCGTCGTCGTCGTCGTCGTCGTTGTCGTCGTCCGTCGTCGTCTTACTGTGCCGTCGGTTGCTGGCCGACCGTCGCCGCCGCCTCCGTGCCCTCTCGCGCGTGCAGCGCCCACTAGGGAGGATGAGGAGGATGAGGAGGAGGAGGACGACGAGAAAGGAGCAGAAGGGGAATCAGGAGGATGACACATGAGGGGACGGTGACAGTGCTGCTGCTGATGATGATGATGATGATGATGATAATGATGATGTTGGTGATGCTGATGGCGATGGTGGTGGTGATGGTCGTGATGATGATGGTGATGATGATGGTAATGATGAATATGATGATGATAATGGTAATGGCGATGGTGCTGATATGATGATGGTGATGATGATGCTGATGATGTTGCTGATGATGATGATGGTGGTGATGATGCTGATGGTGATGGTGATGGTGATGATGATGATGATGATGATGATGATGATGATGATGGTGGTGGTGATGATGCTGATGGTGATGATGATGTTGTGGAGGATGAGAAGGACGAATACCGCTGCCCCATGTGCCACTGGAGGATGGACCGTGATTCTTGTTTTCTTCGAATGTATTGCGTTGATTCGGGTTTGCTGCGTGTGGCTTGGTTTGGGTTTGTTGCGCTTGGTTGCGTTTAGTTCGGGTTCGTTGCGTTCCGCTTGGTTCGGGTTTGTTGCGTTTGGTTCGGGTTTATTGCGTTCGGATTTGATTTGTTACGTTCGGCTTGGTTCGGGTTTGCTGCGTTCGGTTCGGGCTTGTTGCGTATGTTTCGGGCTTGTTGCGTTGGTTACGGTTTGTTGCGTTTGGTTCCGGTTTGTTGCGTTCGTTTCGGGTCAAGCGTGGTCCATTTCGTTCAGGTGTGTTGCATTTGGATCCGGTTTGTTGCGTTTTGGTATGGTGTGTTCTTCTGTGTGATGGTCATTCCTATGGATTGTTTCTATGGGTGGTGCCTCATGTGGTTTGCGAATTCGTTGTTTCTGTTGCTTGCCATCGCCATGCCACGTTCCGTTATCCGCACCCCCGCAATTTCGATTCATCCCCCGTGGCCCCATGCATACTCCACGTTCGCTTTATCCTCCTCCCCCCCCTCCTCCTCTCCCTCCTCCTCCTCGTCCTCCTCCCCCCCCTCCTCCTCCTCCTCCACCAACTCCTCCTCCTCCTCCTCCTCCTCGTCCTCCTCCTCCTTTTCCTCCCCCACTTCGGCCCTCCTCGTCCTCTCACCGCCTCAGGCTCTTCTCCGCTTCCGTTCTCTTCGCCTCCGATTCCCTCCTCCTTCCTCCTTCCTCCTCCTCCTCATCATCATCCTCCCCCTCACCGTCCCTCATCCCTCCCTCAGAGCAACAAACCAACCCGATTGGATTCCAATGGGTTCGTCTGATGCCAAAAGGATCTCAGCCGGAAGTGTACCAATATGATTCCAACATTACTCCCAGTGTATTGATCAGTCATCCGCTACTTTGCAGTTTCTTGCTTCAGACGGGGCACTCTACAACTAACACGCTTCAGATAACGAGCTGTTTCCCTAACTTCCCCCCACTGAGATTTCCCACATTTAAGCGCGTTTGCTTTCTGCGTTGTACAGTGATCTTCCTGGTTGTGAAGAGCCCTCCTGGAAAAGTTCTTGCTGGTTGTAAAGTGCCCATCTCGGTTGTACAGTTCCGTCCTGGTTGTGAAGTGACCCGCACGCCCCCGTTAGGCTTCAGGGAGGGCACATCGACCCCCAATCGCTTATTCATCGCCGATGGGGGTCCGATAGCCCACCCTGCCCAGGAGCGTACGGATTCGCCATCGGGGGCCTATCGCCGATCTGCTGGCAAGGTATCGCCGACTGGGTCGACTTACGTTGCCCCTCACAGGAGCAGCGGGGGAGGAGGGACTCTTCTCGGCGGTACCTACGTATCACGTAACTTCGGAGGTCTGCTTCCGCTCCCAGCCAGGGGCGCGAAGGCAACTGGGTGGTGGTGGGGGGGGGGCAGCCCCTCTCGTGGACGGGGTGTCCCCGCAGCTCGAAGGCTCGAGGGGGAGGAGGAGGAGGAGGAGGAGGAGGAGGAGGAGGAGGAGGAGGAGGAGGAGGAGGAGGAGGAGGAGGAGGAGTTGGTGGAGGAGGAGGAGGAGGAGGAGGAGGAGACGCAGCGAAGAGGTGGAGGAGTCTTTTGTGCAGGAAGCCCTCGAAGCAGGACCTGGCTCGCTCCTCTTTCTGCCGGCTGTGCCTGGGCTCGGGCGTGCGGGGCCCGGGCTGTTTTCCACCAGCAGCGCTTCGTCGGGGGGGCTCTTGACCAGTGGCGAAATCCGAATCCTATTTTCGCCGCTCCACAGTTTGGGCAACTCGATGGGCGGCTGGGGTGGGGTCTGGAGTTCGTCGAGCACGTAGCGAAATCCGAACCCGACCCTCGCCTCCCATCGGTTCAAGAGAATCGATGGTTGATGTGGGTAGGGTTCGGGTGTCGCCACCTACTGGGGACGCCAGAGCTGCCCCAAATGGTAGCCTGGGCCCCGCGCTGTGGTCCGAAAGCCAAGCGAAGGGGCGAGGAGGAGGATAGGGCGAAGTAGAGGGGGCGCAGGACGGGTTAGGGCGTTCTCGGAGGTCCGGGACGGGTCAGGGCGTCCTCGGAGGTCCTGGGTAGGAGGACGGAGATGACGGGGATGAGGAGGAGGAGAAGGAGGAGGAGGAGGAGGAGGAGGAGAAGGAGGAGGTAGCGTGTACGCGCATCTTGGCAGTGAGGTCGAGGCGAAGGGTGGCAATCTCGCTTATGCCAAAAAGCGCAGCAGTAAGGCAATGGACGCGTGTGTGCCGGTCTGTAGAGGCGTGTTCGGGTGGAGGGAACTTGACATGGTAGTGACATGATCGCTCCGTGAGAATATTGTATGTTCGAGGTTTATGTTCAAAGTACATCTCGGGTGTTTCAGCGTGGGTGATCTGAAGATCATAAATGCTACGTACATGCGTGTTCACAGACGGGTCGTCGATGCTGTCCGTTTCGACGCGAACGAGAGGTCCGACTTCAAAGTGCGCATTGAGCTCAGCATTCCTCCGATCGATTGTGAGCTCGTGAACCGCAGATTCAAGTACTTGGGCGGATTGGAAAGGTCGTCTACGCTTTCGTTGAAGGTCACGCTGTCGCTTCGGGACAAAGATGGGCGGCCGGTGCTCCCGTGGGCACAGCAGGCCGGCCAAGACCTCAGACTGCTGTATGAGAGGGTTGCCCGTGTCAGGGACGTCTTGCCTCACCTGGATGCGTGCCCCGAGGCGCGGCAGGCATTTTGTTCGAGACCACCCCGAGGAATGGGCTTCGCTCGTGTCACAGCTCTCCTTCACGGGCTCTGTCTGCGACAATCAAAAGGCCAGTGGAAGTGCGCAGCAGCCAGTTGCCTCGCACTCGTGCCCGCACTGCATTGGCTGAGCTTTCGGGAACAGGCAGGCTTGATTGACACAGATGCGTGTCAAGCACGGCGTGAGGAATGTCATGCGTCTGTATGTTGGCCACAAGTGTAAGTGCCAGGCGTGCCACTGTTTTCTCTACAAGACTCCGGCTGCTTGCTCACATGAATACACAAGCCAACCAGTGTGGTGAATGGGTTTTGACCAAGTGTGCACCTGTGCATGGAGGGGAAGTCGCTGCGTTAGATGGAATTGACGCGCTGGCGCGCCACTCTGCGCACAAAACCTGGCTAAAACACCCCAAAAGCGGGGGGGGGCGCTGTAAATGCTGACGGAAGACTTGTCGGCCGAGTGTTTCTGTAAAGCGGGAGCCGAGAATTGGTTTATCATCCTTCTGCGTCGCACCGAGCACAGCGCATGCAAAAAGGAGGAGGAGGAGGAAGAGGAGGAGGAGGAGGAGGAGGAGGAGGAGGAGGAGGAGGAGGAGGAGGAAAAGGAAGGGGAGGCGGAGGCGGAGGCGGAGGCGGAGGCGGATGCGTGGGCGGAGGCCGAGGCGGAGGCGGAGGCGGAGTCGAAGCGGAGGCGGAGGAGAGGAGAGGGGAAGGGGAGGAGGGAATACAGGAGCGGACCAGATAAGAGGAGCAGGGGAAGGACGAGGAGGAAGAGGAGGAGGAGGAGGAGGAGGACGAGGCGGAGGAATAGGAGGTGGTAGAGGGGGGAGTCAGGATTCGGGCGATTCGGGCATGCAAACGAATCGAAGAGGCACGCGCGATAACCGTCACGGGTTTAAATCTACAACGCGTTCGAGAGTGGTTTGTCGATTTCTTTGCGTGGCATGTGGGGCGGGGGCAGTCGAGGTCCGCAGTCGAGGCGCTCCCACCTAGAACTTAGCGGCTCAGCTCAGAAGCATGCGGCCGATCTGTGGACTGCGCAATGATGCATTGAGGAACTTCTTTGCGCATTTCGAATGTTCCTTGAATTTGTTATGAACCTCTGTGAGCCGAGCCTGAGTCAGTGGTTCACTCTCCAAGAGACTCTCTGGGCGCCTGGTGAATGGCACTCCTTCGGATGCGTACCTCGCGCGACCGCATCGGTTCTGGGGCTCGGGAGACGGGATGCACAGTCGGGGCATCAGCCCTCGTGGGTGCCCAAGTTTCTAGAGCCCCTGTGCCCGATGGACGGCGACCTCTGTGGGGATCGCTTGTCGTGAATTCCCTGGTGTTCTCTGCCCCGCGCGTGGCTGCGCCCCTCCCCGAGCTCGACTTGGTTGGCTGCGCCAGATCACCGGCCCGTGCTTGGCGGTGGACGTCGACGACGGCGACGGTGATCATGACGATGATGGTATGGGTGATGGCGATGGGCGACAGGTGACAGCGATGGGTGATTGGCGATGGTGGCCGTGATGATCGGTCATGGGCGGGAAGCCTCGCATCGGTGCCGCTCCAGAGGCGCCCTGCCGTCGCGTCCCAGTGCGCCCGCGTCCTGCAGCCACGAGCTCGCGCCGGTGCCGACGCGCACTGCCCGCGGAGGCAGAATCCGCGAGACGCTGTCGATTACGACCACGATGGCAGCGCCGAGGACGTTAATCGAGATGACGAGCAGCACCAGAAGGAGGACGAAGATGACGACGAGGAGGAGGAAGAGGAGGAGGAGGAAAGGAGGAGGAGGAGGAGGAGGAGGAGGAGGAGATGGAGGAGCAGGAGGAGAATGATCAGGTGGAGGGGGAGGAGGGGGAGGGGGAGGAGGAAGAGGAGGGTAAGGGTAAGGGTACATGCGCCGAAGCGCGGCCGACAGGCCGACGGACGACTGGTTCTGCTGCGCGCTGTCAAACGATCGATGGGGGTGGCCCTCGCCGCCTCGCCCATCTTAAAGTAGCTTTCGCTGGACCTTCCTCGTCCATCTGCCTTGGAGGGCACTGGCAAGGGGCTGGCGCCGGGGCCGCCTCAGCAGGCCTCTAGCCCACGAGCTCCGCCTCCTCGGAGACTATGTCGGAGGCGTCGGCAGCCTGGGTGCGGGCCGCCTCGCGGCCGACACGGCGGACCTCCTCGAGGTCGTCCTCCGTGAGCCCGTAGCAGCGGAGCAGGAAGAGACGCGCCGCCCTCGGCTCGGGCCGCCTGCCCTGGGGCCCTGGCGCATCCGCCGGCGTGGCGGGAAGGCGCTCGTCGCCAGCAGCAGCGCGACGCCCGCCGCTCTCTGCCGCGGGCAGGTCCCCTTCCAGCTGGAGGTCGCCTGCGAGCTGCAGCTGCTCCTCGGGCCCTAGGGCAAAGGGCCCCTCGAGCGTTCCACCTTGTCTCCCCTTGCCGTAGTGGGGCCAGCGCAACAGGCGCACCAGCCGTAGCTGCTCTTTGCCTGCGCTGGACTCCCGCCCTCGGCACAAGAGTTCTTGAGCAGCTTGCCGGGCTTGCGGCCCGCCAAAACCCCGCCGCACCGCAGGCAGAACACGAAGCGCATCTGGGGGTTTTCCGCCACTCGGCAGCGCAGGAGAGCGTGCCCTCTAGCCCTCCACGCGTGCCTGGCCAGGACCTGGTCGTCGAGGCCAAAGTGCAGCTCCACGTGCCCTGGGACGCGTCCCTCCTGGCTTTGGGGACTGGCAGCCGCGCCTCCGGCTGGGCCTGCAGGACCTGTGTCGCCGACCGGCCCGCTGCTCTCGCATGCATTCTCGGGGGGCTGCTCCTTTGCAAGGGCCATCTCCTCGCTGAAGTCGTCGACGCCGAAGCCGAAGGCGTCTGAGCCCTGGGAGGCTGCCCCATGCTTGGTATCAACTGGGGCCGCCGCCGCTTCCGGCGCGAGCGGCACGCCCCACCTGGACGGGCCTGCCACCGCCCCTGGGGCAAGGGCAAAAGGAGTGCCTCCGGCAGCCGAGGGGGGAATGGCATCCCCCGGAGCTGCAGCAGCAGCCGCCGCTGCCTCCTCCTTTTCTTCGCCTCTCGCCGCCTCCTCGTCCCCTTGCCCAGGCCGCTCTTCCCGACCAGCCTCTGCCTGGCTCTCCCTGACGGGAGCTTCACGCACGACGTCGCCGTCCGCGGCGGCTGCAGGGGCAGCGCCCTCGCTGAGTTGGGCGTGTCCGTGGAGCACATCCTCATGCCGCGGCCCCCCATGTTGGGCAGGTCCCCCCCCCTTTCACGCCCCCCTTCAGAAGGGGGGGCAGAAATGCTACAAAAATTGCCCCCATTTAATACTGCTACTAGTTTTGGGGCCCACTTGGGACCCTCTTGAGGCCCCTCGTGGAGGCGTCTTGAGGCGATCTTAGGGCCATGTTGGGCCATATTGGGGCCAAAGCAAGTTTGTATATGGGGGCAGCGAGCATAATGTCCTTCACACGGGGCCCTCTTGTGAACGGATGGAGGATACCCAACCGATGAGGACGGGAGGGGGGCCATGTAAATGAGAAATGCCTAGCCGACGACGTGCCCGGTGCGGAAGTACAACGCACTAGGGGTATAAGACAGAGACAGAGAGATCACGACAGAGACGGCGACGAGGAGGCGCAGTTATCCCGCAGGAGTAAATAATCGCACCCCAATGCAAGACGCAACGAAAATGTCACGAATTTCGTTGCTCCGAAGTGACGTGCGGCGCTATGCAGCACACTGGAAGCAAATACAACATGCGTGCGGTGCGATGCAACACAGCAAATATGACACACTGCGGCACCATGCAAACAGTGGCAGCAAAACGAAGGATGGGGGAGTTGGTGCGCTAGCGTCACAAATAGGTTTACCGGCGGCGGAGTATAGGGGCATCCACCACCTATTTTGCACATGGATGGCGGCCGGGAGGGGACCGAAGCGGCGTCGGCGACGGCGGCGGGGGCCGAACCGAACGACCGAAGGACGAGGAGGTTGGGAGCGAGGCTGTCTGCTATCGCGGGAGTTTCCTCCGGCAGAATAGTCCGCTTGAATCCCCCGATCCCCCTAATTCCTGGCTAACGCCAGTCATGCAGCATTCTTGGCTAACGCCAGTCATGCGGAAGCGGGCCGAATTTCGCCTTGGCCGCCCCGACCCCTTGAACTGGCTGAGGCCTGGTTAGCTCCAGTCATGCAGCAGTCCTGGCTGACGCCAGCCGTGCGGAATCCGGCCACCGTGTAGCCGCCCCGACCCCTCCTGAGTAAGACGCGTTATGCGTTGTTCACCCCGACCCCCCCAGGGGAGTTGATCCCTGGCTAACGCCGGTCGTGCATCCGTCCTGGCTTACGCCAGTCGTGTGGACACAGGCCGGACTTTGATCAGCCGCCCATCCCCCCCTGAACTAACGTGACTCTGGCTAACGCCAGCCATGCAGCAGTACTGGCTGACGCCTGTCGTGCGGAGGCAGCCGAACTACGAATCACCCCTCCTCCCCTTGAACTGATTCCTGGCTAACGCCAGTCATGCAGCAAACCTGGCTGACGCCATTCCTGCGAGCGCAAGTCGAATACTGGTTAACCGCCCCTACCCTGCCTGAACTAGCGTGGCTCTGGCTAACGCCAGCCATGCAGCAGTCCTGGCTGACGCCAGTCGTGCGGAGGCAGCCGGACTACGAGTACCCCACATCCCCCCTGAACCGATTCCTGGCTAACGCCAGTCGTGTAGCAGTCCTGGCAAACGCCAGTCCTGCGAGCGCAAGCTGGATTTTGGTTAGCCGCCCCTACCCCACCTGAACTAGCCTGGCCCTGGCTACCACCAGGCATGCAGCAGAGATGGCTGACGCCAGTCGTGCGGAGGCAGCCGAATTACGAGCCCCCCTTACCCCACCCGAACTGAATCCTGGCTAACGCCAGGCGTGCAGTAGCCTTTTGATTAGTCGCCCCGCCCCCCCCCCCTGAACTTGCGCGGCTCTGGCTACCGCCAGGCCTACAGCAGTCCTGGCTGACGCCTGCCGTGCGGAGGCAGCCGAGTTACTAGTCATCCCTTCCCCCCTGAACTGATTCCTGGCTAACACCAGGCGTGCAGCAGTCCTGGCTAACGCCAGACCTGCGGGCGTCTGCTGAATTAAGCCTTTGTCGCCCCGACCCCCACTCCCTGGCCCTCGTGGTCGGGGTGCTCGTCGGGCCCCTGAAGGGGCCCTTAAAGGCTGCCCCGTGCGTCCCCGACCACTTCGAGAACCAAGGAGGCAGGGGGGTCATCGGCACGGGGAGGAGGAAGAGGAGGAAGAGGAGGAGAAGGAGGAGGAGGAGGAGGAGGAACAGGGAGAAGAGGAACAGGAGGAGGAGGAAGAGGTGGAGGAGGAGTAGGAGGAGGAAGAGGGAGAGGAGGAGGAGTAGGAGTAGGAAGAGGGAGTAGGAGGAGGAAGAGGGAGAGGAGGAGGAGGGAGGTGGTAGGAGGAGGAGGGAGGAGGGAGGAGGAGGGATGAAAGAGAAGGAGGGAGGAGGACGAGGTGGAGGGCGACATCGCCAGGGTGGATCCACCCAGGAGCTGCTGCTCGAGTGCGGTAACGACGCTAAGGGCATCTGCTCCTCGAAGGTGGTGCGGCCGAAGCAAGAGCCAGAGGACTGCCGCCGCTGGCTCCTCGTAATTTGCGCCCCCTCCCTCCGCCCCTTTGAAATAGGCAACGTGCAGGCTGGCCGGAATTCTGAGGAATGCCTCATGCGGCGGACATGTGAGGCGTTCCAGAAATGCCGTCGCCTTCCAGGGTCGAAGGACTCGGCATCTTCCTCGGCGGAGGGTGGGCGGAAGATGGCGAGAGCAACGCGAAAGCGGCTCCGCCAGCGGAAGCCGGTGGAAGGCCTGCAGAAGCCGGCGGAAGCAAGCATCAGCCTTCCAAGGGCTGGCATGTCCATCGGGGGGTAGAGGGTTTCTGGAGCCCGCCATGTGGCATTGCACGGGCTGTAGCGTACCACGTCGCACGTCCTCGGGATTTGCCGCTGTTACGCGCTGTGGTATGTTCGGCATGTGCTCGCGCTGTGTTCAAAAATGGTGCGACCACGCCGACGCACAGCTCAAAAAAAGCACATTCCTTTCGTGCTGGAATTGGCTGTCAATGACCACGCTCGCATCGGCTGAGCGAGCATTTGGTTGGTGTCGTTGTCGAGCATCATCTGGCCTAAATGCAACCCGTGGGCTTGCAGACCTCGCAGTTGCCTCGTGAATTCGCTGTGTGATTACGTACGCTGGCAGTCAGCTGTCTGTTGGGACCCCGCGGCGTCCTGGTGGTCAGGGTGCTCAGCTTCAGCGTGCCCTGTGCCACCGGCATTGTCAGACCAGGCTTGGGCGCAGTCGGTTTTCGTAGCGGTCCCAATTGCTAACTTTAGGTCGGGCGTGTCCCTCTACAGAACGAAAATTCAAAAACAGTCAAAGAATTAGTCAGGGGACGACTTCTGGACTATTTTGGATTTTCGTTCGAATGCTTTTGTTTTTCGCCTAAAATCCCCCTGTTTGAGGACATGCCCGACCGAATGCTAACTTGGCAGAGCTGCCCTGTAGAGACTACGGCTCGAGTAGCATGTGACCAAGGCGCTATGTCGGGAGGGTTGGGAGCGCTGCGCCGCTGGAGGGCCTCCTCCTCCTCCTCCTCCTCCTCCTCTTTCTCCTCCTCTTTCTCCTCCTCCTCCTCCTCCTCCCTCTCCTCCTCCTCCTCCTCCTCCTCCTCCTCCTCCTCCTCCTCCTCCTCCTCCTCCTCCTCGGGGGCGGTGGCGCGTCTTCTTTTGCTCCCAGACCCGCGGTTGCCCCGTGGCCTTCGCATCCCTTTACGCTGGGTTTGCGTCGTGTCGACCGGCGGCGAATCCGCCAGCGGCGTGCAACGTTGAACGCCGCGGGCGACCCAGAATCGTTCGATGCGGAACGATTCGGACGTTTCGACAGCGGCTGGTCGCTCCAGGTTGAACCATCACCGAGGTGTCAGAAACACGAACGCCGAAGTCGGCACGACACGAGCCTGACGCACCTCCTCTGTGCTCCCATGCGCACTGCCTCTTCAAAGAGCTCTTCAACCAAAGATCTGCCTACTGAGCGCCTGCCCCGCGCGCATGGCATGCCCCTCCTCGACGCAGCTCGCTGCCCGCCCCCCCCCCTCTTCCTCCGTGATCCCTTCCTTCCGACGTTGCAATCGTTCTCCCTACTGAGCGCCCGCCCAGCGCGCATGGTGTCCCCCTCCACCACACGGCTCGCTGCCCGCACTCCCCCCCCCCCTTCCTCCGTGACCCCTCTTTCCCGAGACATTGCGCTCTTTCTGTGTCGTCGGCCCACGGGGCCTTCGACCACTTCCTCGGGACCGCCTCTTCATCCCAAGTTGATCTGTCCCGGGGCCCGGGAACGGCTCCGGAGGCCGCGACAGCTGCGAAAAACCAGCGGTCGCTATTTCATATCGAAACGCTCAGATCTGAGGGTTCCGCCCCCCCTCTGTGATGAGAAGCTGGTTCGCACTGCGACACGAAAGTGATGGAGACATGAACTGATGCGATGATGTTCTTTCTATTGTTTCTTTGCCGTCGCCCTCGCAATCACGCGTCCCAGCGTTGTGCGCTGGTCTGTGTCTGACCTATCCCCTGGTCTGCATCTCAGCCAGGCTTGAGCGCCGGCCTGAAGATTGTGATGGTGAATTCGGATCCTGAGCAACTCGCACGAGACTTGAGCCGAAATGATCCACAATGGCTCCAGCTCGCCTCTCCCCCTCCTCCTCTCCTCGGGCCCCTGGGCTCGCCCTCAGAAGTGGGCGCCCGGCACCTACACGAAGCTCGTGAAGGGCCTGCGGGACCAGCCGCTCGAGTGGTACTCGCGGGCCACCGCTCAGGAGCAGAGAGGGCTGAACAAGGAGCCCCGGGAGAGCGCAAGCCTCAAGAGATGCCGCCCTTCCTCCCGTTCGCGTCACAAGGGCTCCGTACTGGCGCGACGAGGAGGAGGAGGAGGAGGAGGAGGAGGAGGAGGAGGAGGAGGAGGAGGAGGAGGAGGAGGAGGAGGAGGAGGAGGAGGAGGAGGAGGAGGAAGAAAAAGAAGAAGAAGAAGACGAAGACGAAGACGAAGACGAAGAAGAAGAAGAAGAAGAATAAGAAGAATAATAAGAAGAATAAGAAGAAGAATAATAATAATAATAATAATAAGAAGAAGCAGAAAAAGAATAAGAATAATATGAAGAAGAAGAAGAAGAATAATAAGAAGAATAATAAGAAGAAGAAGAAGAAGAATAAGAAGAAGAAGAAGAGGAGGAGGAGGAGGAGGAGGTATGTGGCTGCCGCATGCTGGCACCGCTGCACCATGGACGCGGCCAAGTATCAGGGGCAGCAGCGGCATGGTTTTCGGATGCCTCCGTCGGTTCCTGGAGGCCTTCCTGCCTCGGCGAGGTGCTGCGGCAGCTGCGCCTCGCCGAGGGCACTCTGGGGGTGCCCATAGCTTTCCGCTTGGCCGCCGGAGAGCCGAGCTATGGCCCGAAAACCCAGAGGCAACAGGGGCAACGTCAGGGGGGATCATTTCACCGCCCACCAAACCACCCCAACCCAACCCGAAGGCCCCGATTGGCCCTCCATTCCCAGTGGGGGGGGTCGTTGGGGGACATTGACAAAACACGTGTGGAACCCGCACCCCCCCCATCCCGAAATTCGGGTCTTCGGGTTAGGTTGGGGTGGTCTGGTAGGCAGTCATAATTTCGCTCATGTGGGGACGCATCGATCCCCAAGTCGCACATTGATCGCTGCCCGATAAGGGGCCCGATGTGGGCCACTCGCCGACCTACATCCCCAGGCCGAAAGTGTTTTCCTCTTGCGTGGGAACGCATGGATCCATTTGGATCCAACTACGTGTCTGCGAGAGTCACGTGGATCCAAGTTCCGTGTCTTCTGGATCATTTGTTTTGGCGCGTAAGCTTCGAGGATCCAATTCTTCTGTTGGAGTAGTTTTATAATTATAATTCATACAAGGGGCCCAAGGGGAAATGGATCCACGGAGCCTTGTACCTGCAGCCCAAGCTTTGTTTCTACAGGGGAGGGGATTCCCTACCGAGGAGGGGGGCGGACGAGGAGGGAGGACGGAAGAGGCCGATGAGGGAGGAGGGAGGAGGAGGGAAAACGATCGCGGTGCCCAAGTCGGGAGCTCGAGCGCCACAGCGGCCTGGCCACTTCTCCGAGACCCTCCCATAACGTGTCGCGTCGCTGCTCGAGCGCCACAGCTGCGCCGGCCAACTCCCGCAGCCTCCATAACATGTGGGTCCTCGAGCGCCTCAGCGGGCCTGGCCAACTCCCGGGGCCTCCCATCACATATGCCGCACTTCATGTCAACGCGAGCGCGATATGATCGCTGCGTCCGCATCCGCTACAGTCAACGACACTTCGCATTTGTCATGTGGGCCTCAAGAGGAACATCTCTCGGCCTGCTCAAGTTGGGTTTTGACCCCCGTGTCCCCCGCAACACGTGCAGCGTGATGGAAGTCAGAAGGGGGGCAAAACCTTTGGGTTTTGACCCCGTCTCCCCCGCCAGCACTTGCAGCGTGCTGCAAGGCAGAAGGGGTGCAAAACTCCTCCGTGGAGTTTTGACCCCCGTCTCTCCCGCCAACACGTGCAGCGTGCTGAAGGGCAGAAAGGGTGCAAAACTCAGCATCCCCAGGCCGAGCGTATTTTGCCTCGTGCATGGGAACACATGGATCCATTTGTATCCAACTACGTGCATGCGGAAGTCACGTGGATCCAAGTTCCGCTTCCGGATCCGATTTTTTGGCGTCGTAGCTTCGAGGATCCAAGTCTTCTTCTGGAGTAAATTTAGAATAATCATTAATACACGGGACCCAAGGGGAAATGGATCCACGGAGCCTTGGACCTGCAGCCGAAGCTATGGTTTTACTGGGGAGGGGCTGCCCTACCGAGGATGGAAGCGGACGAGGAGGGAGGACGGAAGAGGTCGATGAGGGAGGAGGGAGGAGGAGGGAAAACCACCGCGGTGCCCAAGTCGGGAGCTCGAGCGTCACAGCGGCATGGCCACCTCGCCGAACCCCTCCCATAACATGTCGCTGATCGAGCGCCACAGCTGCCCCGGGCAACTCCCGCAGCCTCCATAACATGTGGGTGCTCGAGCGCCACAGCGGGCCTGGCCAACTCCCGGGGCCTCCCATCACATATGCCGCACCCCACGTCAACGCGAGCGCGATATGATCGCTGCGTCCGCATCAGCTACAGCCGACGACACTTCGCATGTGTCACGTGGGCCTCAAGAGGAACATCTTTCGGCCTGCTCAAGTGAGGTTTTGACCCCCATCTCCCCCGCCAACGCGTGCAGCGTGCTGAAGGGCAGAAAAGGGGGCAACATCCTTGGGTTTTGACCTCCATTTCCCCCGCCAACATGTGCAGCGTGCTGAAATGCAGAAGGGGTGCAAAACTCTTCAGTGGGGTTTTGACCCCCACTCCCCCCCCCGCCAGCGCGTGCAGCGCGCTGAAGGACAGAAGGGGCGCAAAACTCTTCACCCCCAAGCCAAAAGTTTTCCTCTTGCGTGGGAACGCATGGGTCCATTTGTATCCAATTACGTGTGTGCGAGAGTCAGGTGGATCAAAATTCCGTGTTTTCCGGATCCATTTTTTTGGTGTGGAGGCTTCGAGGATCCAGGTCTTCTTTTCTAACAAGTTTATCCAAGTCTTCTTTTCTAACACGTTTATAATGCTACTAACAATTAATACAAAAGGACCCAAGGGGAAATGAATCCACGGAGCCTTGGACCTGCAGCCCAAGCTATGATTCTACGGGGGAGGGGTTTCCCTACCGAGGGGGGAGGCGGACGAGGACGGAGGGCGGAAGAGGCCGATGAGGGAGGAGGCAGGAGGAGGGAAAACGACCGCGGTGCCCAAGTCGAGAGCTCGAACGCCACAGCGGCATGGCCACCTCCCCGAACCCCTCCCATAACATGTCGCTGATCGAGCGCCACAGCTGCCCCGGGCAACTCCCGCAGCCTCCATAACATGTGGGTGTTCGAGCGCCACAGCGGGCCTGGCCAACTCCCGGGGCCTCCCATCACACATGCCGCACCCCACGTCAACGCGAGCGCGATCTGATCGCTGCGTCCGCATCAGCTACAGCCAACGACAGTTCGCATTTGTCACGTGGGCGTCAAGAGGAACATCTTTCGGCCTGCTCAAGTATCGGCAACGCATCGCCGATTTCAGCTCGATGCCCCCCCCCCCCCCAGGCCAGGCCCCCGAGGCAAGCCTCCAGAGGTGTGGCAGGAAACGTTCGGCGAGACCTGTTCTTTAAGGAACATTTGCACAAACACAAACTCGCGGTCCTCCTCGCAGATTTCTCGGATCGGCGCCGATCCCCCCCGTGGCGGCGCCTCCAGTCCTGCCCTTGGCGCGCTCCGCGCACCAGGGAGGGGGGGCGTCCAGCGCAGATCCAAGAAATCCTGATGGGCCTGTTTTCCACCGCCACCACCACCACCATGAGTTGGAGGGGGAGGGGGTCCTTTTCCCTCCTCCTCCTCCTCCTCCTCCTCCTCCTCCTCCTCCTCCTCCTCCTCCTCCTCCTCCTCCTCCCTCTCCTCCTCTTCCTCCTCTTCTCCTCCTCCTCCTCCTCCTCCTCCTCCTCCTCCTCCTCCTCCTCCTCCTCCTCCTCCTCCTCCTCCTCCTCCTCCTCCTCCTCCTCCTCCTCCTCCTCTTCCTCTTCCTCCTCCACCTCCTTCCCCCCTCCAAGTTCTGGTGGTGGTGGTGGAAAGCAGGCCCATCAAATCCGCATCCGCATGGACCTCCGACAGCTCATGTTTTTGCTGTCTCTCCTGCCTCGGCTGTCAAGCACCTTGATTCTGCGTCGCGCCCATGTGGGGAAGGGAGAGAGGGCAGGCCTTCACAGGAGGCGGCAGGGCTTCCCAGAAGCCCTCCAGCTTTCTGAGAGGTCATCATCAGCAACATCCTCATCATCACCAACATCACCATCACCATCCATCATCATCATTATCAGCATCATTGTCAGATGAATAATCATAGTTATCATTTGCATCACCATCACAATCACCACCATCACCACCACGATCAGCATCACCATCAACATCATTGTCGTATGGGTAATCATAGCCAT
>CAUYUJ010021671.1:160687-238187 GCA_963575745.1 Prorocentrum cordatum | reverse complement strand
GTCTTTCAAGCTTTGGTGGCCCTTGCCACCCTGGAGCGCTGCCGTGGTCTCCTGCGGGGCAGACGATCCGTGCTTCCTTATATTTAATCGCTTCGCTCATTCCGCCGGCCCGTATTGTGCCATCGCAGGCGTTTGCTTGCGCTTTCGTGGCCTCTTGGAGCCTCGGTGGGGCCGTTTGGGGCCTCTTGGCGCCTCTTTTTAGGCCTCTTGGAGAACTCGGGAGGCCTCCATGGGGGCCTCCTGAGCTCTCGTGACGGTCTCTTGGGGGGCTTTCGGCGGGCTCTTGGCGGTATTTGTTGGTCCTCTTGGGGCCTGGGGCCTGACGTTGTTGGTCCTCTTGGGGCCTCACGGGAGCTTATTGGGGCGTCTTGGGGGTGTCTTGGAGAGTCTCTTGGGGCCTCTTTCGGGGTCCTGGGCGCCTTCTGGGGCGGAGGGCTCGATTTTTCAGTTCTCGGTTCCCTTCTTGAGCCCCTCTTGGGCCCGTCTTGGGGCCTCTTGGTCCGCCTTGGGCAGCACTTGGGCCGTCTGGGGGGCGCTCTTGGGCCGCTCCGGGGCCGTCTTGGGAGCCTCGTGGGCCGTCTTGGAGCAGTCTTGAAGGCCTCTTGGGCCCTCTTGGAGCGTCCGGAAGCGAAAAGGCCAGAACGCAAAAAAAACATGGAAAAAACCATGAAATCAACGATTTTGGCAACTTGGGGCCCTCTTCGGAGGCCTCTTGGAAGGCCCTTGGAGCGTCTTGGAGACCTCTTGGGCTGTCTTGGGGCCATCTGGGGCGTCTTCGGGCGATCTTTGGCCGTCTCGGGCCTCTCTTGGACCGTCTAGAAAGCTTCTCGGGGCCCTCTTGGACCGATCTGGAGCCCTCTTGGACTCCGAAACAGAACTCCGGCATCTCTGACCCGACCTTGGACTTGCCGGGACCTTGCCGGGGTACTTTTCGTCCGGGGACCCCCAGGGGCCGCCCCGCGCGCGCGAACTAGAAATACTGTTAACCAGGTACCGGAGATCTTAGCACGCCCTGGCCCGTTGGGCCGGCGAATTTTTCACTATATAGCATACTGCACTTACTGGCGGTGGTTCCTTGCCTCCCGTCCCCTGCTGCTGCTCCCTTCCCGCTCGTCCTCCCCGCTCCTCCCTGCTGCCGCCCCTCCTCTTCTGCTGTTGCTGCTGCTGTCCACCGCGTGGCGATGTGCTTCTGTCGCTGCACCAGAGCCATTGGTACGTGCATGATGGGCGCGGGAATCTGCAGCGCACCTCAGTCTTTTTTGTCGGTTCGGTGCGTCTGGGGAGGCAATCGGTGCTTCTATGGAAACAAATCCGACCCCATCTGCTCGGGCCCCAGCAAGGAGGCCTCTGTCCTCCGAGCTCATGCAGCCGAGGCGATGGATTGTGGTGCCGCACGCACGCGAAACAAGGCATCGGCTTGCCAGCGGGTGCTCCACGATGGTTTTCGTACCCCCAAATCGGTCCCGCTGCCCTACCGCTGCCAGGTGTGTTCCCAGCAGACGCGTCGGGCCGCTCCCCACTGCACTGCGGTCCCGACTGGGAAAGGGGCCGCACGCGCCTCCCTCCGGCGGCCGTCCGGGGCCAGCTGGTCAGTCGTCCGAGATCAGCTCAGGGAGACCCATCACTCTGCTCCACGCGCCTTCGCCGTCTCGCGCCATGCTTGATCATGGTTCCTCCTCCTCCTCGTCCTCCTCCTCCTCGTCCTCCTCTTCCTCCTCCTCTTGGCCACTGTCACTCTCACGCCGTTTTTGGATGAGTTCAGGGACCGACTTAGAGGTCCACTCATTTCACTGCCTGTCGGCTGGGAACGTGAGCCGACGGATTTCTTGTATTCTGTGCGAGGTGTGGGATTCATTCCACTGTTGTTTTCAAGGGGCTGCCGGAGGAGTGCAAGGGTCCACCACAGAGTGGCAAAAGATACTCTGCACGAGCGTGACTGTTGTCGGGACTCCACCCAGACGGCGGCAAGCCTTCTAATGACATCGAGCATGTCAAGGCATCCCAGCAGCACCAGAGTCACAGACGGGCCTCCAGCTACGGAGGCTGAAGGCTATCGGGGTCGCCGACCCAGAGCGGCGCTCCTTCTGCCCTTGAGTGATTTCAAGCCTTCAGAGCCCTCAGAGCCTGATGAACGCCTGTTCACCAAACATCGCATTACGACAATTTCACCGCTCCTAACGGATTGGAAAGGTAAGGCTCGCCTGGCGGCAACTACACCGCCAAGTCCCGTTCCCGCGGACTACCGTGACCGCGCTGCTGCGGCTCAGGTCGATTCAGCAATGTTCCAGACTGCATTAGTGAGGCCTCTCGCGGAAGAGGCGGAGATAGAGGCAGGAGGGGAGGACGACGACGCTCCTCACCTCCTGGGCCCCGGTACCCAGACATCCGACGTCTTGACTTTTTCATTTTGGGGGCCCCAGAACGCCCGACCTTTTTCCAGAGCCGGCCTTTCGTCCTGAGCCGTTTTCTGACGGCCCCGGGGCCTGGCGAGGGCCCCCCAGAGGCCAAAACCGACGAACAACCTCTGTCTCGGTTTTTCTTGCTGCGCCCGATGGCTGGGTCCTCCCTCCGAGGGCCTCCTGTGCCCAACCCGCTCCCTGGCCTGCCGCAGAGGACAGGATCAGCCGACTGGTAACGGGGTCAGCGAAAATTCGCGGGTTGCTAGAGGTGCCCCCGGCCCAAGGGCCCCCTAGCTTTTCGCTCGATTCTGGAGCCCCTGGGCCCCCTGAGCCTCGTGATGGGGTGCTCGTGAGGCCGTGGGGGCCTCCTTGGAAATCCTGGGGGCGCATCTTGGGTCAACACCCGACAGGTGGGGCTCAGTCAGAATGCCAGATCCTGCAGGATCATGCGAAGCTGGATTCTGGCCGAGGCAGGTTTCGAAGCAGACTGCGGCCCTAGAGGTTGCCTTACACATTGGTTGAGCCAGATTTGGGAATTGGAGACTAAACATTGACATGAATATAAAAATCTGAGGTCAGCGCAGAGTTCTCGGATCGGCTCTGCACCTCCCTCCTTGGCGCGCAGAGTGCGCCCTGGGGCGGCGCCGCCAGGGGGCCCCAGCGCCGATCCGAGGAATCCGCGCGGAACTCCGAGTTTTCAATGCTCATGTCATTGTTTGTTCCCCCAGAGAAGCTTCCCCACTTTGCAGCGCAGCCTCTCCTGAATGGACTGTGGGCCGGGCTTGCCCCGCGCCGGGTGAGTCCACGCCCGAGAGGAGCTGCTGTGCAGGGCCCCCCCCCTTCCAGACCTCCGATGATTTCTGCATGTTTTTTCGATGCGCCGCCCCCGAACAAAATCTGGTCGTTGGAGATCTGATGTGAAATTGTTCCCGTGCGCCCGCCCCCGAACAATTCTGGTCGTGTTGGAGGTCTGGGTGCCCCGCCCGCGCCCCGGCCTGCTGCCGCAGAGGATCGACTAGATGTCAGAGTGACCCTTCGCCGGAGTGACCCCTGGTGCGGGCCCAGTGGGGTCCCCCGATCGCCGAGCGCGATGCGACGGTCGCGTCCGGCGCGCCTGTGCTTGGTCACCCCGCGGCCCCCGGAGAGCCGCGCACCCACAAGGTCACGCCCAATTGCCCAGTGCCACTCTCGCGTGGAGCCGCAGAGGGGCTGCCGCGGAGGAGCTCCTCTCCCGCCCGCGCCCCGGCCCGCTGCCGCAGAGGAGCTGCTGTGCAGGGGCTACCCCACGCACCTCGGCATGCGCGGGGCGAGGGACGACGACCTGTGCCGCCTCGCCGGGGGAGCCGGCCCGCGGCGCCCGCGGCGGGCACACGGGGGGAGCGCTTTCCCTCTCCGGGGGGAGGCTCGGGGTCAACGTCAGGGGTGGGCATAATCAGTGGCGGCCAAGAGTCCGAGGAGGAAAAGGTACCCATGCCTCTACCCCTCTCGTTTTCCCCTTTTTTCGCCTCCTGGGCGGCCCTCATCGCCACCGCTGGATTCGCCTCGAAATCCTGGTCAGAACGCATCCCAGGAGAGGTCCGGGGAGTAGAGGTATCGGTACCTTGTGGTCTCCCAAAAGAGGGGGTGATGACTAGGGGGGGGGGACATCATAGCGTGGGCCATGATATCTCCTCAGATTTTATGGCGTCTCCGGGGGAGGACCCCCTCTCTAGGGGAACGAAAAAAAACATAAGCACAAAAACTCGGAGGTCCGCGCGGATTTCTCGGATCGGCGCTCGACCCCCCTCCCTGGCGCGCTCCGCGCGCCAGGGGCCGGAGGCGCCACCAGGGGGCCTTAGCGCCGATCCGCGAAGTCCACGCGGACCTCCGAGTTTCTGTGTTTGCTTCATTCTTCGTTCCCCTACTCTCGGGGGGAGGCTCGGGGTCAACGTCAGGGGTGCCTAGGCTCAAGGGGGGATAATTACTGCTGAGGCTCAGGGGTGCTTAGGCTCAGGGGGTGCGCTCAGGGGGAGGGCCCGAGTGCGCACTTCCGGCGTGGATGCCCAAAGAAGCGAGATCAGAACCTCCTCCGACGAGGTGTTTTTTGCAATCGCTGCGGTTTTCGTGGGTTTCGGTTTCTGGGAGCCGCAAAATGGAGCAGGCATGATAAATTGCCCCAGGAGAAGGGGTCGGCAGCTAGGGGGCAACGGATGGAGCAAGAATGCATCGTCGGATGTCTGGAGCCCCCTTCCTGTCGCGCGGAGGTCGCCAGGGGGGGTCCAGCGCCGATCCAAGAAATCCGCGCGGACCTCCGAAAGTTTGTGCTTCTGTGGTTCCCAGCTGGTCTTTTTGATCGCGGCGTGTTGCCTCAATCCAGGTCTCCTAGGGCCGCTTGTGGGCGCCTGGGGGCCATGAGGAGTGGATGTGGGATGAAAGCTGTCCCCGGGGAAGGGGGGCGAGAGCTCTGGGGCCGCGGATCTTCAAATACACCCTCGGATGTCTGGAGATCTTTCAAGCCACAGTGCTGGCGGACGCTCTTATCGAAGACGCCTTCGGCGAATCACCGCCGCTTCCCTGCCTTTTCGGAAGCGCCTGCGTGGCCGAACGTTGGATTTGAGCTTGGCCAAGCTATCGGGCCACGCGTTCCCCGAGTGGGTTTCGAAAGCCTTCGGGGAACACGGCGTCTGGCGAGCTATCGGACCAGGTGGTCTCCGAGCTTTCGGGCCTCCTGGAGGACGTCTCGGAGGGGTTTTGGGCCGTCTCGGAGGCCTCTGGCGGGCCTTTCGGGTAGTCTAAGGCCATCGTCTAAGGCCATCTTCAGGCCATCTGGGGCCGTCTTGGGTGCATCTTGGGGCCATCTTCGCCGTCTTGGAGGCCTTCTTGGCCGTCTTGGAGGCCATATTGGCTGTCTTTGAGGCCATCTTGGGCGTCTTGGGGGCCTCTTGGGCCGTCTTGGGGTCTTGTTGGGGCCCTTTGGGGGCCTCTTGGCATGTCATGGGGCTGTCTTGGAGGCCTCTTGGGCGCTCTTGGGGCGATGTTGGGGTCCTCTTGGGCCGTCTTGGGCCGTCGGAGAGCTGAAAGCACGAAAATACCCACATCCTTCAAACACCTAGGACAAATCAATGCTGTTGGCCTCTTCGGGCCTTTCTGGTGGAGCTCTTGGAGGCCTCTTGGGCCGTCTTGGAGGCCTCTTGGAGGACTCTGGGGCCGTCTTGGTCCGTCTGAAAGGTTTCTTGTGCGATCTTGCAGGCATCGTGGGCTCTCCTGGACAGTCTTGGAGGCCATCTTGGACCATCTTGGGCGAACCTGGAGGACATCTTGGCCATCTTGGAGCCATCTGGAGCAGGAACAACTTTTGGAGCCACCTGTTACGCATCTTAGAGGCCAGCTTGAGCCGTCTTGGAGAATGTTTTGCGGTCGTTGAGGTGGTTGCGGGGTCTTTCGGGGACCCCGGCGGGATCGGCCGAAGCCCCAGTGGGAGTTCTTTGGGAAAAGAACCAAAACCAAAATCGAAAGGATCTAGCACGCCCAGCACCCCTGTGATGAATCAACAGGGTGCGGCGGATCGAATGGTCTTCGGCCCATCCCGCCACCGCGCCTGGGTTGGGTATGAAGCCTAGTTATTTGATGTTCGTCGAGATCTCCTGGGAGGCCTCTCGGAGCCTCTTGGGGGCCGTTTTGGGGCCTCTTGGGGCCTCTTTTTGGCCTCTTGGGCGCCTCTTCGGGAAGGTTCGAACTTTCGGTAGGTGTTCCCTCTCTTGGGCCCCGTTGAGGCCGTCTTGGGGCCCTCTTGAGCCGTCTCGGGCGCCTCTTGGGCCGTTTAGGCCGTTTGGGGGGGCCTTCTTGGTCTTGGGGTCCTCTTGGGCCGTCTTGGAGCGTCGGAAACAAGCGGGACCGCCAAAGTCTATCAACAACCTGCGGGAGATCAATGATGTTTGCCTCTTGGGGCCCTCTTGGGAGGCTTCTTGGAGGCTTCCTGGGGCCTCTGAGAGGCTTCTTGGGCCATCTTGAGGCCCCCTTGGGCGTCCTCCAACGATCTTTCGGCGACTCGGGGCCTTGGACCGTCTTGGAGGGCCCTCTTGGCACGTCTTGTGGCCCTCTCTCGGCTCCGAACAAATCACGCGACACGACGCGACACGCCTCGAGCGATTTGGCAATGTGGGGTCCCGGCCCCTGAAAGAAACTTCAGGAGTGAGGAGTGAGGCTCAGACGATTAGGAAACGGACCTGAGGACACGCCCTCCTCGTGCCAAAGGGCACGGTGGCGGATTGCATGGTCTCAAGGATTCCTATGCCCTGATCTTTTCAAACGCCCCGCATCTTCCAATCGACCTGTGGTCCTCGAATCTCGCTCGTCAGGAGAGACCAGCAATTCCCTGGTGGTGACAGCCCTTAGCATTGCCTGAAGAAGCGACCTCTCTCAGTCCAGTGCCAGCGGATATTCGAGTTCCAGAATTTCAGGGGAACCTCCATCCTCCTCGACCCTCGATCCTCCCCGACCCTCGATCCTCCCCGATCCTCCTCGTCTCGTCGATCCTCCTCGTCTCGTCGATCCTCCTCGTCTCTTCGATCCTCCTCGTCTCTTCGATCCTCCCCGACACTTCCTCCTCTTCTCTTCGATCCTCCTCACCTCTTCGATCCTCCCCGTCTCTTCAGTCCTGCATTCTCCTCGTCTCTTCGATCCTCGATGCCGAGGCTCGACTCGCGCGCGGCTCGCGCGCGGCAGGAGCCCCCGTGCTCCAGGCCACGGCCGCCTGCGTGGCCGCGCTGTTGGCGGTGTCCAGCCCCCAGCTGCACTCGCAGCGCGGTGGCGCGACCAGGTCGTCCCGAAGACCCAAACCACGGCATACGCATCATATCTCGGCGTTTCTGTGTGGAATTCTTGGATCGGCGCTGGACCCCCCTCCAGCAGGTTTATGCCGTGTGTTGTTCCTCTGTCGTCGGGGGGCGTCAACCACAGGCCTTCAACGTGCAGCATGCACATCAAACAAGAAATCGGCTTTGTCAGCAGGTGCCGGCTGGGGGGCTGAGGTTGCCCAGCACTGGTTCTTGCCAGCAGAACGGGTGGAGAAAGGGGCCCCATCGTCGCCACAGTTGGACGCGGCTCGAAGAGCTGGTCAGTTTCGACCCTAGGAGAGGTTAGGGGACCGATTTTGAGCGAGTCTGGATTCATCTCCCCTCGCGACATATTCTCTCTGAGCTTTTCCAGCTCAGGCCCCCCCCGGCCGCGTCTATGTCGGGCGACGTCAGCCACATACCTCAACGAACAGAAGGCACATCAGATAAAGAGTCGGCCTGCCAGCAAATTTCTCATCCCCCCATGGCCCCGTGGACCTGCAGCAGCTCTGGGGCACCTCAGGCCCCTCAAAGATCGACGAATGATGCGCCCCAAGACTTCGCGTAGCAAAAAGTCTTACCGTATGTGCCTGCTGAATTACCAGAAAGGATTTGGAGCTGGTTCGCAGTTCTCGGCGGCTGGCGGCCGTTTCCGACCCTTGGGACCGTCAGAAGACTGTTGGGGACGAGAAGCCGGTCCCCGGAAGAGGGTCGAGAGGTACGGCCCCTCCCTGGCGGCCGTTTCCGATCCCTGTCAGAGAACCATCGGGGACGAAGAGGATCGAGAGGTTTGGGGGTCCCCGCTTGTCGCTTATACGTGGGAGTGATCGTTCGCTGGAGCGACCTTTGGTGCGGGCCCAATCGGGGCCTCCCGATCGCTGAATGCGACGCCACAGCAGCCGCTTGCGCGCCTGGCGGCGTTCCCAAAGGGCGCCCCCTGAGGCCGCGCACCAAAGGTCGGCGCAGTGGGGGGCGACCAATGGTGGGCAGCGAGGGCTGCAGAAAAAGGGGCCCTTCGGCCGAAGCTCCCAAAGGGGCCCTGCAGGGCCCAGGGAGGGGGGCTCATAGGGCCCGAAAAGCGCACCTTTCTTCCTCCTTCTCCTCCTCCTCCTCCTCCTCCTCCTCCTCCTCGCCCTCCCCATGAAGCGACGCCCAGCCGGTCCCCCCCCGTGTCCGGGGCCCAGGGCGGGCCCGGCCAGGGCCCGCGGGGTGGTCCGCGGGCGCCCCCCGCGCAGGTCCCTGGAGCTGCCGCCGGCGCGCCTCGCGGAGGGCGGCCTGCCCGCCGCCGCGCGCCTCCCTCGCCGGAGATCCGACGCTCCGAGAGAGTTGCAGCGGCCGCTTTGGGGGCCGTTTTCGGCCTCCGGGGGCCCTCGCCGGGCCCGGGGACCGTGAAACAAATTGTTCAGGACGGAGATCAGGAGGGGAAAAAACACACACAGGCACCATGAATCGTCGATTCCCCCGAAAATATGGGAAAAGATGGGAATTGGGAGGGGAGACGAAAACCCAGAAGATATCGGGAAATAGGGGGAATCCTGTTATGTGTGTTTCTTTCTTTGTGTGTCCAGGGGCCCCTTCAGAGAAGCCGGCCCTATGGAAGGGGTCCGGACCTGCGGGGCCCACGCGTCGAACAGATTTGAGCAGCCGGATGTCAAGTGGGGCGGCTTGCCCGCCCTCGCGCCTCCCTCGCCACGCGAGGCGTTCCCAGAGGCGGCCCTTGCCTTCGAGGATCGAAGGAGTTGCCACCGCTTCGAAAGGTTGACCGCCCCAGAGATGGCAGCGTCTGGGGGTTCGGGGTTTCTGGAACCCGCCATGTGCCCGCCTCTCCTCCCTTCTCCCGCCCCCCTCTGCCGTCTTGTCTCGGGGGCGGCTGAGAGAGACTGCCCTCCTGCACCAAAAAAGTGTAGGGTCAGAGGCACCGCGGCGGAGTACGGCTGCCCACCCGGATTAGAGATCCCACCCGCCCCTGCTGGGCCTACAATTTCGGGGAATCGTCGGCGCGGACATTCACGAGTAGGTTGCCAGCCCTACTTCCCGTGCCGCGCCAGAACTATGCGGAAGCCCTGCCTCGAAGCAGTGATTCATGTTCGCGCCTTTCTTCCCCGCACAGGCGAGCAATGCTGCCTTCCATGGCATCAGCAGGCCATGGGTAGGCCTGGCTATGTGAAGGTCGCGGTAGGCCTTCCTATTCCTCCCCCATCCTCGCTCTTCCCTGCCTCCCGCGCTGCTTCTTCACGCAGGGGTTTTGACACACGTTAGGGTCTACGAACATGCGCTCGCACACATGGGGTTTCACATACTTGGGGCTCCACATACGCATATGGGCTGCCACACTCGTTGGACTGATGGGTTTCCGCACGCGCGGGGTTCCAAGTGCTCGTGGAGGTTCGCGCATGTGGTTACACACCCATGGGGTTCCATGCGCATGCGGTTCCACTCGTATATGGTTTCAGCTGCACGGTGTTCCACACACACACACAAACACGTGAGCTTCTTCACAGGTTTACATTCACGGGATTCCACCGTGTGGGGTTCCGCACACATGGGGTTCGATGATTGATGCACGAACGAACTGCTTGGGACCCACGCGCTCGCATTGCTTTTGGGCATTGTGTTCTTTTGCGAGAGGGGAACCAACTAAGGCGTGGGAGCCAACATGCCTCGATGCTCGTGGCGACTCAGACACAGGCAACTCAGAAACAGGCAGAGGGCCCGACACATGCGATCCGCGGCAAGCGCGGCGAAGGTGGCGCATTTGATCTGCCCAGAGTTGGCACTACATGACGTTGGCTTCGCCATCATCGTCCATCGTATGAAAGGCAGACCATTGGCCTCTATCCGTGCCTGCGGGGGACGCTGGCATTGAAGCCCAGACCCCTTCAGATCAACCAGTTTGCCGTTGGCCCGTTGGGCTCTTGAATGCCGCTGCAGAGTTTTCACCTCAGAGGGTGGTAAGCATTCGCGCTCCTTCCCCGCCCTTGTCGCAGCTCCCCCAGCGCTCAATCCGCTCCTTGCTTTGTTCCAGGCCTCCCAGAGGGGGTCAGAGTAGATGGGGTCGGAGGATCGCGCCGCATCTCCGATGCATCCGCGACGCGGCTCGATGTGGAGTCCGATTTTATTCGCACGGACATCGCTGGATACATCGCCGATGCATCGACGATGCATCAGCGATGCGGCGAGACTCTCCGACCCCATCTACTCCGACCCCATCTGGGAGGCCTCCATCTGTCCATCGGCGGTTCCGCCCGAAGAGCCCCCCAGGAGCTCCTGGCCCGCATCCCGCCGCCCCCCACCAGCGCGCGGAGCATCGACAACCGCGACGGGGGCGTGAACGCCGGCGAGGCCGCCGCCCCGTGGGGTGTTCGGTCACGGCGGGCACAACGGGGAACCACTGCCCAGGGGAGTCGCGCCGCCCCACGTGGAACTCAGGGGCGGGGGCCCCCAATCGCCCATGCATCGCCGATAAGGGGCCCGACAGCCCACTTCCGCTCAGGAGCGTGCGGTTTTGCTATCGGGGGCTCATCGCCTATCTTTCGGCGATGTATCGCCGATTCCAGCTCGAAGTTCCCCCCTGAGCTGGTCCCCCCTATCGTTGCCCCTCAGGGAGTGGGCGATTGTAAAATTACCCGGTGACGTACCCAGCCCTTTCTAAACACCTGGCGATTTTACTAGGATCGCTTACTACAAACCAACATGTTGAAGGATTCGCAGCGCGCATGAGCTCTGAGAAGTACACAAAATTGACATGCAGGAGTGGCAAGACAGGGACGTGGACAGAAGCATGCGGAGGAGGGTGAATGGGGGGACGTGCGTGTTCAGTGACAGTAACAGCGCCTTGCCCTCTGATGCAAAACACCGCGTCGCGCTAAGCTAGCCACGCGCACGGGGTGGCATGGCGGGCCAGAGGCAGCTGAGGACGGGAGGCCACGCGGACAAAAGACAGCGCCACGCGCTGCGTGGCGCAGCGGCTCCCTGCGAGCTGCGATGCGAGAGCGCCGAGCGCTGCGTGACTGGACAGCGCCGCGCGCTATTGGAACTTCGGATGAGAGCACTTCGTCCCTGCGCGCCGTCGCGCAGCGCCGCACTTTGGATGAGAGCAGTCGCCGTCAGTTACTGTTCTCATCGCCGCCCGCGCCGGTGTGGCGCTGGCGGCAACTACTGTGAACTCGCCTGACACCTGACACTGCAGGTAGGTGCTTCCGTCAGTCGTGCGGGAACTGCTCCAGGCCGAGCTCGCGGGCCATCCTCTCAGCCGCCTTCCTGCAGCTTCCAGTGCCGGCGCCGATCGTCCGGAGGCGCGCGGCCAGGTCCGCTGGCGGCCCCCGGGACAAGCAGCCGAGGCCTGGGTCGTGCACCGTGGGCAGGCTGTCCGATGTCGTCGCCCTCGAGAGCGGGACATATACAGGTGGAGCCAGGTGCGGTCCATGTCGTCGGCATCCTCGCACCCGGCGTCGACAATCACGCCCTGGTGCATGGTCCGTCCCTGGCATGCCGTCGACGTCAGTGCCTGGGCGTGGGAGATCTGCAGACACGTGCGCGTGACTTTGTGCCTGCGACAGTCAAATGGGTTTGACGTCTGAGTTCCGATGAACAGAACAGTGGCGACAGGATCCCGTGCCACTCCACTCCGCTGGACCTCCCCGGAGCTAACGAAAGTGGCGACAGTTTCACACTTCGCGGCCCCCCCTAGGAAACCGCGATGTCCCAAATGGGTACCCGTGTATCCCCACTCCGCTGGACCTCCCAGGAACTTACGAAAGTGGCGACAGTTGCACGCTTCGCAGTCCCCCAGGGAGCCGCGAGATCTCGACGGGATCACCGAAATATTCCATTCCGCTGGATCTCCCAGTAGCCCACGAAAACACTGACAGTTTCACACTCTGCAGCCCCCCAAGGGGGGCGCGAGGTCGCATCTTAGCATGTTCGCTTCCTTTTGCCCCACTCGCCCCACTCTGCCTTGCCCCGCTCGCTTCTTCCTTTCCCGCTGGGTCTCCGTGCAACTCCACCCCGCGCGGCCTCCCAGGAGCCCGTGAAAGTGGCGACAATTTCACATCTCGCATCCCCACACGGAGTCGCGAAGTTTGAATTCGGTCCCCGTGCAAGTCCACTCCGCGCGATTATCAGGAGCCCACGGAAATAAAAGGCTATACTTTCTCATTTCGCAGCCCCCCAGGGAACCACGAGATCTCGACGGGATTCTTGTCCAATTCCTTCCGTTGGACCTCTCAGGAGCCCGCGAAAATGGCGACAGGCTCACAGTTCGCAGCCCCCCAGGGAACTGCAAGGTCTCAAGTGGGTCCCCGTGTAACTCCATCCCGCGCGACTTCTCAGGAGCACGCGAAACTGGCGACTGTTTCGCATTTTGTAGCCCCCCCAGGGAACCGCGAGATCTCGACGGGGCCCCCGTGCAACTCTACTCCATTGGACCTCCCAGGAGCCCACGAGAGTGGTGACAGTTTCACACTCTGCAGCTCCCAGAGAGCCGCGAGGTTTCAGCCCGGTTCCCGTACCACTCAATTCCGCGACAATTTCACACTTCGCAGCCCCCCAAGACAGCCGCGAGATTTCGACGGGATCACCGAACAAACCCAACTCCGTTGGACCTGCCAAGAGCACCCACCCACTCCGTGCGACCTTCCACGGGCCTACGAAAGTGGCGAAAGTGTGGCAGTCTCGACGGGATCCCCGTACAATTCCATTCCGTTGGGCCCTTCAAGAGCCACGGGAGTGGTGACAGTTTCACAATTCGCAGTGCCGCCAAAGACCGCTAGGATCCGGGCGCGATTGCGTGCAACTCCACTCCGACGGCAGTTTCACGCTTCGCAGTCCCGCAGGAAGCCGCGAGGTCTCAACGGGGTTGCGGCGCAAGCAGGACGCAGGAGAGGAACAAAAGAAGGCAGTGTCTGCGTGTCCCCCCACTCCGCTGGACCTCCCAGGAGGCAGGAAGCAGGAGGCAGGAGGGGGAGGAGGAAGCAGGGAGGGCCAGAGGAGGAAGGCTAGAGAGCGCAATGCTTTACTCGAGACGAGAACCCGACGGAGAAGGGTTGGGAAGCATCGTCCCGGTTCGTCGTCGTCGTCGCCGTCGGGGCCTCCAGGCCGCAGCCAGCGACCCAGACGAGAAATAACCACTTTCCTAAACTCGCCCGTGCCCAAGTAGTTTTGTTTTTCGGAGGTCGATAGACCTCCTACCCTGACGCGGCGATTAAGGAATTGGCCGTTTTTCGGTTCGCGAGAGGGCGTCGCGGCCGTCTTTTTGTTGCGGGTCCGGGTCCGTCGGTTTCGGTCCTAGGCCGTTGTCATCAAGGGGAGGTTTGCTAAAGGGAGGTTGGTCCACCGCCGATTGTTCCATCCGTTTGGTCGCCTCCGCACGCCGACCCCCTGGCGTGGCGATGCCTTCGGCTCCCTGCAGGACGTGGGCAGGGGGCCGGCAGGGGGGCGTCGAGCGCGAAGGGGGGGGAGCTTCACGGGAGGGGGGAGGGGTCGACGGGGAGGGGGCTGGTCCGGTCGCGCCCGCAGAGGGGGGGCCCGGCCCGGCGGAGCGAGCACGGGCGCGGAGGCAGAGGGAGGGCGCAAGCGGAGGGAGACTCCACGGGACACGCCAGGGAGATCCATGGAAATCCACGGGAATCCATGGGGATCCATGGGGAGTCCTGGAGCTCACTCCACTCCAGGGGAACTCCGCGGGGCACTCCATGGAACTCTTGGGGGCACCTTGGGCCAGGGGCACACTCGGCAGCACGCGGAAAGAGGGGTTCGGCAAACTGAGGGCCAGAGGGCAGCGGGAGAGGAGCCTCATGTTTGCAGCTTGCATCCGAACGGGAGGCGCGGGATTTTTTGATCAAGGCTGGCGGGAAATGCAAACAGTGTCAATTGTTAGGAGGCGGCGCAGTCACGATGAAGCCATCGAAGAGCAATATTAGTTTTACTCGTGACTGGGCTTCGTGCGAGGCCGAGACGAACATCAAGGCCAGCGCGTCAGGCATATCTGTTTCATGCGATTGGGAAAATCGCTCTATTTCTGAGAGCGGCATTCTCGCATTCAAGCAAGAACCGTCGCTTGAGCATTCGCGTCGGCGACGCTGCCCGCTGGAAGCGCAGCACCAGGCCGCCCCCCGCCTCGCCACGCTTCCTGCCCACAGCATCCGCGCAGCCGACCTCGGAGGAGGTGCACGCCGCCTTGGCTGCCCTGGTACGCCCGTGTTGAAACGCAACACGTACCGCGTTCAAGACGTCCGTGTCAACGCGCTGCGTGTTGGCTCAGCATGCCTTGGTCCACGTCTTGGCGAGCGTGTCGCGCCAAACCTGCGTTCTCAGTAAACGTGTTGAGCTCCGTGTCAACACGCTACGGGCTGCGTGTGCCGTATCGGGGCAGCTAAGTTCACGCCCTTTCTTGCCGTGCCCCTTTCCGCTGCCGTGGCCCCCCTCCGAAGCACCCTCAGGGCTTGCAGGTGCCGGCTTCGCGTCCTCGGCACACCGTGCCGCCGAAGAGGTGCACGACAGGTCAGCGAGCCAGCACGACAGGTTGTCTGTGGCACTGCAGTCGAAGTCGATAGTAAGGCTGGGTATTCTTTCCAAGGGTACCCTTGCATCCCTGCCACCTCGGTCCGTCCTTACTCCCTCTCGATGGCCAGCCCCGCTCGAAAAACTTCGACATGGGCGCCCAAGGGGCTTGCATCCCCCTCGCGCTTGGCCCAGGCTTCAGTCGGGCCTGTCCCTCTACAGGAGGAGGAGTCAAACATAGCTTAAATTAGCCTGACGGAGGACCCAACCATATGCAGGTGTGAGTACCGCAATTGTGATTCACTTTTTCGGTGGTGATAATGAATCTGCGTGCGAGCGAGTCTACGTGCATGAATTCGAGTATGACAAAGCATGGTGTACTTGAATATGAATGTCAATCGTTTGAGAACGACTGCCTCTGAGTACTCGTGACGCTGGGCGTGGCCGCCGCAAGGAGCTTCCCCGGGACTCCCCGACGACATCGCCCGCGCGCTGCGACGCCAATGTCGGCGCGCCCCCCCGCGAGGATCGCGCCCGTTTCCCCTCCTTCTTTTACTCCCTCTTGGCCCGCGCACTCAAAAGTCCAAGGCTGCGTGCGCAGCGCAGCGCGGAGTCCCCGCGACGCGCGCTGGTCGCCCCGGAGCGGTCCCAGCGACGCGCGCGGGTCGTCCGCTGCGAGGAGCAAAGAGAGCTAGCTGGCTAATCCCCGCGACGCGCGCTGGTCGCCCCGGAGGGGTCCCAGCGACGCGCGCGGGTCGTCCGCTGCGCGGAGCAGAGAGAGCTAGCTGGCTGGCTGATAGCGGGCAAGGCTCTTGCCGCTGGGCAGAGCGACGACGGGCGGGCGAGGCGCTGGGCAGAACGCAGCACGGAGCTCCTGCGACGCGCGCTGGTCGCCCCGAGAGGGTCCCAGCGACGCGCGCGGGTCGTCCGCGGGGACCTTCGGTGGAGCTCCCTATGGGGCCACGAAGCGTTGTACTGAGTGAGGGAGACGCGTGCGGACTGCGCCACGGGGACCTTCGGTGGGGCTCCAATGGGGCCACGAAGCGCTGCGCTGGGTGAGGGAGACGCGTGCGGACTGCGCCACGGGGACCTTCGGTGGAGCTCCCTATGGGGCCACGAAACGTGCGGGGCGTGTGCCGAAATGGGTGTGCGGGACGCATGCGGGCACGCCCACTGGGACCTGGAGGTCCCTACGGAGCCACGAAAAGTGTAAGGGGTGTGCCGAAACGGGTGTGCGGGACGCATGCGGGCACACCCACTGGGACATTCGGTGGAGCTCCCTATGGGGCCACGAAGCGTGTGAGGGGTGTGCCGAAATGGGTGTGCGGGACGCATGCGGGCACAACCTGTGGGACCTCGGGTGGAGCTCCAATATGGGGCCACGAAGAGAGAGTCTGAAGGGTGTGCCGAAATTAGTGTGCGGGACGCATGCGGGCACACCCGCAGGGACCTTCGGCGGAGAACTCGATGGGGCCACGAAACCTGCTAGGGGTGTGCCGAAATGGGTGTGCGGGACGCATGCGGGCACACCCACTGGGACCTTCGGTGGAGCTCCCTATGGGGCCACGAAGCGTGTGAGGGGTGTGCCGAAATAGGTGTGCGGGACGCACGCGGGCACACCCACTGGGACCTTTGGTGGGGCTCCCTATGGGGCCACGAAACGTGTGAACAGTGTGCCGAAATGGGTGTGCGGGACGCATGCGGGCACACCCACTGGGACCTTCGGTGGAGCTCCCTATGGGGCCACGAAACGTGTGAAAGGGTGTGCCGACATGGGTGTGCGGGACGCATGCGGGCACACCCACGGTGGGGCCACGAAACGTGTGAAGGGTTTACGGAAATGAGTGTGCGGAAAGCATGCGGGCACACCCACTGGGACCTTCGGTGGAGCTCCGTATGGGGCCACGAAACTTGTGAGGGGTGTGCCGGAATGGGTGTGCGGGACGCATGCGGGCACACCCACTGGGACCTTCGGTGGAGCTCCCTATGGGGCCACGAAACGTGTGAGGGGTGTGCCAAAATGGGTGTGCGGGACGCATGCGGGCACACCTGTGGGACCTTCGGTGGAGCTCCCTGTGGGGCCACGAAACGTGTGAGGGGTGTGCCGAAATGGGTGTGCGGGACGCATGCGGGCACACCCACTGGGGCCTTCGGTGGAGCTCCCTATGGGGCCACGAAACGTGTGAGGGGTGTGCCGAAATGGGTGTGCGGGACGCATGCGGGCACACCCACTGGGACCTTCGGTGGAGCTCCCTATGGGGCCACGAAACGTGTGAGGGGTGTACCGAAATGGGTGTGCGGGACGCATGCGGGCACACCCACTGGGACCTTCGGTGGAGCTCCCTATGGGGCCACGAAACGTGTGAGGGGTGTGCCGGAATGGGTGTGCGGGACGCATGCGGGCACACCCACTGGGACCTTCGGTGGAGCTCCCTATGGGGCCACGAAGCGTGTGAGGGGTGTGCCGAAAGTGGGTGTGCGGGACGCATGCGGGCACACCTGTGGACCTTCGGTGGAGCTCCCTATGGGGCCACGAAACGTGTGAGGGTGTGCCGAAATGGGTGTGCGGGACGCATGCGGGCACACCCACTGGGACCTTCGGTGGAGCTCCCTATGGGGCCACGAAACGTGTGAGGGGTGTGCCGAAATGGGTGTGCGGAACGCATGCGGGCACACGCAGGAGGAAGGGGGAGGAGGAGGAGAGGAGGAGACGCGGGCCACCGTCTCTTCAAAACGAGGACCCAACACCACAGGATGGTTGGGAGAAACAGTATGGGGACGATTTCTCAATTATTCTTTAAAGCGATATGCTTTAACTCCTTTTACATTTTTTCCTCCGGAATCCGCCTGTAGCTGGCCATGCCCGACCTAAACCCAGGCCCCCGACGTCATGGTGTTTGGCGCGGCGTCGACCCCCAGAGGTCTCTCTCGACTATTTGTTTTGCATCGTTTTGACTATTCTAACCTTCCCTCCTAAATCCGCCTGTAGCTGGCCATGCCCGACCTAAACCCAGGCCCCCGACGTCATGTTGTCTGGCGCAGCGTCGAGACCCCCAGAGGTCTCTTTCGACTACGTTTTTGTTTTGAATATTTTGTTTTGGACTACGTCTAATGTTTTCTCCGAAATCCGCCTGTATGGGGGACATGCCCGACCTAAGCCCAGGCCCCCGACGTCATGTTTTCTGGCGCAGCGTCGAGACCCCCAGAGGTCTCTCTCGACCCCCTCCCTGGAGCCGACTGCCCATCCCGAGCCAGCTGCGGACGCACCCCCCGCGGCCGAGAACGGTCAAAGGCCGTCCGTCGTGATTTTTTCACGCGACGACGGCGACGACGACGACGTCGACGACGACGACGACGGCAACGATTGCAAGCAATGGCTACGAATTGCCCTTCGAGCGGGTCCGAGGCCCCCCGCCTCACCCCTCGGCCGCTCCCCGCCCGCGCAGAGGCGCCGGCCGCGGCCGCGCTCGCGACTCTTTTCACGACGCCAGGGGGGCTGGGATCCAGCCGCTGCGTCGTCGTCGGCGTCGGCGTCGGCGACGTTGTCGGCGTCGTCGTCGTCGTCGTCGTCGTCGTCGTCGATCGACGTCGCCATCGGCGAAGGATCGGCGCGCTGCCCTTCGCCGCCGAGCGGCAGCGCCGGCAGAGCGAGACGCCGCCGAGGCCGACGGCGGCAGCATCGTCTCCAGCCGCGCGGCGGCGCTGCTCAACCTGCTGGTGCGGCAAGACCTGGCAGTGGAGGGGGACGCCGGGCCGATCGGCAAGGCGCGCTCCTGGGGGTCGCCATCCCTTCTCCACCTCCGCCCCTTCCTCCCCCCCTCCTCCTCCTCCTCCTCCTCCTCCTCCTCCTCCTCCTCCTCCTCCTCCTCCTCCTGCTCGTCCTCCTCCTCCTTCTCCTTCTCCGCCTTCTCCTTCTCCTCCTCCTCCTCCTCCTCCTCCTCCTCCTCCTCCTCCTCCCCGTCCTCATCCTCCGAGACGTCCACGCTCTGCTGTGTCCCCCCTCCCCAGAACATGGGGGGAGGTTTCGCTTTCCCGAAGCGTGTTTCGGCGGTCCACGGGCCGATTTCTGTGGGCGACGTCGAGGCGCACGGCTCGCATTGTTTGCACTCCTGGCCAGAGTTTTCTCTGTTTTTCTGTTCCGTCTGCGGCAAAACCAGAAGGTCCTCACAGGCGGGACGTCGGGGCCTGCCTCAGGGGCTGCAGGGGGGAGCCCTTCGCAGGCGTAGGGAGGCACACTGCTTCCCCAACATAGATCTCTGCATACTCCTCGGCTATCTGTTCCTGGCCACTGTCATGTTCCACGCTTCTGGACACAACAATACGGTGCTGGACACCGCTGCACCAAAGAATGTGTGGCGATTCGTTGCCGACGCGTTGTGTTTGAAAGCGATGCGCACAAGCTCGAGGACTATGCCCGTCTGGAGTTCAGTACAGTGCAAAGCTTTGCTGACGCAGCACCACTGCTCAAAACATTACATCCCACCGCGCAGTCGGCAACTGGGTACTCGTCACTCTGGTCTGGTTGACTGTATCCTGCTACTCGGCGCGCCGCCTTCCTTCCCACGCACTTTACGGTACATGGTCAAGCGCTTGCCAACTCTTCCTGTGTGTCCCCGATCCCTTCCGCCAGTGGCTGTCTTGGCGTTGCAGTCAGTCGTGTCTCGTCTGCAAACATAGCGTTTGGTATCCGACATGCTCCGATGAACTTATTTCAAAATGGTACAGGTATATGACTTCGCTTTCCATTTTGCTGTTGACTCAACCAGTGCATGGCGGACATAGTTTGTGAAACTGCCGGCGGCAATGTGTCTCCTTGTTTGCCGCCGTGCGCTATACGAACATATATGTTGCGAGCGGCCAAGTCCAGTTACACGAAGCATTGTTGTGTGTGCGTAACGTATTTGGATGGCACCAAAGTCATTACTGCTCATGTCCGCAGCTTGCGGTCCAGTGCAGACGGCTACGTGCGCAGTCAAGGCGTTAAGGAAGGAACAGGTTGGCGTCGGCAAGGGGCTCGCTTGTTCCTTGGGTCCTTCCGCGATTTCTCCTCTAGCGCTCCTCGTGCACGCAGGCGCTTTCAGTTGCAACCAATGGCTTCGTTCCTTTTCTAGCGTTCCTGATGATAGCACGTGGATTGCACCATACAGATGCAATCCATACAGTTTCCCTTCACGCATTTTATTGTCGCTGATCATCCGCACGCATCGCACCACATCACAGCCTCCTCCTCGCCTCCTCCCCCTCCCCTCCTCCCCCCCGCCTCCTCCCCCTCCCCCTCCCCATCCGCCCCCCTGGGGCAGGAAGAGGAGAAGGCCATGAAGGTCCTCAAGAAGGCCGCCGACAGCACGCCGGACCCGCCCCCCCCCGCCGCCGCTGCGGCCGCGCCGCCGCCCTGACCACCGCTGCGCGCCGCGGGCGCCGGGCACCGCCTCTGCGCGCTGGCCCTGCCGCGGCGAGGGCGGCCGGGGCGGCCGGCGAGGAGCAGCCGAGGGCGGCGGCCAGGAAGCTTCCGCTATCTGGCTGCCTCGCAGCGAGGCAGCCAGATGGCGGAAGCTTCCTGGCCGCTTCCAGACAGCGAGGCCCTCGCTGAACCCAGACACCCGGCCGCTCCAACTCTTTCGAAGCGTGGGCCCCGGAGGTCCGGAGCATTTTCCCGGGACTGGTTTTGCGTCCTCTGAGTCGTCTTGTTGACGCTCCCGAGGCCCAGCGAGGGCCCCCAGAGATCGAAGATTGCCCAGCTCCCGCTGCTCCAATTTGGTGTGGAGCGTCGGATCTCAGGGATCCCCATGCGCAGGCGTTCCAGTGGAATGTTATGAGAGCATGTTGTGGTCTGCGCGGCGGGTTCTGAAGGCATTCCTGCTTGAGATCTCACGTCCTCTTTTTGATGCATCGGCTTTCTGCTCTGAGAGCACTGTTTTTTCCCTGTTGGAGCAGTGGTTTCTAAGAACATGTCGTGGTAGGCCCATAGGAATGCCGGGACGATCGGTCCCTGCCCAAGTAACCCAGACATGCTCGCGTCTTGAAACAATCTGGACGGGAGCTTTTTCGCTACTTTCGGGCTTTTGGGGCCCTTACGGGCCCTCGGGGCCGTCAAGAAACGACTCGGGATGAAACGCCAGTCCGCGGCAAGGGCTGGGACTTTCGGGGGGCCCGTGCTGAAAATATCAGGACATCGCTGGCCTGGGAAGAGGGTGGCGCGAGGCGGGCGCGGCCTTCAGGAAGGCGGAGGGGCTTCTCGCAGGGGCCTTCTTGGAAAGGCCTGGCTTCTCAGAAGCTCAGGGCTCGAGCTCACCGGTGTTTTGGCGACGTCGTGGGCGGCCGTCTTCGATTCGGTTTCATTTCGCAGCAGAGGCAGAATGGAGACGGAGCGAAGGACAGCGAAACCGACACGAGAACGAGAAGCGTTGTTCAGCTCCAGCCCTGCAGAAGCCTTCTCAGAAGCCAGGCGGCTTCCAAAAGAACCCCCCCCCCCGCCTCCTTGGAAGCGCTGCCGCCTTCTTGGAGGGCCCACCCCCCCGGCGCGCGCCACCCCCCTTTGTGGGCGCCGCTAGAAAGGGGGGCAGTCGGGGCCGCAGGGCCCAGGGCGCTGCAGGCCATGGGCACCTTGCCAGGTCTCAGTATCGCTTGACCGATCCCCATCCCCATCGACATCGACATCGCGAGCCCCATCGTCTCACCACCTCAGTTGGGGATGTGCCCCTCGAAACCCGAATAGAGCAGCCTCTATCCCCATCCAGGGCGGTAGATCGGCCAGTGGGGCCCAGCCCACGCTGGTGGGGATGGGGATCGGTTCAGCGATGCTGAAGGTCCAGCGGGGGTGGAGCAGGAACGGAAGGACCCCAGATTGCGATGGCGTCGATACGTCTGCCACACACATTTGTATACACAGACACCCACCATTGAATTGTTCCCGGGCCTCAGGAGAGGGTGGCAGTTGTTAAATCACCACAGAGCCAGCGACTTTGTACACCGCCACCCTGCCTGATAATGTATGTAAAGTTCGTCGGAGGGTGTCTGTGTAGTTACATTATTTCGTGGCGTAGTACGGGGCCCCCGGGTGTCCCAACACTTTCCTCGGGGCCAGTTTTTCATCCCGAGGCATTTTGGACAGTCCCAGAGCCCAGCGAGGACCTGCCGAGTCCGAGGGCGGCCAAACATTGCCCCGTCTTGTACGACATGAGAGCATGTCTGGGTCGCTAGGCCCAGCGGGGGACTGGTCGCCGCGCGGCAGCAATTTGTTTTGAGGTGCACCGGCCTCCTCCTCCTCCTCCTCCTCCTCCTCCTCATATTCCTCCTCCTCCTCCTCCTCCTCCTCTTCCTCCTCCTCCTCCTCCTCCTCTCAACTGACGGCCGCCGCCGTCACAAGGAAGCTGAAAGTCTTTTCTGCCCGAAACTCAAGAGCTCTGAAACCGAAACGGTTGCGGTCGAATCGGCGTCGGCGAGAGAGGGGCATCTCGGGGGGCCAGGGAGACAGTGTCGATTTCAACACCCGTCCTCGCTGTCGCACTGGCCCGAAACACGAAACACGAAATCTCGAGCGTAGCTTCATTGATACGGAAATGGCCCAGCTGGGCCAAACATGGAAGGCGATCTGGGTAGATCGCAACTCAGGCCACGCGGGGCTGATCCCCGCGCGAAGCTCGCACCGCACAGGACAGGCTCTCGCGCACAGATGCAACGGGCTGGGTCCTGCGCTCATCAGCACGGCGCCGCCGTGCAGCACGGATGGCCTCTTTCGTGGCCGCCGCCTCGGAGGAAACAGTCGTCGTCACGTAGCCGTCGCGCATGGCGTTCGTCAGGTAGCTTCTCTCCGCTTCGAGCTTCGTCAGCGCATCCGCAAGCTGCACACTGGTGTCGCACCACTCCAAGTCGACTCCATCTTGGCTTAGAAGCTCTCGAAGCGAGGCCACCACCACACGAACACGGCGATCGGCAACCTGACCAGCGTCCGCCAACAAGTGGCTCACCAGGCTGTTAGCGTCGTCGAACCACTTGGCGGGCATCAACGTCGCACTGTCGTGAACCAACTCTGCGATCGGCTGGTTCGGCTTGTCCATCTCTCCATCTCGTAGTACAACGCCCTGACCCACTCCAGCGCCTCCGCGCCTTCGGTCAAGCCGTGGGCCTCTGCCGCTATCGATGCCCGGCAGATTCTCCGAATCTTGGAGCTGCCCCAGTCCAAGAAATGAGCAGGTCCACCACCGTCCTTGTACAGGCCGTCGTCGCACACCAGGCACACGAAACCGCACTGCGACCTCACCTTCTCGCCCAGCGCTCCGAACTTCTTCTCGTCGATGTTGTTGAGGCTGCTGTCGGCGAACACACACCCACGAAGGTCGGTGTCGTTCTTGATGAAGTCGCTACGGAAGTGTAGGCACACGTCCTTCGTCTCATGGCAGTACCGCACCAGCTTGTTCATCTCCAGTAGGTCCTGCACCGTCATGGTGTTCTTCTGCTGTGCGAGCCAACTGTAGCCGAAAGAGACGTCCATCCGCAGCTGTCGCGAGAGCCATCCCAGTGAACCAATCACCGACTCTGCAAAGCTCTTCTCCTCGTCCGTAGCCAGCGCCTTGATCTGCTTCCGCCTTGCCGGTAGCATCGGCAACTCCTCCATCTGCTCCACGAAGTGCTGCATCGAGACCCTGATCGAGAAGTCCCTTGCCTGCTCCACGTCCTTGCCGCAGTACCTGAAGGGCGGCTTCTCTTCCGTCAAGAGTAGTACCTTCTTGAGCTCGTCCATCGTGTCGTTGTAGAGCTTGCTGTTCGGATCTCCGGTCGCGAACAGGTCGTCCACGTATGTGCCGATAAGGCCAACGAGGATGTCACCCTCGAAGAGCATGAAGAAGGCTCTCTCCAAGCGGCTCTCCTGCCACGAGTTGCCGCGCAGCGTCCTTCGTAGCTTACTCCACCACTTCCGTCCAGCGTCCTTGGTACCATAGATCGCTCCGTGGCACACGAACAGGGAACCAGGTGGTACTCCAGGAGGTAGTGGTGAGGGCGGTCGTAGTACCAGCATACGGTCAACATCATCTCCTTGTAGGTAGGCGCTCGTCGCGTCGAGCTTCGATAGTAGCCAGTGCTTCCTAGCCGCCGTGCTGCAGATCAAGTGGAACACCAGCAGGGAAGATGTGGGCGAATCCGTCCGGACATGCACCGACTCGTAGCAGCCAACCGCCACCAGCCTCGACTTCGCCTTGAGCGGTAGCTTGTGGTCGTACTCGTTCTTGTTGGTGTGAACCCACCTCGACGGAATAGGCTTCGCCCTCTTCAGCAGCTCCTTCGCATCGTCTCCGATGACCACGGTCACCGCCCTGAAGTTACGCCAGTTCTCCCACTCCTTGGCCATGCTCGCGTCGAACTCCTTCCGCTCGGCCTTGGTCAGGTCCGTCAGGTTGATCTCCTTCCCGCGGGAGCGTCCCGTTAACCACGCATAGGCTATCCAGCCGTGGTACACCGCATCCGAGTCGTACTCAGCAAGGTACGCTCCACCGGCCATGGGGCCGCCACCACGATGTAGGCGAGCGCGGGTCCGCTGGGGCCCATATCCAGGAAGCCGTTCAGGTAGTTCAGGTGGTTCAGGTGGTTCGGGAAGTCTTGGGAGATCTGGGGGTTCGGAAGGTTCGGGAAGTTCAGGAGGAGGTGGAGTCGCCGTCGCGTCGTTATCCTCGTTCATCTCCTCCACTTCTCCCTCTCCAGCGCCGCCAGATCCTGGATCAAGTCCGGCAGGTGCTGGGCCGCGTCCCTGACGTAGTACTGGCTCAGGTAGCTCAGCTGCTGGCTGATGCTCTGGAACCCCGGGAGTGAGATCCTCCCCAGGTCGCGGATCATCTTGAGCTGCGTCGCGCCCTTGTAGCGGTGAGCTCGCCATGCCAGCTCCCTCGGCAGGCTGTGTACTGCCTGACGGCGCCTCCGTAGTTCTCGACGCTGGAGGCTCCGGGCGCGGACCAGTCGCGGCAGTAGCCGCCGTAGGTTCCCTGCCTGATAGCGCAGCAGCTTCGGGATCTTCCAGTGCTCCGTCTTCGAGACCTTCGCGACGAACATCCAGGAATCCTCGAGGCCCTCGTGGAAGTGCCGCTCCACGCTGATCAGCAGGCATCCGATCCCAGGTGATCAACTCGTCCTCCGTCGCGAACCGAAGCTGCTCCGGTCTTGCCAAGACCGTACCGCCGCCATACCGTAGCCAAATCGCGTGAGGGCTCCCTTGCACGGCCGCAGGTCGGAGCGTGGACTCGATGCCGTCCGCCATCTTCTCGGGGTCGCGGAAGTCGTGGCCGATGACGCGCGCAACACCGAACCAACGATGGTACAGGGCAGGAGACTCACCCGGCCTAACATGGGTGCGCCTGAAGTAGACGTAGGCGCCCACAGGGAACGGCCCTCTTGTAGGTGTCGATCTCGCCAGCTTGGCCCTCCTCACGCGACTGTCGTTGTCCATCTTCACGAAGGCGACCTTGGCGCACTCGCGCCACAACAGGTTGGATGCCATGGCCGACTCCGGGTCGAGCGCCGCCTCCTGCACCTGGAGCTTCTCGGCCTCCGAGTCCTGAAGCGTCGAACCTGGTACCCGCAGGCCGCGAGTACCTAGCACCCAGTTGGCGGGTGCGTAGCCGTCGTAGATCACCGTCTCATTGCGCACCTGGTTGACGACGCCGCACACGCTCTTCAGGTCCTTCTCCTTCGTGGTCTGGGCGTCCTGCACCACGCGATGCCACACCTCCTTCCAGACGCCACCTAACCTCTCGATCCTGCCGAGCTGCTCGTGCGCCTCCAGGGCCGCGTTCTGGATCTCCACGCCGTTCTCATGCATGTGGGCCAGGAACTCTTTAGCGAACTCCTCGCCGCGGTCCACGAAGATGGACTGAGGCAGTCCAGCCCAGCTAGTCCACACTGTCAGGAACGTGTCTAACGCGACCTTGGCAGAGGGTGCGTGTGTACCCTTGTGGAGGTACCAAACAACCTGGAACCTCGTACCGTCGCAGACTATGTTCAGGAAGGCGTGGGTGTTACCCTCGGCGTCGTGTGCGAACAGCGTGTCCAACATCACGTGGAAATTGAACTGGTAGCGACCCGGCATGCGAACCGGGCGTACGTGCTTCGTCCTGATCATGTCGCCACAGGCGTCACACCTGAAGTCCCACACGCAGTCCAGGAACTCCTTCTTGGCACCAGACCTCCTCAAGCACCTCACCAGAGTCACATTGGTCGGGTGGCCGAAGTTGACGTGCAGGTTCCTGATGTCGCGCCTGACCGCGGGGTCGTAGGTGAGCCACCTCGCTCTGCGCTCCTGCTCCTCCTTGGAGAGCACTGGTTCGAGGCCTGCGGTTTGCTCAGCACGAACTCCGTCAGGATCCGTAGCAGGCCCGTCCTCAGGTGGATGTTCGGGTTCACAGAAGCCCTGACTCCCGTCCTCAGCTGGAGGACGCTTCGGGGGTTGCTTGCCACGCAACCTTCTCTTCTTGGCCTCAGGCTGGTTCTCGACTGGGAAACTGTCAAGTACACCGAGACCCTGGGACACGTGCGTGTCGACGTCGAGGTCGATCTGCTGCTCGATGGCGTGTAGTACCAGCCTGTCCAGCTTGTCGGGCCACTTCGCCGCCGCTCTCGTCTTCTTCTGGTTCTCCAACGGCAGGTGGTAGTGGTCCCTCGTGCACTTCTCGCCCTGCAAGGCCTCATAGACCGCCACGCTGGTGGTCAAGAACCTCATCGGCTTGTAGTGCGCGTCCTTGGTCTCCTCGTCGGCGTAACCGAGCTGGCACCCGTGCGGAGTGCACTCCAGTAGCAGGCCCTTCTTCACCAATTCCTGCGTCTTCGTCATCTCGGGCTCGAAGTAGGCACTCGACCCGAGGGGCTGCTCCATCAAGACGTGCATCCCGCGCTTCACCCAGTCGGCGACGATCTGGTCCGAGAGCATGAGTAGTGGCCTCGTAGCTTCCCGAGCTTCTTGAACAGTAGCAGCTGCAGCGCCGCCCTTGGACAAGTTGCATCGACCCCACTCCCCCCACGGGCCGCAGGACATGGTGATGACCGTCACGTAGGGGTCCTCCTCCAACAGTTGCCTCCGTGCCGCTTGGCGTCCCTTCCTGGTAGCGCCGTCCCAGCCGTCCTCGATATCCAGTGGCTGGCCGCACTTGTCGCCGAAGGTGGTGGAGGCGAGTAGGGTGAGGCCGAACTGGCCGCAGAAGAGCTGCTTCAGCAAGGTCTTACCACTAGGTAGCCTCCGCTTCCTGTCGATGCTGCCCGTCATGATGTCGAGCGTCCTGGACTCGATGGTGTACAAGTCGTCATGCATGGCCTTCATCTTCTTAGCGCGCCTTGAGCTGGCCATCCTGATAGACTTGTCGCCGTCCCAGTCGATCTCGTTGGGGTTCTCGGAGACCGTCTCCGTCGCCATCACTTCCGCGGTCGGGATCACGACCTCCGCCTCCGGGTACTCCACCATGTCGAAGCCGCCGTCGAGCCCGTCCTCAGCGATGTAGGCCTGGAACTCGGGGCCGAAGACCTCGGGATCAGGGAAGTCCAGCAAGCTGACGCCCAGGTGGCCGCCGCTGGTCTTGAATAGGGGCACGTTGTAGGCGCCGATCTCGGTGAAGTCGGCGACCGCGTTCGCCACGTCGATCACCGTCCCTAGCTTCGACTGGGTGTCCTTGGAGATTAGCAGGGGGGCGTCCTGGTCGAGCTCCGCCGACTCGATCGCGAACGGGTTGTTGGCGATGCCAGCCGGCATGTTGTAGACCGTATCGCTGTACGCGTCGCCGCCGACCCCACGGAACTTGGTCTGCTGGGACCTGGGAATCGGCTTGAGCTTCCGGTCGAGTAGCTCCTTCTCGTACCTGACCCTGCAGGGCGTGCCGTGCATGGTCATCTGGCAGGCTGTGTCAAGCACGGCGGTGCCAGGCGGGTCCTTGAAGCTGGAGCCGTAGACCTCGACGTCGTCCTTGGAGCCGTTGACCATCAGCACCTGGAACGACCCGTCCTCATGCTGAGAGGGGGGGTCCCACTCGCCCAGCGCCATCAGGTAGATGAGGAACCAAGCCAAGCGGTACTGGTCGACGGTGAGCCGAGTCAACTCGCTGGACATCGCGTGCCTGATGAGAGCGTTGCCGTACGCGCGCGCAGCGGCACCGCCGTCCACGAACTCGGAGAACGTGTAGCCCCTGTACTTGCCGGCCATGATCCTCTCACCGCCGAGTGGTACCTGCTCGGTATCGATGCCCTTGACGTCCTGGTCGAAGTCCGCAGGGTACGCCACGTACACGTTGTCCTCCGCCTCAGGCTTGTCCAGCTCGTGCGGGTAGTCCTCGGCCCTCGGGATGCGATCAAGCTCCTCGTCGTCAGACGGAACCTTCACCTCCACCGCGCGCTTGGTCATCAGCTCTGGCGCCAGCTCCTTGGACTTGGGGATGCTCTGGGACACCTTGAAGACTCTCTCGGCTGGCATCGTCTTCGCAGGGGCCGTGCGCGGGTAGATGGCCCTGCCCTTCGGGGTGAACAGTAGGGAGACCATGAGGTACTTCCAGAGCTCCTCGCCGCTAGACCTGTGGGCCTTGGCCACGTGGATGCCGAGCCGGTTGGGCAGGCACTTGTGGCAAGTGAGGTACCTGTGCGTCCCGTTCGCGCCCTTGAACAGTCTGGGGTCCGCCGCCAGCGCGTGCTCGCAGGGCTCCGCCATGACTGGAAGTGACTGGCCTCGCCTCCTCGGAAGTCCTGCAGCTCCGTCTCCGTCGTCCGCGCTGGCCTTGAGGGTCTCGTCACCTCCCTTACCTCCTTGAGGGCTGCCGCGTGACCTTAGCTTGGGGTTAGGGCGGGCGCCGAGCCCGGTAGGTGATGGCGAAGCCGCCGACGCCACGAACACCTCCGCGATCCTGACCTCGCTGGTCTTGGAGCCGTCGCCCTTGAAGTCGCTGAAGCTGAAGTCGCTGTTCTTCGGCCTGTCCGATGGTGGTGCCGCCGATCTCGATGACTTCGGGCAGCCTGGGTCCCCGTGCCAGTGTCCGATCTGCCCGCAGCTGGCGCACCTCGTAGTCCGCTTCAGCTTCTCGATCCTAGCGCGCCGCTCACCGCTGTCACCGGGAGCGCTTCCACCTCTGGCTCGATCCCTCGAGCTCGAACTGCCTTCGCCGCGACCTCCGCCCTTACGTCCTCGACCTCCCTTCCCGCGACCGCCGCCACGCGCCTGGAACCTCGGCTTGTTCTGGACGATCGCTGCAAAGCTCTCCGCCGCCTCCGGGTCCATCTCATCGATATCCTCGAGAGTGGCCTCCTCCTCGCCCAGGTAGACCTCTTCTTCCAGGGGCTGGTCGTCGTAGGAGTTGTCGAGCTGGTGGTCGTTGTCGTCGTAGTGCTCGTGCTCGTCGTCGCGCTCGGCCTGCCACGCCTGCCGCTGCCTGTACTGGCCCTGCTGGAACCTCTGCGGCTTCGGGTCCGAGCGGTGCGCCTCCTGCTTGCCATCCTTCCGGTAGTGCCGCTCCCGCTCGTGGATGCCCGAATGCTGCATTCGCAGCGCCTTGGCGAACGCCTCCTTGTCGTACTTGTTGCCCGCGCTGCTGATGATGCTGGCGTGGTCCGACTTGTCGAACCCGCTGAACTTCAGCAGCAGGTAGGCCTGAAGGACGTCCGAGATGCTGGTCTCCTGCGAGACCTTCTTGAGGTCGTCGAACGCCTTGGTCCGTCTCGTGATGTACTCCTGCATGCTCTCGCCAGAGCCTCTCCACACGGACTTGTCGTAGAGCGCGCCGTCGAAGAGCTCCGCCGCGCGAACAGGTCTCTCCTTCAGGACCGACTCGCCGAGCACGCGCAGCAGCATCTCCAGGCCCTCGGTAGTCGCCTTCTTGCGTGAAGCTGGAGGTGGAGCTGTTTGAACCTTCAAGTGTGTTCGAGGTTCTGGGTCATTCGGAGGGACGGAAGTGGAGGAAGCCAAGGGGACGTGGAGATGGAATAAGATGAGGAGGAGGAGGAGGAGGAGGAGGAGGAGGAGGTGACGTAGTAGAAATATAACCTCGCTCACTGAAGGCGCAGGACTTCTTCACCTCTTCATCCCCCTCCCCCTTCTTTCCTGCTTCTCGTCCTCCTCATCCTCATCCTGCTCCCTCTCATCAGGGGGAAGGACATGCTAGACTGCGGGACCCAGGGTCTGAGCAGCGGAATGCTTGGGGGCCCCCTCACGTGTGGATTGCCTGCATCCGATGCCATCATGGCCACAGGAGACCTGTTGACCATGGCAACGCATCCTTCAGGTATGCGGACTATGAACTGCACAAAATGGCCACAGGATGGCTTGCTGACCATGGCCGAGGTCACCCGCGGCGGTGCCAAGATCATCGCGCGTCGCTGACGGAGCCAGATCTCGCCAGAGCGATCGCCCTTCTCCATGGGGGCGGCGCGAGGGCCCTGAGATCATCGCGCGTCGCGCATCGCCGGGCGCGATGCGCGAAGTCAGGTGGTCCAGATCGCACTGCTGCCCGCCGCCCACAGGACCTGCAGGACGCACCCATCATGGCCTCCGACCGCGCCATGCACGAGTCCGAGCCCCTGCCCGGCAAGGAGCCGCTCTGGCCAGTCGGCGGGCGATCTGTGAGCGTGCCTTCCGTGCCCTCGTCGCCCTCTGCGCTCAAGAGACCACGTTAGCTGACTCGCCGCATTTTCGAGGAGGAAGCACAAAACATGAACACCTTCGGAGGCCCGCGCGGATGTATTGGATCTGTGAACGTGCCTTCCGTGCCCTCCTCGCCTTCTGTGCTCGGGAGGCCACGTTAGCTGTCTCGCCGCGTTTCCGAAGAGGAAGCACAAAACACATAAACACCTTCGGAGGCCCGCGCGGATGGATTGGATCGGCACCGGGCCCCTGTCCCCGGGCTGGCGCGGGGGGCCCAGCTCCGATCCAGGAGCTCCCCGCGGACCTCCGAACGTTTGTTCGTCTGCGGTCAGGAGCCCTTCGGACAGCGTGTCGCTCCACGGGTTCCTGGCCCACTGCGCTTCGGCTCGACACGCCATCCAGCGGACCTCCGAACGTTTGTGTCTGCGGTCAGGAACCCTTGGACAGCGTGTCGCTCCACCGGTTCCTGGCCCACTACGCCTCGGCTCGACACGCCATCCGTTTCGCGGTCACCAAGCGTCAACGTCCCGAGCCTGTCCGAGCCTCCCGTCCCGCGGAGCAGAGCGACACGCTATCACCAAGCATGGCACACGTGTCGCCAGGGCCGCGGCCGCGATACGCTGAGCGAGCGTTCCCAACCGTATGCAGCTTTTCGTCCTGCGAGCACTGGCTGACGTGCCGCGCTAAGCGGTCACGTCTCGATCTTCACGAGGTGCGCAAAAGACGGCGCATCGTCGCACGCTGCGAGGGACCGACTTGCCGCGATCGGATCTCGGCTCGGCTTATGCCGTTCCAGCCTACTTTGGCCTTGACCACCAGAAAGAATTTTGAGCACCAAGAAAACATCGAGTCTGAAGGGTTTTCACACGTCGGGGCCTGGGAGGCGATGCTCGTTCGACACTGATTCGATACTTTTCTGGGTGCTCGAAATTGTTTATTGGATGTGGTCCGTAAGTACAGTCAACCATGATAGTAAGGAACATTTATTTCGACTACACGTAAGAGGGACCCTTCGCTGGAGTGATCTGTGGCGCTGGCCCAAACGGGGTCGGGTGATTTTTCTTTTGGATTGAGTTCGACCTCGCGTCGGCACCCGCATCGCGCGATTACGCTCGCATCTGAGCGCGCCAGGTTCGGGCGCCCCCCTTGCAATCCAGAGCAACGCATACGCGTCGCACCCTACAGCTTGCATTGGCTACCCAGGGGGGAGCCGGTCGACCAGACGGCGCGTTTTCCGGCCTAGGACCAATCCCGAATCCCAGCCCAATCCGAAAACGTCTGGCTTAAATATATTGGGATATTTTTGGGTATCTTTGAATATTGCTGAATACCTTTGGATATCTTGGTTATAAGTTGTCCGAAGGCAATCAAACATATCCCAGGCTCTCGGATGGGGCCTTTTTGGGCCGTGACGCCGGGCCTAGTCAGACGTCGTCGCGATGCAGCCCGGCAGTGCCAGACCTCCTCGCGGTGGCCCCCGGCAGCGTTTGCCTTCGCAGCGCCTTCGAAGTGCCATTCGGGGCGCTCGAATTCAGCCGGCGGAATTCCGCGGTTGCCCGCTGGAACAACAAATCTTTCGGGTGGCGTCCCGCCGATCGTTGATGCGGCGCGGCAGCGCCGGCTTGCGCGATTGCGTTGGGTCCCCATGGGCGACCCTGAAACCGCGCACCAAAGGTCACTGTAGCCCAGGGTCACTCCTACGTGTAGTCGATTATTTTTGTGCGGTTCTGCTCGTCCTCGAGCTGAGGGACCCTCTCCTGCTGGGGGACAGGCTTCTTCCCTCCCCCCCCGCTGGGGGATCGGTCCGCCCCCCCCCGCCGGAGGGCCAATGTGCTCCGTCGAGGCGCCCTCTCTGTTCCGTCAGGGTGACCCGCGGCGCGGCCGCCCCGTGGCCCCCACGGCTCGGTCGTGCACCCCTGCTGTCGGGGCCGCGGTCCGGAGCTTCGAGTCGGCGAGTCGTGGCCCGGGGCCTCCTCGCCCCCCGCCCGCGCCCCCCCCTTCACAAGCGGCGAACATAATTACACACTGTTCGTGTCCAATTCTTCGAAAGTTCTCTGATTTTCGGGGGGGCCAAGATCCTTTCATTCCTAATTGTTATATCCTGGGCCCTTTCCTGGCCACTAGGGCCTAGGGGGCCAGGAACAATCAGAAACGAACGCAATTAGAAAGGATCGCGATTAGACATGAACGACGTGTTCTCGTATCCGCGCCCTCGCGGTCCGGATTCTAGGGCGCGGTCCCGCGGATGCGCGGTCGCACGGGCACGTTCCGCGCGGGGCATCCGCGAATCAAGCGCCCCCCGTGTCCGCGGGGTCGCGGCCCAGGGGCCCGTCCCGCGAGGCCGCGGATACGCCCTCCCCCTCCCCTCGTGGGGTGTGCGCGACAACTCTCGACATGGCGCCCGTGGCCCTTGGCCTCTTGCAGCGCGTGGCCCTGGTGGCCCTTGCGGGGAGGGGGGGCGGAGGGCGTGGGCTGCTGACGTGCGGGGTCTCTGCCGCTGGCTCCCCCTCGCGCCAAGAGGGGGCAACTCAACTTGCGACTGGGTTGCCATGGGGGGGGGGGGCAGGCTTGACCGTGCGCGCTGGGCCGTCTGCAGAGGATCACAACCGGAACGTCGTAGAGCTCAAAGCCACAAGTTCGGGCATAATACCTTCCGATAGGCAAGTTCCTCTTGGAGAAGAGGCTGGACATATGTCTTCAAATGTTGCTCGTGGGTGCTTCTATGCTGTTGCCCGGGAGGCACGAAACCGTCGCTCTGGACACGAGCAACGTCAAACCATCTGACACAGAGGAAATCGGCATTGAAGACGCGAAGGCCAAATTACCAAAGCCGCCTTGAGGTGTCTAAGTGAAATGTGTGCTGACTCGCCTCAGCGCGGATACTTTGACATTGATTTGATCGATGTTATGTTTCTTGCACATCCATCATGTGATTGTGCAACTCAAGCTGCGTATAGACAGCTGTTGCACGATTTCTGGCGCCTTTGACAAGTTGAAAGGCTGCTTCTCCGGGGGAACCAGATCTGCGCTGAATGCAATCAGCATTCGAATGGGAGCGTGTACTCGCCGCCCTCATCATACGGGCGCCCACAGATGTAGCAGCTCACGTCAGTGCCAGTTGCTCCCCGCGGCGCCGATATTGTCCACTCTGCCGCGTCCCGCCCTGACGTGGTAGGACTCGGGCCGGCCTTGCTGGGGTCACCCAGGCTGATATCTGATTGCACCACTGGCGAATTCGGTTTCCTCCCTCCTCCCTTCTCCTTCCTCCTCCCCTTCTTCCTTCCTCCCCCTTTGCATTGCTCGTGCTCGCGAGGGTTACTGTGCGGGTGCCGTCTACCTGGGTCGGCCTACGCACGCGCGAGTTTCTGTTAGAGTGTGTTCACCCTTCTCCTCGTCCTTCTCCTTCTCGTCCGCGCTCCCTCCTCTTCCTCCTCCTCCTGGACATCTGTGTGCGAATATCAGAACGTGTTGCCATGCGACGTTTAACATTGTCACGCCAGTCTTGGACACATGCCCGGGCAATAATTGTCACGGGTAGCGCTTGCCTGTCCCGGCCGCGTGGGCGTTACAGTCTCGCGGTGTCTCTTGCGCGCTGACATTTCGGGGGATATGTAGCACCAGCATGTTGAGGTAGAAGTGGGCGCAAGCTGCTTTAACAGCTTTAACGCCTGTTTGGGCGCAAACTGCTTTAACAGTTTAACGCCGGCTGTGCCGCAACTGGTTTGGCTGGAGTCATCGCGCTCTGCCAGGAAAAAATGCACTTCCCCTTGGGCGCTGCCACCAGGACGGGGAGCCACGCGCCTGGGAGATCAGGATGCGCAAGCTGCAGAACTACGACATCCAGAGACCTCCAATCCCGGCCGACTGGGCACCGGGCCTGGCTGCCTTCGGGCGGGGCTGGGACGAGGATAGTCCGTTCCAAAGCGTTCCCCGGCCGTCGCTCAGAGCGGTCCGGAGCGCCCTGAGAAGGGTGGGGGCGCCCGAGACGTCCTCCGGAGCCGCCCTGACCTCAGAGATTCTAGATTGTTCTGCTGACCCGGATTCGTCCTCGTCTTGACCTCGCCCTTCTGCCTCCCACCCCAGCGGTCCGTCTGCGATCGGTGCGGTTGCCGTCAATCTGCTGGCGCCGCCCTCGGCGCCCTGGCCCGCCCAGTCGCTCACAGGGCCCCGCGCATCACGTTGGTTGCGGGCGAGGAGTTTGCCGTCTGCCGGTGCTCAGGGCTACGGTGGGGGCGTCGGTTGAGAAGTGGGCCCAGGAGGCTGCAGACCCTGGGGAATTCCCTATCTGCTGAGGGCGGCAGTGTTATCCAGGGCCAATCCACGATTGGCGTTCCACCAGCTTCCAGACCCTGGATTCCTTACCCAATGCCCTCACCATGGCTAGGGTGGGGGCGTTGGTTAAGGAATGCGCGCAGGAGGCTGAAGGCCCTGGGGGGGTCCTTGTCTGATGAGGGCGGCGGTGATATGCATGGCTAATCCACGATTGGTGTTCCACCAGCTTCCAGACCCTGGATTCCTTATCCAATGCCCCCACCGTAGCCCAGGAAGCAGGCGGCCACCTCGGATTCCCGGGTGCCGATTTCGAGTGTGAGGCAGAAGCGGTATATTTACCGATTGCCGTGAACGTTCGGCGGGGATGGGGCGGGGCGGGCTGCGTTGAGTTGCCGTCCCCCGCTAGCGCTCGCCTGGGAGCCTCGTGGCAGCGAGAAGAGCAGCACGCGTGGCTAAGCGTTCGTGTGGCTTCTTACACCTGCTCTTGCATGATGCTTTGTAGCGGGTGCATGCCATTAATGCTCGAGGCAGTGTGCCTTCAGGAAGGCTGGGAGTACTTCGCTTCAGGTCGGGACACGAGGTGAGGTAAAGGGAGAGGCGGAAGGGGAGGAGGAGGCGGATGAGGAGGAGGAGCAGGAGGAGAGGAGGAGGAGGACGAGGAGGATGAGGAGGAGCAACATGAATGATGAAGATGATGAGGGGAGAATGCGGACCAGGTGGAAGAGAGGAGGGGGAGGGGGAAGGAGGGATGTAAGAGTGGTGTGCGGAATGGATGATCGGTAGCATTGGTGCTGGCCTTCCACTGGCTGCACTCGGGGCGTGGCTGCCACACGTCTGATCAGACCATCGAGCAACCGCCGACCGTCCAAGGTTGAGCGACCCGCGCGGTGTCAGAGACCAACGCTGGGGCCGTCGCGTCGCGACCTGCCATGCGGCCGGACCGAGGTATGAGATCGAGGTCACTTCGGGGAGGGTGCCCTCGTGTTCTTCGTGCTTGTGGGATGTGTGCATCCTGCGGAGGGCACCCTCGGATGTTCTGTGTGTGTGTGTGTGTGCGTGTGTGTGTGCGTGTGTGTGTGTGTGTGTGTGGGGGGGGGGGGGGGGGGAGGGGAGGGGCCGGCGCAGGGTCTCCTGCTCCGGAAGGGTGCTCTTCTGTCATACATATAGGTAGGTCCTACATATAGGGGGCTGTCCAGGGCGAGCTTCCTTCGAAGCCCACCGCTGGCCCCACCCCACCTCTGCGCCGCCCCCCCCCCGACAGGGGGGCTCAGAGGCGACGACTGGGGCGAATAGCCCAGGGCTCCAGGGGGCGGTCCAGGGCGAGTTTTCTTCGAAGCCAACCTCTGGCCCCACCACCCCTGCGCCCCCACCCCCCCCGACGGGGGCTCAGAGGCGACGATAGGGGCGAATAGCCCAGGGGAGAGCAATACGTGCATCCAGGGGCGCCGATGATCCATGCCTTCGGCGAGGCTCCCGTGCGAGCACGTGCAATGTCCGCCACTGGGCTATTCGCCCTTGTTGTCGCCGCCGAGGGAGCCCCTGGTGTGGAAAGCGGCCCGGATGTACAGCGCAGCGTCTCGTGCTTCCTGCCTTCCCCAAGGGCGGGGGTCAGCGGACTCTTTCCCCCTCGGCCACTTACCTCGATCAGTTCGCTGCGACTCGGCCAAAAACAAACGACACCACCCCACCTATGGCCCTCCATGTTGCGCTACGGGCCCTCGGGGGCCGTAGCGTATACCACGCAGAAGCCCGCACCAGATTTGCTGGTACACGCCAAGTCCCGTGGGGCCGCAGGTGGTGTGGTGTCGTTGGTTCCCTGGCCCAGCGACCGATCCTCGCCCCTTTCTGCGCTTCTGCTCCCGAGCTACGCGGGCAACCTGCACATCGCTCTTGGGCTCTGACTGCGCGGTCTTGCCAATCGGCTCCGTCCCCCCAGGACACGTCGCGGCCCGGCGCCCCCTGCCCGTCCCGCGCACTGCCAAAAGTGTGGGGAGTCTGGCGCCCCCGTGATCGGTGCCCCCCTTCTGGCGCCTGCACAGTGCTGAGAGTCTGGCGGAGAGGGCGTGGAGTCCAAACGAACATGAAGCCACGTTCCGAGTGCGCACGCGCCAGACGCACGTTGGATACCGCCCCTCACAGGTGCTGGTGCGAGTGAAGAATGTGGCGCCCCCCGGTTCGATGCCCCTCGGCGCCTGCACACGCGAAAACACCTGCCAAATGCGCACGCGCCAGACGTATTTTCGACCATCCCCCCTCTGCACACTCATCTTCACCCGTGAAGCAGACCGCGGGCCCTTTCCAGACACCCGCCTGGTTTAGGGCCAAAGGCCCGACGGATAACGAAACCCTTGGGCTGGAACCCTTATTTCGACTCACGGAAAATCGCATCAGCATATCGGAACTCCACGCGGGTTTCTTGAATCGGTAGTTTGGGGCCCCTGGCGGCGCGCCCAGGGGGGGTTTCATCGCCGATCCAAGACATCGGCGCGGAGCCCCGAAAACTTCTGTTTGTGTACAGTCGAGCATATGATCAAGAAACATCCCCCCGAAGAGCAGGGCCAGCGTTTCTTAACGAACTTGCGAGAAAGTTGGCCCAGTTTCTTGGGCATGTTTGCCCCTCCAGCGTTAAGAACAGAAATTTGCCCAGGCTTGCTTGATGCAAGCTTTGGGAAGCGGGCCCAACATGAAATTTCGATTGATCATAGTTACCGTCGGCAGTAGCTAGTTTTTCTTCTTTAGCTGCCAAGGAATATCATAATACTAGCGCTCTCCCTTCCAGCCCTCTGCGGCCTCCGAGGCCGCCCGGTGGGTGACGGAGGCCCCCGGCAGACGTCGGCAAACGTCAGGGAGCTGGCTCCAGGGCCGAGGGGTGAGCAGGGAGGGGGGAGGCGGAGGGGGAGACAGGAGGAGAAGGAGGAGGAGGAGGAGGAGGAGGAGGAGGAGGAGGAGGAGGAGGAGGAGGAGGAGGAGGAGGAGGCGGAGGCGGAGGCGGAGGCGGAGGATCCTGGCGAAGGGCGCCAGGCGCACGGTGGCTGAAGGTGGCCCGTGCGACGGCCGCGGCGGTGCTTTCGGCGCGCGCGTCGCCGTCGCCGCCTGCCGCCACTGGCCCCGGCTGCTGGCGCCCCTCCCGAAAAAGCCGCTGATCCGCCCGCGGCCGCTTCGGCGGCCAAGCTGGTGCGGCGGCGGCCCCGCTGTCAGCGCCTCGCGCTTCGACGACGAGGTGCCGCCGGTGTGGCTGCTGTTGCTGGGCAGGCGGCTCCTGCTGCCCTCCCGCTGGTGCTGGGCGCGGGAGGCGGCGGGCTCACGTGGTCTGGCTCCGAGAAGAGCCTCGACGACTCCTGGGCTCGTGGGGCTGGGCCCCTGCTGCCGACGCAGCGGGATGCCACGGCGGTGGACACGCCCGAGCTGCCGGCGGCGCCGCCCGCGGAGGAGGTGTCCGCCCTGGCGCCCGCGACTGCTGCTGCGGGGGCCGCGGCCCCGCTGAAGGCCAAAGAGTGCAGGGAGATGGCGGAGCGCACGAGCCTCCTCTTGCGGCTCGGCGTGGGGCCTGGCTCCCGCGAGGGGCTGCTCTGGGCCGCGGGCCGCGACCCTGCTGGACCAGCTGCGCCTGGTCGTCGAGCAGCTCCGGGCCAGGGCAGCGCCGTGCAGCCCTCTCTTTGAGGCTGCGCTTGGGGTGTCGGCCTCAAGGTACGGCCCCAGCGCTGCTTCCACGTCGAGGCGTATACGGCGTATGCCGCCCCTGTGGGGGGAGTGTTCTGCGCAGGGGTGTCGGCCTCGGGGCGCGGTTCCGCGCGGTGTCGGCCTCTGGGCACGGCCGCGGGTCCAGGCCTCTGCGGGGGGGCGCTGGGCAGGGCGTGTTCGGCCTCTGGGTGCGGCCCCACAGGGACTCTTTCGGCGAGGCGCTGGGTGGTCCGAGGGGGGCGGGCGCTAGAGGCGCACAGGACCCTGCTGTGTTCATCGGCGCGCTCCGAAGCTTCGACCTTGCGGGGCGTCCTTCTGTGCGCAGAGAGAGGGCACGGAACGGGGAACAGGGAACATGGAACAGCTCAGTGGCGCTCTCCGAGCCGGCTCACCGAACACCTTCAGGGAAACACCGACACGAGCAGATTGCAATCGCAGCAATGATGTCCGAACAATTTGCCCGCGTGGCCACTGCTCCGCTGCCCCTGGCCAAACGCGTCACCTGAAGCCCCGGAGCGCTCACGCGACCGTGCGGTCCAGGCGGTGGCCCGTTCCGTGCGGGTGTCGTCGGCAAGCTCAAACGGCTGAACCCTGTGCTCCTCGCTCAGAAAGTTCTGTAGGATGGGAGTGTTCGTCAAACGGTGAGCCCATCGGGATCCGCCCAGGAATCTGTCGGACCCAGGACGTTCACGCAGCCTCTTTGCTGGCCAGACTCATGGGCTGCTGCGTCCGATCGTAGTTCGGAATCCTGTGCCCTTTCAGGCCCCATCACATCATGTCGGTTAATCAGCTCGTCGTCTATCGCGCTGATCGTCTCGCCCCCAAAGGCAGCCAGCTAGCTTGCCGGACGTATCGGCCTGACCAATGTCCGTGAGAAATTCGGTCCATTGCTGCGGGAAGCCCACACGACCAAGCTTCGCAGACCCAGGCAGTCTCCTGGGCTGTCTGGCCCCCTGCACCAAAGTACTGCGTCCCTGCCTTTCGACATCCAGCAGAACTGGGCGATGCGGTCGAATGTTGGCCGTGCCGGCGGCTCAGCCCCCCCCCGTCGAATCCCAAACCTTTTTTGCGCGCGCTAGAAAATCGATGGCCGCCAGGCGTGCTCTCTACACCTGCAGCCGATGCTGGCGAAGACTCCTCGCACCGACGCAGCTAGCGACGTGGGCAAGTTGGCATCTGGGTTAAGCGCAACCCCGATGGTCCACTCGTAACTAATACCTTGAACGCGATGGACATCGCTGTCAATTGCTGCGAGCAGGGGTATGTTCGTTGGCCCCAAGTCTTCGTCGACATGCAGACCTGTCGAAATCTTCACGAAACCTCTCTCGAACATCGTGCGCACAGGCGCGGCCGCCGGATTGCTTGCAAGTAAAACCTCGCCCACATTGACCAAGAGCGGTTTCGTACTCTGCTGAACCCGCGTCGGAGCCACCCTGAACGTGCCATCGCGTAGCACCGCCAATTCCTGACTCCTGCGATGCTGTCCAGACCCGGTGCGGGCATGTGGCTTTGACGTAGTTCCGAAGGTTTGCCACCTTGGTCGGGGCCACTTGATGACATGGCTCACGCGCAATGGGCAGGTCGCCCCCTTATTGCAGGAGGATCTGCCTCGAACATCTCAACAAACAGACCCCGCGCCGCAAAGTGCATGGTTGCAGTCTTCATCATCCGATTTGATAGAAATCATCAGACCAGTCACCGACCAAGCACACATCCTTCCATCCTCACGCCGTCGCTGGTGCCTCTGCTTTGCGACGCTTGGTACAAGACGTGATCTTATCTCTTGCCCTCTTGCTGCCTCGCGCTGCTGCGCCTCATCTTTAGGTACTGCTTGGTTGACAGACTGCAGAAAAGGCCCGCAACGTGTCGGGCGAGTCGGTGGCAGTCGTCCGAATCCAGCTGGGTGTACTCCTGGGCCGCGCTCGCGGCCGCCGCTGTCGTAGCCGCTAGTGCCGCGACAGCCGCTTCGCGCGCGCGCTTGGCCTTTTCGGCCTCGCGCCATTGCTCAGCCTGGTGAGCCTCCTCGCCCGCCTCAGCTTTCACCCGGCACCCATGGGGTCGTTGGGCGAGATCGCCGCTGCCATCAAATCTCTCTTGAGGATCTCGCCCAAGCTCTCGACGTTCAGCCCGTCGGATATGGGTTGCTGCAGCACCAGTTTGGCACCAGACCCTTCTGCGGGTCGGCGGGCGGCTGCAACAAAGTTACGCCGCTCATTCTCCAGTTCGACCACCTCGCACCTAATGCCTCAAGCACCCTGGCAGCCTTCTCTTTGGCCGCCTTGGCCTCCGCGATCTTGGATTAATTATAGCTCTGCGCACCTGCTTCTCCCGCTTCGTTTCCACTCTGGCGCGCTGGAGAGAAAGCCTCTTGAGCCTCGTGTCCAGATTCCTGTCCTCGGTAATCTGCTGCTTGAGGGCTGTGTGCCTGGGGCTGGGTTCTGCCGCAACTCATGGAAATCCTTTGAGCCGGCTTCTTTCAGCGTTGCCATATGTGACAATTGTTTCTTGGCATCGCATTTTGGTCCCGACGACCCACTACCATCGATTTTCATGGCCGTGCTGTCCGCCGCCACGTAGGCCGACTGCGGCGCAGCCTGCGAAAAGGCCTCACCTCTGCTCGCAACCGATTAAGTGTCGCCCCATCCTGTGTTCGGGCCGTGCGATCTATAGCGTCTTAGTAGATGGTGCCTCTGGTGTATCCTTGTACGTAAGCGCCGTGCTCGTATACTGCCAACACAACGCGCAATGCTCGAGGTCCGCTCTGTTCCACCACTTGTCACCAGTCGTGCGTGCAGTGCTCGCAATTCCACGTCTGGTCTGCGCCCACGCTTGCTTTCTCTGCTTGCAATCATGTGTACCTTTGGCACCCAAGGTGACAGCAGAAGAGCTGGCTATGGGCCTGCCGTGCTGTGCTGGTAGGAAGACGCAACTTCGAACAAGCGTGCGGGGAACCCGCATTTTAATATCCGAAACTGAATCTGGAAACGGCTGGGGTCGCGCCCTCCACTGCCACAACTCCAGGTCAGTGAGCTTCACGCTACGGGCTTTGAGCCAAAACGGCTACCGACGCAGGCAGGGATAGAGAGAGGGGAGAAGATAATGGTTGTGACAAGTGGAGGGTGGGAAAGAGGCGAAGACTGGGCAGGTGAGGGAGTAGAGCGAGTGGAAGAGCGGGAAAGGAGGAGTGGTTGTGAGGAGGAGAGACGATAGGAGTGGAAAGGATGGAGAAACGGGAGGCAGGGAGGTTGAGATGGAGAGGGAAACCATAGAAGGATATGGAAACATCTTACGTAGAGAGAGGGAGGGAGATAAAGGAAAGCGAGCGAGAGAGAGGAAACAGAGATGAAGAACAGAGAGAGAGAGAGGGACAACGAGAAAGAGAGAGAGAGAGACAGAGAGAGAGAGAGAGAAAGAGACAGAAAGAGAGAGAGAGAGAGAGAATCACACACAAAAAGGAGAGAGGGAAGAAGCGGGGAACAGAGGAACCCGTTGGCCATGAGTATTTCGAGCAGGGGAGGGCGTGGATCCAGCCGGACGTCCACGGGCTTCCGTTGGAAAGAGGGGAGGGAAGTGGGATGAATTGGAAAAGGGGCAAGGGGGGACGAGGAGGGAAACGGGCGGGATAGGCAGAGGGAGGGGGAGACAGAGAAGGAGAAGTGAAGGAGACGGAGAAACGCGAGGACCATGATGGGGACGGGATTGAGGATGAGGACGCGGAGAGGTTGAAGGCGACACACCAGTTGGGAGTGCGCGTGTGAAGACAGTGCAAGAGGATGAGCCAGAGTAGCATGCAGATGCAACAGGAGTGCAGTGACGGACCAGAAAGAGTCGACATGCGTACGGCGGACGGGCCAAAAACAGCGTGATTGTGACGGCGAGCGTGCAGGTGGACAGGAACTGGGCTACGGCGGCCAAGCAGCACTCGCATTTGTCATCGTACGTTTCCTGCATCAGAAGTTCGGGAGGGGAGAGTGCAGTGGCCCCGTCCAGGAAGTCGGTTCGGGTTCGGCTCGTGTCGCGCGTGCGAGCGAGGCGAAGCTGCGAGAGGGCGACGATGCGCTGGCCGAGAGAAGGGCCCAGTCGGGCAGCATGTTTCGCCCGCCCGTCTCGCGGGCGGGCGCAGCTCCGTGGGGTGTCCCGTGGCTGCCCCCGTGGGCCAGAGGGACAGCCGCGGGCCGGGGTCGCCATTGTGGGTCGATCTGTCGCTGCCCTGTGGCGGTTGTCTCGTGACTGTCCTGTGGGTTGTCCCGTGGGTTGTCCTGCGGCCCCGTCGCCCAAAAGAGGGTTGTCCCGTGGGTTGTCCCGTGGGTTGTCCCGTGGGTTGTCCCGTGGGTTGTCCTATGGGTTGTCCCGTCGCCGCCACCACCGCCATCGGCAGCATCATCACAACCATCGACCACCAATAGCACCACCACCAACGGGACCCAAATGCGATGCGAAGCCAGTCGCAAAGCGAAAGTCGCACACCATCCCCACACGCCTCTGACCCACCCGAAGGATGGTCTGTGCACAATGCCATCCACCGCTTATCGTAAACGTGTGCGCCATTCAATTGGCCCCGCTGGACTGTTCGATCAGCGGCCAGGGCGGTGCACTGGAGCCAGTGTTGTCTGTACTTCATTGGAAGTGACAAATGGGTGATTGAGAGCAAAGAACAAGACAATCACAAAATCACTGATTAGGTGCTTCAGTGGGAGATCGATCCGATCGGGCCCTAGCAGGGCCGTTCTGGGAGTGGAAAGCTACAGCACTGAAGCCCGCACGTGCAGCAATGTGTAGGGATGGCAATGGTTCCGGTCGATACCCTGCGACATGTTTGACGCAAAGACCAGTCCAGGCGACGTTCGCACTCGTTGGACGCAGCGTGGCACGTAAACTGAAAAGGGGGAAGCAGGATCAGGGTGTGAGGAGGAGGGGAAGGGAGGGGGAGGCGGAGGAGGAGGAGGAGGAAGAGGAGGAGTAGGAGGAGGAGGAGGAGGAGGGAGGAGGAGGGGGAGGAGGAGGAGGAGCAGGAGGAGGAGGGGGAGGAGGAGGAGGAGGAGCAGGAGGAGGAGGAGGAGGAGGGGGAGCAGGAGGAGGAGGGGGAGGAGGAGCAGGGCGACGACACGCACTTTGCACGCGCAGGGTATTGCGCCTTGCGTGGAGGCGTAGAGGCTGCACGGAGTGTGCGGGTCGTGGCCTTCAGTAAGTGGATGCGCAACGTCCGCAATCGTTTGCTCACGCATGGGAGGGTGGGAGCCTTTGCAGCTCCATCCTGCCCCCAGACTTGCCCCGCCCGCCCGCCCAGCACAGTCTTGGGGGGGGGGGGCTGTGTTGTGCGGGTCGCTGAGGAGCACCCTTGAGATCAGACAGCGGCACAGAGGCAGGAGGCTTTGGGGTGTGGTGCGGCCTGGATTCACCGATAGGCTGGTACACCGAAAACATAAACAATTGATGCCACGACCCCTGGAGCCGTGCGCAAACGCATACACTATACCTATACGACCACCCTGCGGGTGATAAGGAGGTTGGGGGGGAGGGGCCAGCAATGGGCAACAGTGGTGATTGTTGTTCTCGATTCACTATCGATCTCGCTATCGATCTCACTATCGATCTCGCTTTAGATCTCAATATTCATCTCACTATCAATTACACTATCGATCTCACTATCGATCCCACTCGATCGATCTCACTATCGATCTCACAATCGATCTCACAATCGATCTCACGATCGATCTCACTATAGGTCTTATTTTCGATCTCACTATCGATCTCACCATAGATCTCACTATCGATCTCACTATCGGTCTCATTATCGATCTCACTATCGATCTCACTATCGATCTCACTGTCGATCTCACCACGGGACACCACGGGACACCGGCGGGACACCAGCGGGACACCAGCGGGACACCAGCGGGACACCGGCGGGACACCGCGCGTCACAGGTTGCCGGGCGGAGAAACTTTTGGTCAAGCCGCGGCCCAGCCACAGGAGAATTTCCTCGTCCCCGCCCACGCAGCTTCGCCTCGCCCGCACGCACGGCACGTACCCGAAACCGAAATCGATTTCCTGGTAGGGGGGCTCTCCGTTCCACTTCGATCCCCCCCCCCAACCTCCGATGCAGTTGCATGTATTTTGTGTGACTTACATGCATGCATGCATGCATGCATACATACATACATACATAATGGAGGATGATGATTAAGAAATGACCGGGGGTCGTGTTCACGCGGCGGCGCCTGGGATGATGATTAGTAAAAACCGGCCCCGGGCTGGGAAACTAGTTTTTTTAATCGTCCCGCCCCCCGCCGTCCTCGGGCGCGCGCCCCCCCCACGGTGGAAGTTTCCTTGAGCTTCGTCACAGGGTAGCTCTGCCTGTGTGGTCGTCACAGGCGGGCGCTTTCTTTGACCCTCGTCAAAGGGGAGCGCTGCCTGCGTGGTCGTCACAGGCGTGCGCTTTGCTTGCGCTTCATCACAGGGGAGCGCTGGCTGTGTGGTCATCGCAGGCGGGCCCTGTCTTTGAGCCTCGACACAGGGGAACCCTGCTTGTATGGTCGTCACAAAGGCGGGCCTTCTCATTCAGATTCCACACAAGGGGACGCTGCCTGTGTGGTCGTCGCAGAAGCGGACCCTCCCCGTGTGCCTCGTCACAAGGGAACGCTGCCTGCGTGGTCGTCACAGGCGGGTGCTTTCCTTGCGCCTCGTCACAGGGGAGCGCTGCCTGTGTGGTCGTCGCAGGCGGGCCTTTTTTTTGAGCCTCGACACTGGGAGCCCTGCTTGCGTGGTCGTCGCAGAGGCGGGCCTTTTGTGACGACCACACAGGCGAGCCCTGCTTCTGAGCGGTCCCCCCCGCTGTGGGAAACTATTTGTTTTATCGTTCCCCCCTTTTTTTCTTAATCGTCATCCCACAGTACATACACATATACATACCTACCCACCTACCTACCTACATACATACATACCTATACGGCCGCCCTGCGGGCGATAAGGAGGTTGGGGGGGATTGAGATCAAATGCCCACCCTGACGGACCTCCAGCCTGTCACCTTGATTATACTCTCTCTCTTTCTCTCTGTCTCTCTCTCTCTCTCACTCTCTGTGTCTCTCTCTTGCGAGAAAACAATCAATTGATGGATTGGGTTAGATGGATTTGATTGGGTGGAATAAGATAAGATGGGACAATATGGGTTGGACAAGATAAGCTGGATTGGGTTGGACAATATGTATTGGATACTATAAGCTGGACTGGATAAGAAAGCCCGCCGCGGGCGCCGACAAAAATGAATTGATGGATTGATTGGATGGGATAAGATGGATTGGATAGGATAAGATGGGTTGGATTGGAAATCATGGATTGGATAAGATAAGATGGATTGGTTTGGCCCGCCGCAGGCGCAGAAACAAATGAATTGATGGATTGGGTTGGGTGGATTGAATTGGGTGGGATAAGATAAGGTGGGACAAGATGGGTTGGATATGATAATATGGATTGTATTGGATCAGATATGCTGGATTGGATAAGAAAGCCCGCCGCAGGCGCCGAAACAAATGAATTATGAAATTAACGACGTGCGTTAGCCCGCATGGCCCGCATGGTATGATTTGATTGGGAGTGGCCCGCCATACGAGTGGCCCGCATGCCATGCGAGTGGCCCGCATGGTATGATTTGATTGGGATCGTGCCGCCCCAAGCGCGCGCGCGCAAGGGCGTTCGAATGAATCCGACGCGCGCGCGAGGGGCACGAATGTTCGCATTTGATGAACATGTTGGTAACCTATTGTTTTTATTCAGAATTCGCAGCACGAGCGCAAGCTTTGTTGAACAAACCGGTTGCGAAACCACTGGTTTGTGACATCTTTTCGGGACACTCGATTTCGAAATCTTCGAAACCGAAGGTGTTTGAAGGATACTGGGATGCACGCGCGCAATCGCGCGCACGTCTGCACTTCTTCTTTTTTTTGTAAGGGATTATTGAATAAACTTCTGGAGATGAAGAAGTTTGCGCGCATGGTAATTGTTGTAAGGACTGAGTGGGGGGTCGACACTGGCCTGGCTTGGACCATACGAATTCATATTTCGAATGGGGCAGAATCGTATGTAATTTGCAGATTCCCAGGGGGCGGATCAGTCAGGAGTCAGGGCTGGGGAGGGAGACTTTTAAGACATCAGCAGAAAAATGGAATCCACTTAGTGCAATCCACGACTGGCGGCGACGGGGCGGCGACGGCGACAATATAGCAGCCAGACCGTCACCCAGGCCCAGACGACGGGCGGCGACGAGGCGGCGCCGGGGCGGCGACGGCGACAACATGGTTGCCACACAGCCTCCCAGGCCGAGACGATGGGTGGTGACGAGGCGGTCACGGTAAGGAGACGGCGGCAATATAGCCGCCAGACCGCCATTCAGACCCAAACGACTGGCGGCGATGAGGCTGCGACGGGGCGGCGACGGCGACAACATACCCGCCAGACTGACCACCCATGCCCAGACGACGGGCGGCGACGAGGCGGTGACGGTGCGGCGACCACGCAGGGTCAGTCCCATTAGACAAACAAGTCAGAATCCCTAAGTGCAAGCACTGCTTGGGAAATGTTAAGCAATGCCAAGCAATGCGAGTAAAACAATGCACGTCAATGTAACTCAACGGCAAGTAGCGCAACGCAGGACAACGCAACGCGATACAATGCGTTGCCATGCAAAGCAACGCGAAGCAATGTAAACCAATGAACAGCAACGCAGAGCAAACAGTGCAAAGCAATAGAAAGAGAAGCAATGAACATCAACTCAGAGAGACAAGACACTACAGCTCAATGTGAACCTGTGCAAAGCAAAGCACAGAAAGCAATGCAAGTCAATGCAATGCAATGCAACTTAGCGCAAAGCAACGCAACGCAACGCAAAGCAATGCAACGTGACGCAAAACAATGCAACGTAGCGCAAAGCAATGCAAAGCGATGCGTTGCAATGCAAAGCAACGTAGAGCAAAGCAACGCGGCGAAGAAGACCAATGAGCTTCAACGCGCAGGAAACACATCGCAAAACAATGCACCTCGATGTGGGTCAGTGCAAAAGCAACGCACAGAAAGCAATGCCAGCCAATGTAATGCAACGCAAAAACTAGCAAAGCAACGCGAAGTAAGGCAACGCAGTGCAAAGCAATATGTTGCAACGCAAAGCGACACAACAAAAGACAATGCGGCGACGGGGCTGTGCGTGGCGACGACGCGGCGACGGGGCGGCGACGGCGACGGGTCGGCGACGGCAAAAATCAAGGCGGCGGACCCGACCTGCTGGCCCAGACGACGGGCGGCGACGAGGCGGCGACCCGGTGGCGTCGGCGACCGTTGTCCTGCGGTTGTCCCGTGGTGGTCCCGTGGCTGTCACGTGGTCGTCCCTTGGTTGTCCCCCGAGGTTGTCCTGTGGGTGCCCCGCACTTTTTACTTCTGTTGTCCCATTGCTATGCGCGGTTCGTCGAGTGAGACCGAATACTGAGACCGATAGAGGGACAGTGGCATCGATCGTCAGATCGATCGTGGGGCAGATGGCAAGATCATGGGGCCAAAGCGCACTTACCCGTTACGGCAGCTAATCAGCTTGAGCAATGACGGCAGGAAGTCTCCGAGCGGGACCCCTTGCCTCCCGTAGATTTGGACTTACTGGGGTCCTCCCTGGTGTACAATTAATCGTATGTAACCAATTTGGGAATACCACCTATCCCCCTATAAATTCACAAGGGGGAAATCTCCCTGCCGCTTCCAAGAAACTGTAAATGCATCCAACACAAAGAGCAAATCACTCCCAGACTCCTTACCCCAAGGCCCAGACATGCAAATGTTAGCCAATACGAATAGAGTTTCGCAACGGGGATGTAGTCAGATCGGTTGATAGAGGGCAATGGCGATAGATAGAGTGATAGTGCAATATGTATATGAGCAGTCGTATTGACAACAGCCTGTATCGGCGAACAGACAGTGGCATTGATGGGTATGTTTGTCGTGCCATCGAGAGGGTAGCAACACAAGTAGAGACCTAGCTCGGGTCATACATCGTAAGATCAATGCGTATGTCTATATATATACACTCACGTTGGCTGTGAAATTGTTCGGTTGGTATCATGGCCGATCGGGAATGATACTGATATGTGTACAACTCTGCACGTGTGTTTGTGTAAATTGACACGTTGCGATAGCGCTTGATAAATGGATTGTGCGGTGTGTACGAACAAAGTGAGGCCGGTATATGGCTAGATCGGCAGATCTATGGTAAGATCGGCAAATACATGAATAACGGGGTCAGTGGATACACAGCGAGGCCGACACGTAGTGAAATGCATACATCGGTTGGTAATGCGATGGTTGGATACATGAAGTGTCCGATCGATGGCTAACCAGGTACATAGATAGGGAGGTCGGCAGATTTATTGAGAACGATTTTCCTATACACCTGGTGAGACCGATGGATGGTGGTATTGGCTGCTATGTTCATATGTATGTATGCGCATATGATTAGATTAAGTTGTGCATGCGTTCCGATAGATAGTGGTATCGATCTGTAGATCGACAGTGAGACCGTTCGATCGGGCGTGGGACTGATGAGTTGTTAGCTCGATATGTACACCGTGGCGTCGTCAGATTGATCGTGAGGTCGACATGTGGATTCGCACTTGGACCGGCAGACTTGTGATGAGACTGGTACATCGATGCATCGACACGTTAATAGGAACATCGGCAGTTGCAGGATTCGGTTGAGTGGTTCGCAGGGTGACCGACGGAAAGGTAGTTGGACGAATAGACGGTGAGATCTACAGGTCGATTGTTTATAGTTTTTGTTATAGTTGAACGCTTCTGCGCACAACTATAGCGCGAACCAAATCCGACGTCAACGGTAAACCGCACGCGCACGCACCCCCCCATGTTCCTAATCACCCGAGGTCTCGTCATATGTGTTAAAACAACGAAGGAGGGGGAGGGGATGGTTGAGGACGGGAGGGACGAGGAGGAAGGGGAAGATGAGGGATAAGAGGAGCAATGTGGTTTGGCCGCGCGGTCCCTATGAGCTCAGGGCACCGAAATTCTCACACAAGAGAACTTAGGCGTGGGGCGGAAACCAAGAAGGCGAGCCAAGCCCCGGGCGGCCCGAAGAGGCGGAGGGGGTAGGAGGGAGAGAGAGAGAGAGAGAGAGAGAAGAGGCGCCGGATGAGAGGAGCAGCAGCGGTAGCAGCCGTAAAGCGTTGGTAATATTTGAGCGGGGGCAGGAATGACGAGGAATTCGAGGAGGCGAGTGGGAGAGGGAGGAGGGCAAGGAGTCATGTTTTTGCGGCCGCGGTCAGAGATGTAGAAGCATTAGGTGGTCGGCCATGCCTTGCTTGAAAATCATACGAGAGCCAACCATCGCATCACTACACGGGCCTGATGTGGGCCGCATTCTTTCAATACTGATGAGGAAGTGGTGTCCTTGGCCCAGGTCTGGCACCACCATAGGCCGCTTGACGAGCGTTTTGGTCGATATCGAGGTAGCCTTCGAGCTTGCATGAGCCGTCCGTGGGAAAGGAGGGGCCTGCCGAGGCTGCATTGTAGCCGTGAGAGGAGAGGACTATATTGCAGGCTCTGAGGGCCGTCTGGTGGCCCTCGTGGACTCGTCTTATAGCCGACTGGGAACGTTTGGAGCGGTCTTGAGTCGTTATGGGACCATCTGGGATCCTGGCTGACAGTCTTGTCCTGGTAGCGCGTGGATCTATACTTAATCGTTGAAGTTTCCTCGCGTGGGCCTTCTCGGTTTCCAATCCCACCGGACCTCGGGGCGTAGGTGGTTTAGACTGCTTTCTGCTCTGGCTTAAGTATTCCGTTTCGGGAAGGGAGGTGCCCCTCATCATACCTCCTTTCCCCGGGTCGGGAACAGAGTTCGGGGATGTGTCCGAATATTTGGGTCCCAAGATGTTTCCAGGAGGGCCTCAAATAGCTCAACATGGTCTGCAAGATGGCATGGTAGATCGCTTCCAACAGGCCTCCAGGAACCGCCACGACCGCCACAAGGCGTATCCGAGTGGGCACGGAGCTCCACAACGATATTTCCAATAGTTAAAATCAGTGCACAACTTCAGGTGTTCCAGTCTTTTTTTCGATGCTTCAAAATGGCTCCGAGATCGCCCAAGAGGGCTCCTATAGAGGGAGCCAGCAGGGGCTCCAAGACAGCGCAAGATCGCCCAAGAACGCCCCAAGATTGCCCCAAGAGGCAATTACTCTGGTTCAATGGGAGGCAGCTAATTGGCGCCACAAATGTTCACAAACAGATTCATCGGACGACCCTGGGTGTTTGAGTGCTTATTGTCTTTCGGGGGCAAACTTAGGATTCGTGCAATATGGCTCCAATGTGGGCCACGATTCCTCAAGATGGCTTCCAATATGGCCCAAGTTGGTCAAGAGGGCCCCAACACGGACGCAATACGGTTCCAGGACACCTCCAAGAGGGCACAAAACGGCCCCAATACAGTTTCAAGTGGCCTAGGAGCTTCCTAACCACGCCCTCACGCAAAGGCAAACACCCTATCAGCAATAACATAAAACAATGTTTATTCAATGAGTTTGGCCTTCTCCGAACTCGTTTCCGATAGGGTTCTGAGGCCCAAAGATAGCTCCAATAGAGCCCCAAGGTTGAGCAACCTGGGCTGCAAGACGGCCACAAAGGTCAAGTCCTGGAGCCTGCTCAGGATGATTCCGAGCTTTGATTTGACAGTTGCCCCCCCCTTGGTTCAGTGCTTGCCCCTACATGCCCCTGGTCAAGGCAACTCGCCTGGGCCTCGTTTCTGGATGTGCTGGTGGGGATGCGTAAAGCGTCAAGACTTTGGACTGCGGGTGGAGAATTTGGGGATACCGTGCGCGCAGCTTGGGGCCACCTTGACTTGTGATCGGATAAGCAGGGCGAGGAGGAGGAGCAAGGGACGACGCCGAAGATGAGGAGCGGGGGGAAGCGGGAGCACGTGGCCGTGTTGGTTGAGAACGTTGAGCTGGCCTTGTTCGGAGGGAGCAGCAGGGGCGATGGGCCGATTTTCCACAACCACTACCGTAGGCGGGTGGGGGAGGAGGCGAAGGAGAGGGGGAAGAAGGAGGAGGAGGAGGAGGAGGAGGAGGAGGAGGAGAAGGAGGACCTCCCCATCCTCCCCTCTCTCCCGTGCTACCTTCTGTAGTGGTGGTGGCAAAGAATCCCATCAAGGGGGGAGCATAGGAGGAGGGAAGCCACGTGAAGGTCTCCGATGCACTGGCGATGCTGTGCCCGGCACCCATGCCACCCTCCGCCTCGAGAGGCGGCCCGGGACATCGCGCATCCGTCTGCGAGCGAGATTATCCAGCGGGGGATGAACTACCTGCACCTATGCTGCAAGGCGCCCTCGGACGGGCCCCACGGGCCTCTTCTCGCAGAAGAGAAGACGGCACAAACATACATGTTCGACGCTCCTTTCGGATTTCTTGGATTTGCGTTGGCCCCCCTGGCGACGCCTTCGGCGCCGCCCCTGGCGTGCTACGCGCGCCAGTGAGGGGGGTCCAGTGCAGATCCAAAAAATCCGCACGGACCGTCGAAGGTGAGTGTTAGGTTTTTGTTCTTCCTCTAATCTCGACGCTGGCTAGGGACACCGTGGACGGCCACGACGGCTGCTGGACATTGTTGCAGGTCCCAGCAGGGAGTCTTCGATTCTCGCAGCGTTGCTTCCACCGTCACTGCCGCGCCGCGCACGGCTTCTTGAGGCAAATCGCCGAGTCCAGCGCCGATTGCGCTGCCGGCCCGTGCTTCTGAGATGCTGCATCGGCATGGCCTTGCAACTGACCACGCATGCCCTTGCGCATGCCTTCAAAGAGGGAAAACGTGCATAACCATAAACTTTCGGAGTTCCGCGCGGATCTCTTGGATCGGCGCTGGAACCCCCCCAGCGGCGCCTCCGACGTCGCCATGGCGCGCAAGGGCCCAGCACCGATCCAAGAAATCCGCTCGGAGCTCCGAAAGTTTATTTTTATGCAGTTGTTATTCCTCGAGGCGTCGCGATCGGGTCTGGTTGGGCACCTCCCGCCGTCCGCGGGCTGCTGGTCCGTTGCGGGCAGCACGGATCGCGTGATGCGCGCTTTCCGTTTGCATTGTGTCCCCCTGTTCGGGGGGGATCCCAGCTGTCCCGCGGGCACAGTTTGTAGAGCTGCTTCGACTGCTCTAAATTGTACACGGGTGCGGTAAGCTCGCGTCGTGTCCACCCCCGCAGCGACCCCGCCGCCAGCGTACAATGTTAAATGCCGCTGGCGACCCAGAATCGATCGATGTTGACTGGTCTGACGTTTCGGAGACGGCCGATCGTTCAAGTTCGAACGATCCCCACGGTGTCAGGAACCAACGCTGGATTCGACACGACACGAGCCCGCCGTACGCGAATGCCAGATGCCCCCCTAGACCCTAGACGGCAGGTCTGAGGCGGTTCAGTGTGGCGGTCCTAGCGGCACTGCTCATCGAAATGCGAGTGGTGGCGCACAACTGCTTGCATCAAGGATGCCCCCCAGGTCCTTCGGTGGGTCTTGGAGCTTCCGCGTCTGCTCCAGTGGTCCCGGTAATCAGGGTATAGTGAGAGGGGGTCTCCATGCATCCGATGTGGTATGGCATTGGTGATTCGGGTAGTGTCGTATGCCTTGCCGCGTCCGAAGTGGCCCCGATGGTCCCCGTGATGGCCCCAGACGGTGGAATCGAGGCGGCATGGCATACATGTAGATTGGCACATCGTGTGGCCACCACTATGGCAACCTGGAAGTGGTTCGCGTGACCCAAGTGATATTCCCAGCGGTCGGTGCGTCGGCATTCTTAAACAAGCTGCTTTGTATGCGCCCATGCGTCAGCATAGTGCGTGCATTGTGCACGCTCGTACATCAGGAGTGGAACCAAAACGTGTTACACCCTTGCGTGCGCCCCCCAGCCCTCTTCTCAGGGAGAAGGAAAGGAGCGGACATGGGACGAGGCCCGCTCTGGCTTGCTGGAGAGGCGGGGGAGGCGGCGGGGGGGAGGGGGGGATGACATGTGAGGAGCGGGGGGGAGGACACGTGAGGACGCGGCAGCGCAGCCCTCCCTTCTCCTCTTTCATCTACCCGTCCTCCTCCTCCTCCTCCTCCTCCTCCTCCTCCTCCTCCTCCTCCTGCTCGTCGTTCGCTCCTCCTCCTCCTCCTCCTCCTCCTCCTCCTCCTCCTCCTGCTTCTCATGCTCCCCCCCTTCCTCCCAGAGTGCCCCCTGCCCCCCTGGCCCCCAGAGACATTCGCCACGAGATCCTCAGACCGCTCTCCGGCTCGCCCTCCTCCGCCGACGGCTCCCGGACGAGCCGGGCCCCCTCCCCGAGGCGGAGGCCACGCCCGCGGCGAAGGGCCCGCCCAAGGTGGACCCGAGCCTGCGCGGCGTGGGGGAGCTGACGGAGGAGCCTCGGCAGGGTTGCCAGTGGGGGGGGAGGAGGATGAGGAGGAGGGGGAGAGGAGGAGGGGGAGGAGGAGGAGGAGGAGGAGGAGGAGGAGGGGGAGGAGGAGGAGGAGGAGGAGGAGGGAGGGGAGGAGGAGGAGGAGGAGGAGGAGGAGGGGGAGGAGGGGGAGGAGAGGAGGAGGAGGAGGGGAGGAGGAGGAGGAGGAGGAGGGGGGGGAGAGGAGGAGAGGAGGAGGAGGAGGGGAGAGGAGGAGAGGGAGGAGGAGAGGAGAGGAGGAGGACGAGGTGGAGGAGGAGGAGGAGGAGGAGGAGGAGGAGGATGGGGAGGAGGAGGAGGAGGAGAGGGAGAAGGAGGAGGGGGAGGGGGAGGAGGAGGAGGAGGGAGGAGGGAGGAGGAGGAGGAGGAGGAAGAAGAGGAGGAGGGCCCCATCGGTCTGCGCACAGAAAGCCCCCAGGTTGCCCCACTTGGCCTCAACAGGCCCCCCGAGGAGTGCGAGGCGGCCTCAACACCCTGGCGCCGCCTCTGGCGCCGCCCCGCCGTTGGGGCGCTCCGCGCCGCAGGGGTTGGAGAGTATTGAGACCCCCCCCGGGCTGCTCTGGGGGCCGGTGGAGGCCAGCGGGGGGACTGCCTGGTGGGGCGGTCTGCGTGTTCTGGGCGTGGTTTCCTCAAGGCTGGAAGTTTGTCCATAGATGCTTTGCACATCGTGAGGTTGTTTTGAGCCTCTGGGGTGGAGTGAACGAGGCATGTATAAGGAAGACAGAGAGGATGGGAGAGAATGAGGCATGAGAGGAGCGAGTGAGGAATGACGGAGGGAGGAATGGAGGGATGGATCACCATGCGAAGGACGGGAGGGAGGCTTGAACGGAGGGACAGATTGACGGATGAGACAGGGAGGGGATACAGGAAGGAAGGGAGGCGGGGGGGAGGTAAATGAGAGAGGGGGAAAAGAAGGGAGGAACAATTTGAAGGATGGAAGGGAGGGTTGGAGGGAATGGGGGAGGGAGGAGCGAGGCAAGAATTTCAGCAAGGAAGGGGGGAGGGAGGAACGAGGGAGCGAGGGAAGGATCGAAGTAGCAAAGACAGGACGCATGAGAGAGGAGGCCTGGAGGGAACGAGGGAGGGAGGGAGAGAATGGCCCCAAGGATATGGTCGACGCCCTCAGCCGCGTCGGCCGCGACGATTCTGCCGCGGCCCCAGTTGCAAGCTTTGTGGCCAAGATGTTGAGAGGGGTCATGGCCCAGGGACTTCCGAGTCATGGTGTGATTGCCAGAAGGTTTCATGCACCGCTGCTGTACAGGGTGATGATATGTGGCACGGGCGGCTCATTGAGGAGCACCCTCTGCTGTACAATCCACATGGAAGTATTTCCCCAGCGTGGTCAGGCTCCAACAGCATGGCTTTTCAGTGCAGCACAGCTAGGTACAAGGCTGGGGCAACGATGTTGTAACTCCGGCAAGAAGTAAGCCCACTCTTGCAATGAGACCTAGTCAGCGTGAGTCTCAAACCGAGCGGTATTGCACTGTGGAGGTGCACGTTATGCGGTGCTATGTGGTGCAAGCTATGTCATTCAAGCTATGTGGCATGAGCTATGGAGCTCGCAGCTATGCGAAGCAAGCTGTGTGATGTAAGCTAGGCGGTGTGGAATGGAGGTGAAAGGTACTGGGTGTAAGCTACCTGATGTAGCTATGCTGTGTACTATATGTGCGGTGTACCCTATTTGGTACAGGCTATGTGGTGCGAGCTATATTGTCATCGCTCTGCCGTGTAAGCTCAGAGCACGGGGCGCCCACGAGGTGGCACGGGTGGCAGCGTGGCGCAACCTCGGCACACACACACACACACACGCACACACACACACACACACACACACACACCAAGCGCGGGGCGCCCAGAAGAGCCCACGAGGCGCCCACGCGGCGCCCGCGAGGCGGCAGCGTGGCGAAGCCTCGGCAAACCCCCTCGGCGCACGGGACGTCCACGAGGCGCCGAGGAGGCAGCACGAGGCGGCCACGTGGCGACCCCTCGGCACAGCCCCCGCAGCGCGGGGGACGCCCACGAGGAGGCGGCACGGGCGGCACTGCGTCGAGCCCTCGGCACACCCCCGGGGGCGCGGGGCGCCCACGAGGTGGCACGGGCGGCAGTGCGGCGAACCCTCGGCATGCCCCCCGAGCGCGGGGCGCCCACGAGGCGGCGCGGGCGGCAACGTGGCGAAGACCCCGAATGCCCAACCGATTACTTGAGCAACCAGAGTGGGGCTCCGAAGGGCCCGCATGAGGGAAGGAGCGCTTCGATCGTGCATGTGTACCGGAAGCTGAGCTGACGGCAGATTGACAGTACGTCGTCGCGTGCAAGCGAAACGTGATCGAGTGGCAAGAAGCAGGGTCATCTTAAGTGCTCAGGTGCTTGCCAGAAAATATACTTGAACCATTGCTGCGCTAAGACACTATTTTTTAATTGGAAGCTTGAAGCCGAGTCGAAGCCAAGGCAATTCCAATAGTCAGTTATGTGGGTTCTGTCTGATGCCACCAAAAAACACACATGTCTTAGGTGCATGCGCCAGCGAATCCCATCGACAATTGGCACACAGATATTCGCGTGTGCGATACGTATTCGAGTCGCAGTGCGATCCTCGCTAGGCGACGCAGCCCCGAGCCAGCAGTAACCCGTTACACGGTGCAGAAATGGCCAGCGCGTGTTGCAATGTCTGTGGTCGAGCAATATTTTTCGGTAGTGGATCATTCGGAGGCTGACGCATCGCAGGACGATATGAACGGCTCCCTTGCAGGGAACTTGCCAGTTCCGTCAGCAGGGGGCGTGGAAAGGAAGGGAAGGCTGCGCCAAACCTCGCCAGGCTTCCTCCAGATCCGAGGGGACCGTTGGACAAGGGATGCTCCCGGAACACCATGATGATGTTGATGATGATGTTGATGCTGGTGATGGTGATGCTGATGATGGTGATGCTAATGCTGATGCTGATGCTGATGCTGATGCTGGTGATGTCGATGATGATGATGCTGATGATGCTGATGCTGCTGCTGATGATGATGCTGATGATGCTGATGATGATGCTGCTGATGATGATGCTGATGCTGTTGATGCTGCTGATGATGATGCTGATGATGATGATTATGATGATGATGATGATGATGAGGAGGAGGAGGAGGAGGAGGAGGATGAGGATGAGGATGAGGATGAGGTTGAGGCTGATAATGATGATAATAATGATGATGCTCCGGGAACGCCTGGACCCTGGCACATCCTGGCACCCCGCAGCCGTTTCTGGCCCAGGCCCCGAGGCGGCCACAGCTCGCCCGAGCACGCGCGCGCTGCACTCCCCGCCAGGGGCGGAGGAACCGGCCCGCCGACCGCACACCATGCTCTGCCTCGCCGCCTCCCAGCTCGTCGCCCGCCTCGTTGTGTACGGGCTGATCCCCGAAGAGAGGAAGAAGGCACACGCTTGAGTCGGGCGTGCCCCTCTACAGGAGAAGCATTCAAACATAGTTCAATGTGTCGATTCTTTTTCATTTGTTTTGAACATTTTTCGGGGGGGGTATTTCATTCTGTCGTCCAAAATGCGCCCGTAGCCCGACCTGAGCACACGCGTAAACCTTCGGAGCTCCGCGCTGATTTCTCGGATCGGCGCTGGCCCCCCCCCTTGCATGCGCCGCCCCTGGCGCGCTCCGCGCGCCAGGCCGAGCGCCGATCTGGGAAGCCCGCGCGGAGGTCCGAAGGTGTATGCCCATGCCGCTTCTTGTTCTTCGCCGTCTGGCCGCTGGCGCTCCTCTACGCCACCTACCTCGCCCTCGCGGAGCTCAAGCAGCGCGCCGCTGGCGGCCTCAGCCTGGCCGTCAGCCCCTCGGTGCTGGAGATCCTGCGCTACTCGGGGCCAGGCCCTGCCGGGCGGCAGGGCGGTGGCGAGAGCTGCAAACCTCCGCAGCGGTAGCGACCTGCGGCCCGCGGGCGCCGCGACCGCGGTCCGCGAGCCGATCCGACCGGGCCAGGAGCGCCGCGGGGGGGCCGCCACTCGTCAGGGGCAACGACGGGGGATTCGGGACGATCGAAGTGGGTACGGAACGTATGGGTACAGAGCCCAACAGCAGCTCCTGCTCATTCTGAACAGGACTCGTTGTCGGTGTCGCCACGAACGGTGTCCGTTTGAGAGAGAAGGCCGCCTGCCCAACAGCGGCCTCTGTTGATTTGGGACAACGTCTGTGCTTGGGCATTGTGCCCATGTGTTGCATACCCATTTCGGGCGAGGGGTCGTCCCAGGAAGGTTCGAGGCTGGAAGCTTTTTATCTTCGTCGGTTCCTGGTCGGTGTTCCAGCCTCGGGATGCGTTCCAGCAGCTGCGCCTCGCCGAAAGCGTTCTGGGGCTGCCCGAATCGTCCCGAGCGGCCTCTTTGGAGAGCCGAGTCATGGCCCGAAAACCGAAGGAGAACGTTAGGGGAGATAGGCTCATGGGGGGTGCATCAACCCCCTGCCGCCCATTCATCGCCCAGAGGGGCCCGATGGCCACACCCCGCCCAGGAACGTGCGAACTTGCTAGTGGGGCCCCATCGCCGATCCGTCGGCGTTGTATCGCCGATTCCAGGTCGATGTTTCTCCCCTGTGCCAGCCGCCCCTGGTCGTTGCCCCTTCAGCTCGAGGAAGAGCAAAACAGCATAAGCATAATTCGTCGGAGGGCCGCGCGGATTTCCTGCGTCGGCGCTGGACGCACCCCCCGGCGGCGCTTCTGGCGCTACCCCTGGCGCGCTGCGCGCGCCAATGAGAGGGGGGGTCCGCGCAGCGTTCGGCCACGCGCAGGGGGGAGGAGGAGGAGCAGGAGGAGCAGGAGGAGGAGGAGGAGGAGGAGGAGGAGGAGGAGGAGGAGGAGGAGGAGGAGGAGGAGGGGGAGGGGGAGGAGGAGGAGGGGGAGGAGGAGGAGGCGGAGGAGGAGGAGGAGGAGGAGGAAGAGGAGGAGGAGGAGGAGGAGGAGCGGAGTTGGGAAGGGGGCAGGGGGAGGGGGCAGGGCTTCTTAGAAGCACCCCTGCTTCCTAGAGGGCGCGGGCCCTCTCTGTAGATGTAGGGCCCGCGCCTTCGAAGGAACAGCCTCATTCTCAGAAGCCTTCCCCCCTCCCCCATACCCCCCTCTGCTCGTCGCCAAAGATCCAAGAAGTCCGCGCGGAGCTCCAAAAGTTAATGCTTCTTAATCCGCGGGCGACCTGTGTGCACCGTACCGCGTGGGCGCCTCCCGGCGCGCCGTCAGTCCTCTCGACCGAGGAGCGGTACGGTGCTGGTTGCTCGGCCCTCGGAGTCGAACAGCTGTGCACCGCACCGCGCTGGAGCGGCCCCGGAATGGGAGTCGGCCCTCGGAGTGGAACAACTGTGCACCGCACCGCTTTGGAGCGGCGCCGGAAGGGGGTCCACGCATGGTACGGTGCAGCGCCCCCGTTCTTGTGTAGAGACCTTTTTGTTGTGCCTCGGCTCGCGAGGCGGCACCGCCGTGGGCCACAGGGCAGCTGGCAGCGCGAAGCGTCACAGAGTTCCAGTCTGGAAGGTGCGCTCGCGCTGTCGGCGAGGGCTCCCCCCACCACACCAGGAGTACCATCGGCGGCGCGCTAAGGGGGGGGGGCGGGTCCGTACCTGGACAATGAGTTCGAACCCTGCGGCGCAAGATACCCCCTGGACCCCCAAACTTACTAGTGAGGGTGCGGCAATGGACAGGGCATGGGTGGACAGAAATAGTCGAACCCCCAAACCACCATCCATGCTAAAGTCAACACCGATCTCGGGGACGGGGGGGTAATGAGCAACCCCCTCATGTGTGTGTGTGTGTGTGTGTGTGTGTGTTTGAGGGTTCGACTAGTTTGTCCACGTGGTGGCCTCCTCAGAAGGCTGAGAAGGCCTACGGCCCTCTCAGAAGCTTTTTCAGCCTTCTCTTTGGACCCCCAGAATGGGTATGGAAAACATTGGTATGATGCCCAACGTCAAATGTGGTCCAACAACAGTAGCGGCCGCTGTTGCACAGGCGACCCTCTGGCTCAGAAGGCTGACGCCCGCGGTGCCACCGACGGCGAGCCCCTTTCGAAAACGCACAAAAGGCATGCTGCCGGTCTTTGTACCCCTCTTTGTCCGCCCCCCTTCCGACCGCCCCGAAGCCCCCGAAGCCCCGGCGCCTTGTTGCGAATGTCCGCTCCTCTCTTGACCCCCCCCTCCGGCGCGCCGCCCGCACCCGGCCCTGCTCGAGTGGCACGCCTGGCTCGAGCGGGCCTCTCCGCCCACCTCACCCAGGGACGTGCGGCCTCGCCCTCGGTCCAGGAAGACAGCTACACCTTGTTCATTTCTTGTTCTTCGAAAGTTCTTTGACTTCTGGGGGGCGCCAAGATCCTTTCATGTCTAACTGTTCTATCCTGAGCCTCTTCCTGGCCATTAGGGGGCCAGGTACAGTTAGAAACGAGCACAATGAGAAATGAGCACGATGAGACATGAACGACGTGCATCGGGTCGGGAGGGTGGGGCTGGGAGAAGTGAAGCTGTCCTTGCCCGTAGGCGGCCGAAGGCTTCGTTCACTGCGTCCGAAGGCTGCTGCTCATGCCCCTCATCCTCCCGAGCCCTCTCTCCCGACACGACAACTTGTTCTCCTCCCCTCGGGGGACCCAGCGCCGCTCCGTCGGCGATGCATCGCCGATGATGCAGGCTCGATGCCTTCCCCTTCCGAGCTGCCCCCCACCCACCCCCACGTGCGGCCTTGCCCTCGGGGGGGCCCAGCGCCGATCTGTCGGCGATGCATCGCCGAGGCGGGCTCGATGCCCCCCCCTTCCGAGCCGACCCCCCCCAAGCGCTTCCCCCCCGCGCCTCCAGACGTCGGCCCCCGGGGCCAGCGTGCTGGCGGCAGGACGCACGTCCCTGCGGCCCCACGGTGTCTTGCGGGCGCGCGCCTGCACTGTTTGTCGCCGACGGTGGCCGCCTGCCAACCAGGGAGGAAACACCACCCAGACCAGACAATTGACGTTTACTAAACGGCCCTGGGCGTTTACGAAACGGCCCTGCCCTGTTCGATTCCTTCCTTGGGTGCGTTTACTAAACGGCTTCGCTTGTCGGGGTGATTATCATGGGGGTGGATTTTTCTCCCCTCTATGCAACGCGACCTTGGTCAGGGCCAGTTGGGACAACGGCGGCTCTCCCTCGCTGCCCAGACTCTAGGCCTCTCGGGATGGGGTCTCGGAGCAGGTGGGGTCGGACGATCGCGCCGCACCGCCGACGCATCGCCGTGGCGGCTCGATGCGGATCCCGGTGTCCTCCACGCCGATGCATCGCCGATACATCCCCGATATATCGTCGATGCGGCGCAATCCTCCGATCCCATCTACTCGGACCCCATCTGGGAGGCACAGAACCTCCAAACCCTCAGGGGGCTGGGTCCCGCCTCCTTCAAGGCCCTCCTGCAGGCCCACTCGGGAAGGCAAGGAGGAGGAGGAGGAGGAGGAGGAGGAGGAGGAGGAGGAGGAGGAGGAGGAGGAGGAGGAGGAGGAGGAGGGAGGGAAGGGGGGGAGGGAGGAGGGGAGAGGACGGGGAGGGGAGGGGAGGAGAGGGGACGATGAGGAGGAGGAGGAGGAGGAGGAGGAGGAGGTATTGGGGGGGGAAGAGGACGATGTGGAGGAGGAGGAGAAGGAGGATGGAGGAGGGGGAGAAGAGGGGGAGGAGAGGAGGGGGGGATGGAGGAGGAGGAGGCGGAGAGCAGGGGAGAGGGCGGGGGATGAGTGGAGGGAGGAGGAGGAAGGAGGAGGAGGAGGTGGAGGAGGCAGGGACAGGAGGAGAGGAGGAGGAGGAGGAGGAGGAGGCAGGAAAGTTGAGGAGGACGAGGCCTCCTACAGATCCGCTCGAATCTGCCCCCGGGCCCCCCCCCCGGGGGTCCGCCCGGACCCGCTCCTTGTGGGGCGGATGTCTGGCCACGCGGCGACGGGGAGCCTCTCCAAGGGGGGAGGGGCCTCCGCTGGAGGGAGCAGCACCCAGGGAGGGCCGCCGTCGTCTCGGGGCCCTCCTCCGGGCCACGGCGTACAGTGGAGGCCCGTGCCAAGAAGCACCCTGCTTGCCTCCAGGGTGCCTTGGGTGTCTTGGGCTTCCATGGTCGGTTTTTAACCGATCCCCATCCCCATCCCCATCCTTTTCGAGACCCCCACCAAATTACCCCCCCCCCCAGTTGGGGATACACCCCTCGAAATCCGAGGGGGACGACCTATATCTCCATCCAGGGGGGTAAATCGGCCAGTGGGGCCCAGGGCACGCCGCTGGGGATGGGGATCGGCTAAACGATACTCACATGGTCTTGCTGTGGAAGGCGTGACTTTCCCACGCCAGAAGAGTCAATGGACGTCCTGGGGTCTCAGGGTTGGGTTTCTTGTGGACTGGCCCCCGCTGTGCCGATCTGTTCGTGGCGCGGCGGCATCCCGGCTTCAGCTTCCGCTCCTTGTACAGCGCAGTTTTTCGATGTTCCAAGCGGGCATCTCCTCGAGAGAGGCCGGCCGCGTGAGCCGGGAGCGACGTCCGCGTGCCTCCTCGTGAGGTGTTTGAGGGGGAGGCATCGGGAGCGGCGAGGAGGAGGGGAAGCAGGAGTCGAAGAAAACCAGGAGGGGAAAAAACACAGACACAGTTAATCGTCGACTCCCAGGAAAAGACGGGAAACTGTTGGAAGTGGGGGGAAGACGAAGACCCAGACAAGATTTGAAAATATGGGGAGTCCTGAGATTTGTGTCTATGTATTTGTGTGTCCCAGGGCCCCTCTGGAAAAGGCGGCAGAAACACACACTTTGTGAGCTCCGTACATGTTTCTTGGATCGGCGCGGGGCCCCCCCTCTTGCGGCGCCTCTTGCGAGATCCAGGAGATCCGCGCGGAGCTCGGAAAGCTTATTACGCCGAGGTTCTTTATCAAGGGCTCCCACGAGGGCGCGAAGTTATTCGCGCTTCGCGCTTCGCGGTCCTCGTTCCTTCTCCCCCTCCTCCTCGTCCTCCTTTTCTCCCTTTGGGGGGGCGGCGCGAGGGCGCGAAGTTATTCGCGCTTCGCGCTTCGCGGAGCGCGAAGCGCGAAGTTGGGAGCCCTAGTTTATCTGGGGGCGGCGGGAGGGGGTTGCCCACAAGTTCTCCTGTGTGAGCTTGGGGTTCTGCTTCCCTTGCTGGCCTCAGGCTGCCGTACTGTTTCGATCACGCAGTCGGGGCCTGACTGCACGACGAACACACGCTACCGCCGTTTGCGAAATAAACGCCCATCTTAGGGATCGAAAACAAGACGACGAAGCATGCCCCCTTTCCCCCGTATTTCAAGGTTGACGGGGAGGGCTGGGCAGTCCAACATAAGTGGGCGTTTATTTCGCAACGCTTCGCACTCCCCTTCGGCGTGGTCGGTGGCCAACATTGAAATGCGGGGCGCGGGGCGGGGATCCCGGTACTTCCACACGTGGGCGTTTATTTCGCAAACGGCGGTAGCTTAAGGAAATTATCCCAGTGCGACCCTACCTAGGAGTTGGAGCCCCTAGGAAAGCAGCATTGGTAGCCCCTTGTAAGCTCATAAAGTAGGAACCCTTCTAGGCAGAGCCTGGGTAGGGAACACTGGTGATGACCTCCTGGAGAGCCTCCCGGGGCTGCCATGTGCTCCCGGGGAGACCCCTCGGGACCCTGCGGGGCGCTTCGCGGGCGCCGCTGGGTGGCTCTCGAGGCACTGCTGGGCCATCGTTGCGGCACCGGCGGCCTGCTCGGGCTCTCTCGGAATCCTTGGGGGGCTCAAGGGGGCCCCGTGGCGCCGAGCCTGGCCGCCCAGGGAGCTGCGGGACGGCCAGGCGATCGGTGCGCACATCTGAGCATGTCGAGAGGGGGAGCCCTTCGATGACGTAAGGAAGCCCTACAAGACAGCTCTGGGCATGTAACCGCGCCTCAGCGTACCATGGGGCACGTTAGCGGTTATATTTTAGGCCTCCCAGATGGGGTCGGAGTGGATGGGGTCGGAGGATCGCGCCGCATTGCCGATGCATCGGCGATGCATCGGCGATGCGGCTCGATGTGGGGCCCAGATTTCTCCACGCTGGCGTCGCCGACGCATCGCCGATGTCGCCGATGCATCGGCGATGTATCGCCGATTTATCGGCGATGCGGCGCGACCCTCCGACCCCATCTGGGAGGTCTCTCTATATATAGCAGGCGCGTCAGATGTGAAGTTGGCCTGCCACCAGGTGCTCCCCGGAAGCATCTCATCCCCCCACGGCCATGGGGGCCCACAAAGTTCGACGACAAACAGGCCCTTAGGCGTTTTATCGCAGAACTCCTTGTCGCGTTTGCCCGCTGTGCATTATTCAGTTCTTGACGCTTCGCGTATCCCACCCGTTTGGCTGCGGCCACCCTGGTACTCTCGCAGTTGTCCGGGGTCTTGCGCCGTTGCATTGATTATTCGGCTTCTGTCCCTGGTCGTCGTTTTTCCCGACTACCTGACGCTTCCGACGCCTTGCATTTGCACATTGGCAGTACTACTCAGTTTCAGCCAGCCCCCTCCACTCGCCGGTCCGCCGCTGAGGTGCTGCGTGAGGACTGCCTGGCCGCTTTAGGTGAGGCTGCGCCCCGTTGCTTTAGGGGAATTTGTCGCTGCGTGCCCCGCTTTGACTGGACTCGCCGCTGGCGCGTTCGCCTGCGGCCGCTGACTAAAAAGTATCCCACCCGTTGGCACTCAATGGCCACGCTCGTGTGCAAGGTCTTCGTGTTCGGCACGCTCTCCTGCTGCTTACCGCCTGGTCGGTTTCGCGGCCTCTAGCGTGCCGTACGAAGAGGTCACGTGCACCCATTGCTCATGCAGCTTCGAAGCCGTTGTCGCATTTGCAGGGGACCTCCCCTGGTGGAGCAGCCTTCTGGGCCACAGCCCATTCGGCAACAGCCTCGTCAAAACCCGCTGGCCCCACCTCGGCGCTTCGATCGCGTCGCTCGCAGTCGACGGCCCACCGCCACCCGGAGGTAGGTTCACCCAGCCCCAGTTGGACATTCTACAGCGGGGAACCTGGGGCAAGCCGCTACCCAAACTCAGGGACCGAACCATCACACTGCGCCTCGCCAGTCTTTCACCCACCAGGACTGCGGCCGCGTGGAATGCCTACCTTGCCTCTCCGATCCCCTACACAGCCCATTAGTTCGCCACGGACCTTTACATGGAACGCACCCTCCGCGCACATTTCCGGGTATCCTTGGGACTGGCAGGGGCCTCGTAGATACACGACTATGTACTCACGGGCTTCTTAGTCTTCTTCCAGGTCCCAGGCTGCCCCAAGTGTCCACCCGCCGCCGCCAGAGCTGTAGCGGCCGGCGCGCGCGCACTCGACGACGTTTGGGGACCGTGTCCCGCAGTACTCAGAGCAAGGCCAACGTGAAACAAGATTCGCCAGTGGGCCTCTTCACGAATCTGAAACCACGAGGGCTCCAGGCCTGGCTCTACGGTCATCACTTGCGACAAGGCAGCCGTCATTCTCCAGCAGATCGTCGACCGCCTGGCCAACTTGCTCAACAATAGCGCCACCCGTGCAGTCTACGTCGGCGCCTGGAGCCCTCTGCACGGGCCGGGTACACTCAGACCAGCTCCGACAGGCGCTGGGCAAGGTGTATAGGCGTAGAATGGAACCTACTGAAGCACATATCATGATACACGGCCGCCACCCACGTGCCCCGATTCCTCGCCAACGGGATGTCAGGCTCGGCGCGTCGGGGAGGGGTGGCCGACCGGCTGCCGCACCAGGGCCGGGTCTGCATCGGACAAGCCCACCGAGTCTGGCACACCGCAGGCGCACAGCATGCCGGCCTCGCCTGGTGCCATAACTGCCTGGGCGGACGGGCGCGTACCATCTCGCTCTGGGCGGCGCGACTGGATTCGCAACTCCCCGAGGGGCTGCACGCCGTGGCGCGGGAGCTTAGGCAGGGCCCGCCTCCCAGCCTGGCACTCCCATCGAACCGCGGGCAATGCGAGGTCTGCCCACTTTGCGTGGAGGGAAAGACTACCACGAAACACCTATGGGCCTGGACTGGTGCCCAGCAGTCGCTCTCTCTTGGACTAGAGTACGCCCCGACGGCGCCGCCCTCGACCTGGGGGCCGTTGTGATGAGGCAAAGGGCACATCACAGCATAGCCGCACGTCTAATCCACCCGATTTCTTAGAGGGGCCCGCTTCTTCGCCCACGGCCTAGACATCCCCGACGCCGCCGATTGCGACGAAGACCCAGCTGATGCACCGTTACCAGCTAGGCAGCTAGGGAGGGCCGCGACATTGAAACTGCAGCATGGGCTGTCAGGCTCGAGCCATGCCCAGAATGCAACCCTGCCCTTCGGGGCTGCCCGCCGGCGCGAGGAGCGGCAACCCCCGCCGAACCAGGGTGCGCGACAGAGCCGGCGGCGACGTCCGCAGGTTCCCAATTGCCACAGACGGCATCCAAGCTGGGGACCAACTCGCCACGCGACAGTCGCACCACCTGCGTGCAACACTGGCTCTTCCCAGGCCGGGGCTGGTTCCCATCCCGCGCGGAACCGACGACCCGACAGCCGACTGGCACTGCTGGTGCTGCCGGACTTGTGACATGCGCACCGTGGCTCTTCGCGCCGTCCGGGACATCGCGAGTGGCGAAGAACTGACCGTCGGGCGCTCGCCGCTCCCCAACCCCGACGCAACGCAATGGCATCGCGAAATCCCTTCGACAGCGGAGCCAGGTCCCTGTCGGGCGAACAAAACGTAGCGGGGGCCGCTGTTACCGCTCGGCAACGCAACCCTGACGCAGGTGCCCACACCCTCATCGGGATCTGCGCGGTCGCACTGCCGGGCGCTGACAACGCCGAGGTCGCAGAGGTCGCCGGGTGCAGAGCCGGCCTCGCTCTCTTACTGGGGCTCGCGACCGCGGACAGGCGTGCCCGCGTAATTGGGGGCGACCTTGGCGCAGTAAGGTACGGCGCGGGCACCGTGCGATGCCGGCGCCTGCCGCTACGCCAGCAAACGGGTCAGGCCCTGCGGCGGGCCGACGAAGCTGGGCGCCTCATCGCCTGGCAGGCGGTCCGAAGGCGGCTCAACGAGGCCGCAGACCAAGTCGCCACCCGCGGCGTCTGCTGGGCCGACCGTCTTCGCGAGGCGGGACAGCTCAACGCTGCGCTGCACTTCGCGCGGGCGGGGCAGCGCAGCGCCGCGCCCGACAGCTTTCCCGGGCAAGGTGCCGACCTTTTCGATGCTTGCGCCGTGGGCGACTTGGTCCGCTCTTTGGAAAATGCCCCCCTGACCTCCTCCCCCCCATTCCCCCGCCCCCCGGCGTGCCGAGGTTCTTGCAGCGATCAGCTGCCGCCTCGGGAAGGACACTTGGGGAAAGCGTGGGGGCCCCCATGCCGACGCACGACGACGTGCCATTGGCCCGCGTGACTCAGCTGGCCCTCGTGCGAAGGACGGGAAGGCCTGCTTCGAGCTTTGCTGCGCGCTCTGCGTGGCCTGGGCGCATCAGCGCGATGGCCGGGGGTGGTTCTGCGTGATTCGCCAGGCGCGCGTGGAGGGCTGACCGCGCTTCCACAGTGACGAACACAAGCGCCGCTGTGAAGAGCAAAGGGACCACGGCTGGCCTGGCCCGAGCATTTTTCGAGTCGCCCAGGAACCTGTGGAACATGACACAGGGTACGACATTCGACCAAATGTCAGGCCGGGCCGTCGATCGTCCCAAGTGGGAGGGCTGGAAGCCGGAGTGGATGCGCAACGGGGGCAATTTGCAATCGGTCAACGATTTGGGACCACGGACCGTGTTTTACAAAGGCGATACCTTGCATTGGCCAGCGGACTGGGGCCACGTTCCCGAAGGCTACCCCGACACCTGCGCGGGCTTGTCCTGAGATGTGCAGAGCTGGATCCCGCCTGAACAGCAGACCAGCACCGGCTCCGATATCGTCCGTGCCGCGCCGAGGGCCGGGGGGGGCGGCCAGGCCATGGCTTCGCCTACTGCGCTGACTCCCCGCTGGACAAAGACTTCTCCTGGGACAAGCTGGCCCGGCAGCTGAACATCAAACTCGCGCCCATCTGGGGGCGCCCGCTCTCGCTTCGCCCCTTACACGGTGAGTGGACTGCGCCCGCGCGAGTGCGGCATGGCCCACCAGCCAGCAGACGCGCGCCAGAGTCACAAAAGCTCACCCTGGGCATCGACGCAGGCAACCTGGTCTACAACGCGCTGTGGGCCGCCATGATGCGGGCCAGTGGCCTCGGACCGAAATGGGGCGACGGCGACGCGGCGGCGGAGACGGAGGACCTGCATAATCGCCCGCGATGTGGTTTCAGGTGGCGACGCTTTCCTACCCTGGGCAAGTGCACGCCCCCGTACGCGGCGAAGCAGTTCCCCTGCGCGTGGAGGCGTTCCACCGTGCAATGCAGCAGGCACCGCGCGCGCCCAGGAATGGGCGGCCTCGAGGCCATTCTCCACGGACAAGCGGGGCACAACCCCCTGCTCAGCGGTTGAACCAGGAAAGGCATCGACCCCGTTCCGTTGGCGCGGGCACGGGTCGCACTCATCCTAATGATGCCCACCGTGAGGGAACCCAGGACGCGCATGTTTCCGCACTCTGACCAGGAGGAACAGGCGACGCGATCGAGGCCATCTTTGGAATCTGCAAGCCTGGCAGCGCTACGGGCGCCGCATCCGCCTCCGCGGAAGTCAGTTTCCGCGAGCGCGAGCTTTTCGGGGAAACCTGGGGACTATCCAAGGGTGACTTTCTGCACCGCCACGGCCGCTCGGAAGACGCCCTGAGGCGCGTCGCCTGCCTAGTCCGAGTGAGCCGCCACCACCCAATTGCGAAAGATGCTGGATGTCCACAGACCTGGGCGGAGACGCTGAACAGCCAGTTCCACTTGCGCTCGGCGCTCCTAGTTCTGGAGAAGTCGGTCGAGCCAGCCCATCTGAGTGGACTCGCCTCAGCGGACTGCGCGGTCTGCGCGCTCCACGCCGGGCTGGTAGGCAGCGACCCGCGCCTCGGGGAAGCAGGGGGCGACCTCCTTGGCTACGACGGTGGAGGCATGGCCATCAGCAAGACAAGCCTCCTCGCGCCCGCGCCTCTCAGCGCTGCCCCCGGCGTTCAGTTTATCCCCCCTGCCCTATTCTCGGGGGGGCGCGCGCTTTCTCGAGGGGCAGAGGGGCGCCCGTGCCCGCAAGAGTGGACCGCGGGTTCTCCGCGAGGGCACATGGGAGGGCGACCGAATCCGCAATTACTTGGCACAGAATCGGGAGCTCGCCTGCAACGACGGTATCATGTGCCGCTGGCCTTGCCTGCGTTGCTTCAGGGGCGAAAGAAGGACGTGCGCGCATGGATCCACGCTGATTTCGAGACTGCGCATGTCCAGAATGTTCGCATCACGCGGCCGGTCTCGCGGATCGAGGGGCCGTGTTCACGTGCGTTGCTGGGCGCGCGCGTCCTTGGTGGGCACCCTATTGCCAGCGACGCCACCTGGAGGAGAGCGGCGGCGAGGTGCCCCGGGGAAAGAACATGGCAGAGAAGTCGGCCGCGCACCAGAAGGACCGCAGTGCTGAGCACGAAGGCATGGTCAGCAACGTTATCCCGACTCCTCCACGGATGCCAACAGTTCGAACCCAGGCGCAAAACCCCAGCAGCGACTACGCACTGTCTCAGCCGCTCCTGACGGCCACCGGCAGCGACGACCTAGGGCAGATCGGCAGCACTATCCCGAAGTGCCGTCCCATTGACGACCGGTTCGGCGCTGGCGCCATCGAGTTCGGGTCTTACTCCGCCATCTGCGACAGCTGCAGCGGGGGGCCTGTCAAGTTCACGTGGGGGCCAGGCCACCCCGCGCCCGGCTCATTTGTTTGGATGCCCAGTTCTGGCCTGGGATGCGACGACCGACGCGGCCTCCCCGAGTGGGGCCGTTGGGTGGAGTGCTGGTCCGGCGCCTCCTGGAACGCTTCCTAGCACTGCCGCATCTGTCTGGTGCGCATTTGGGACATCGCGCTCGGCGCCCTCAAGGTCATTCTGGACAGGGGCTCTGTCCGCGCGCGCCCTCCCTCGCCAACGAACAGGCCCCCCAGGCCCAGACCCACCGCCGACCGCGGCCTGCGGGGCGAGCTCGGCCACCCGCGGGCCGCGGCAAGGCAGGACGACGCCACGCCACCCCAGACAACAGTCGATGCGAACACCTCTTCAGCATCCTGCCGCGCCCCCCCCCGCCCTCGCCCCCCCCCGTGAGTCACCGTGATGTCGAGACCTAGTTCGCAGCAGCGGGCGACCAGCGTGGGGCGGGAACGGCCTCTCCCCTGGCACTGGCAAGGCACGTCCGCTGTCTGGACCCAGCCTCCGACGACGCCTGGATCGCCCTCGCCTCCCAGCAGGGCCCCACGCCGGACGACTGGAGCGACGGCGCCTGGGGGTGCAGGTTTGCCTGCACCTACATCGGTCCGTTCGCTTTACGCCAGCGCGCCCAATGGCGACGCAGTCCCGCCTGGCGCCACTTGGGACGGCAAGAGATGGGCGGCCGTCTGTCTGGTGCGTCGCTTTGCCCAATGGGCTCTGATAGCGCGCCTGGAGGCTCTATGCTCAGAGGGGCGCTCCACTCAAGGGCGCCGGCACCGCCCGCCGCGGCATTGGCGCCCTCGTCGACTGGTTTGCATGCCTCGAACCCGATGCGCTAACGGACGATGTCCTGACGGGCGGGGAGACAGGCGGAAGCAACGCAGACCCAACAGCAGCGTCGACCAGCGCGGCCGCGCCCGCGCAGGCAGCCCGCCCTCCGCCCAGCGCACGGGCCGGAGCAGAAGGCACGGGCGGCCAGGAGGGGCCCCCAGCCTCCGGGAAGGCCAGGCTTCGGACCCGGGCCCGGATTGGACATGGGGGCTCGAGGCGCCACAGACGAGTCCGGAGCCCCCAGCAGACGACGAGCCCATCCCCTCGCCCACCGACGAGGAAGCCAGCTGAAAGTCCCTTCCCCGCGCCGTGACCTTCCGCGCCGCCGCGCCAGCCGGCAGCGACCACGACAACGCTGACGCACGGAAGCCGGCGGCCCCCCCGGCCCGCGGGGGGGGGGCAATTGGCAGCGGCGACCCAGCGCAGGACGACCAAGCATGGAGCCCCTGCGACCAGGCTAAGCGACACGCGGATCGCGCGCGGAGTCCCAACGGCAACAGGTGGGCCTGCCATGGATCCAGCTGGAATGTCCACGATGACGGGCGTGCGCGCGGATCCAGCTGGTCCAGCGACAAGCCGTGGGAACACGGATCCCAGGGGCAGGGCCACGCAGCGCGCATGATCCCCGGCAGCCAAGCTGCTGGCGCGTGGGCACGAGGAGTCTGGCGCGAGGCGACCGCCAACCCCCCGGCGTCAACCGGCTGCCGCGCCCATGGCGGCAGCGAGATGTATAAGACGCCCGCGCACTTTGTGGAGACACAAGGTGCGGCCGAAAGCAGCCGTGACTTCATCGAAAGGATGCAATCCGAGCTCGGTACCACATTCAACAGGGTCTGGCACAGTTGGACGGAGTGCCGAGCAACTCGTCTTGGTCTCGTCCCACAGGATCCACGCATTCAATCCCAAGCCACCTGCGACGAATCCTTGGCTGCCTGGCGACTGAACGGCCACCGCGCCCATTCTCTCAGCCACCAGCACAGACTCTACACCAATTTCGACCGCGCGCGCCTGGAGCACGCGACGGACGACTGGAGCAACACCGGGCGCCCGGGCAAAGAGCTGGACCGCGATGCTCCGTGGTGCGAAGTAGCAATCAGGACGAGCGCAGCCACGACTGGGACGAACCTGCTACCGACAAGAGACACCGTTTGTAGCCACCTTCCACCACTTCCACCGCACTTTCTTTTCCGCACCCCGCCTTGGGTGGGCTTCTCTTCTAGTGCTTGCAGCGATCAGCTGCCTTCCCCTCCCCCCCTTTTCTCCCGTTCCCCAGGGTCCGTCTGCAGCCGTTTCCTCCGCGACTGCCCGCCGCGACGGAGCTTCGCCTTGGGTGTTCCTCTGCCGAGGTCCACTGCGTGTTTCTTCAGCGATTAGCTGCCATTTCGTTGCAGCAATTAGCTGCCTACTCCACCTTCGAAATTCCTCTGCCGAGGTTTTCCGTGTGCTTACAGCGATCAGCTGCCTCAAATGAACCTCTTGTGGATATGGTCCGGCTGGTGCGGTGCCAGCTCCCCTGGGGCATCGCTGTCGTCCGTCCCTCCACGTGATGGCCGCAAGGGTTCATGTCGGTTGGGCTCGGACGAACGTGCCCCATCCTTGCGAATGGCCCCCTTCGCCCAAGGCGTCATGGTCCCCCTGGCATGCGCTTGCGGGCGCCGGCCTCATCATGGCCACCCGCCGCTCCACCCTCAGACTACCCGATGGGCGGCGCTCACTTGCACGACCCTGTCGTGCCGGTCATCCTCAGTTTCCAGTTTCGTGCGCGCGGAGCGCTCGGCGCTGGTCGTGTCATGTGGCCTGTTGTCTTATCTGTACGACAAGTTTTGTTCAGTCTACCCAGCCCTCGGATATGCGTCGTCCGCGTCTTCTCGGATGGCCTGCTCTTCACAGGTGCTTGGTGCTCGGTGCCCTTCATGGTTGGCTAGTGGCACCTGCTCTGCCCGCGCACATTGGCCGCCGAGGGGCCTCGTTTTTGTCGCGCCATTTTGGCTGCGTTCCCTATCTCGGTGCTCGCGCGCGGTGAAGTTCTACCCGTACGGCAAGGTGCACCACCTCGTCCGCCTGCGTTCCTCTTCGTGCCGCTCTGAGTGCTTCGCCTTACGCCGGGTTCTGCTTTCGTCCTGTTTTTGCCGTTGCAGGTTGCACACGCTGCCCTGCTCGCTCGGCGTCCGACTCGTTTCGTGCGCCCGAGGACCAAAACACAGATCCCCAGCGGCCCATTCAGACACGATGGGAGGCTTCCTTGAGACCTATTGGAGGCTCTCTTGAGCCATGCTCGGCTAGAGGCGGTCGGAGGCTATTTTGAGCCATGCTCAGGTGTCTTGGGCCATATTGAGGCTGTTTCGGGGCCTTTGTTTCGGAGGTCCGTCGGAGGCTCTGTTGAGCCATGCTCGACTTCCTGGGAACATTTTGGGGATAGGAGGAGGAGGAGGACGAGGGGGAGGAAGAGGACGAGGACGAGGAGGAAGAGGACGAGGAATATGATGAGACAGACAAGAGAAGAAGGAGGAGAAGAGGAGGAGGAATAAGGCGCGGTACCAGGAATAGGATGATGGTGGTGCTGATGCGGATTCTGCTGATTATGACGATGATGATAATGATGATGGTGATGCTGATGATGATGATGATGATGATGATGATAATGATGGCGATGATGATGATGATGATGATGATGATGATGATGATGATGATGATGATGATGATGATGATGATGATGATGATGATGATGATGATGATGATGATGATGATGATGATGATGATGATGATGATGATGATGATGATGATGATGATGATGATGATGTTGATGTTGGTGTTGGTGTTGGTGTTGGTGTTGGTGTTGGTGGTGCTGTTGATGATGGTGGCGATGATGAAACTGATGTTGTCGATGCTGATGTTGGCGTTGGTGATGATGATGATGGTGATGGTGAGTATGATGCTGGCGCTGATGATGGTGATGGTGTGGAGGAGGAGGAGGAGGAGGAGGAGGAGGAGGAGGAGGAGGCAGAGGACGAGGAGGAGGATAACGAGGAGGAGGAGGAGGAGGAGGAGGAGGAGGAGGGAGGAGGAGGAGACAGGAAAGGAGGATGGAAGGAACGGGCGGTGAAAAGGAAGAGGAGAAGTCGGGCTTTGGAGGTATGTTGCCGTGGGAGGTTTTTGAACGACGACTAAGTCAATGTTAGGGGCTCTCTTGGGGTCCCCTGTGGGTCCTCTTCGGTCACCCTGGGGGCCCTCTTGGGGCTCGCTTTGGGGGTTTGGGGGCCCTCCTGGGGCTCATTGAAGAGGTCGGGAATGCCTCTTGGCATTCATGGCTAAAGCAAAAAGGGGGAAGGGTGTAATTCACGCCCCCCCCCCCCCCACCCCCTCGGAGACTCAAACATAGCGTCTAGGGACCCTCTGGGGCCGCTCTTGGGCGTCTCTTGGGCGCTCCTGGGGCAGTTTGGGGGCGCTTTTGAGCCCCTCTTGGAGCTTTCGTGGGCCATCTTGAGGCCCCCAAAACGTATGGGAAGCGAAATAGCGATACGGCAACACACGCTGATGTTCCCCAGGTGTTTGAAGGACGGTCGCCTTTTAGAGGGTGCCCTGGAAGGCTCGACGGGCACTTGGAACCGTTTTGGGCCGTCTTGGGTCCTCCTGGAAGTATGCAGGAGGCTAGTTTGAACCATGTTCGGCTATCTTGATCCATGCTTGGAGGCCGTCTTGGGCTGCCGAAGTCCCTCTTGGAGCCATCTTGGGCCCATTTTGAATCCCCTCCCCCCTTCCCGTGCCCAGGGGAGGGGGCAGGGGCAGGGGTAAACCCCTCCTCCGAGCAGCGTAAGTTGGGGGAGAGAAGGCACAACTAGTTGAACCATTCGCTCACGAAAAGGCTGGTGGGATACCGAGGACTCTAAGGGACCTGGTGGGGCCGCTGGCAGCACCACCACGCACGGGGCTCGTGCCGCGGTGAGGGCCCGGCCCAGAGGACGAGAGCCGCGCCCCTGGTTTGAGATTGCTGCATCCCTCCAGCATTTCCTCTTGTAGCCATCCTGTTCCCCTCGCCCACCGAATGCATGTAGTCGTGTGTCGTCAGCTGGTGTTGATCGGGACGGCGACAGCTCACGAGTGACATCTGGAGTGCGACCGCCCTCCTGTCGCGAACTGGGTACGTTTTCTCCCCGACAGTGCCTCCCTCTCTGGCACTTGATAGCGCTGGCATGTTTCTGTTCCGTTGTCTGGCCGCCGCGCTGGTCGTGGCCTGTCGATGTCAAGTGAGCCGATACAGCGCAAAAGAAAAGCATCTGGCACACGTCTTGCCTTGTGAGGGCATCGTGGATTGCCCCTGACCGACTCACCATTGACCATCCACTCACCACGAGATACTAGACAGATCGCCTCATCATGCCCTGGGTCGAGCAATTACAGGCTTGCACAGAAGGCTCTCCCTGTGTTGGCTGAGGTGGGCGTGCCAGTCGTACCCAGTCTGACCATTTCCCAGGCCTGCCCAGGCAGGACCCGTAAACAACTAGCGCATCCGTTGGACCCCTCGTTGCCCCTCCCCATGCCCGCCAGGTGGCCCAGCACGCGTCGCATCATCATAAGGGCCTGAACAATTTCGGAAGCTTCCCCGTGACGCTGATGATTTTGGAGTAGCTTGGTCCCAAATTTACCGATCGCTGGCGCATCACTCGGTGCAGTGCAGACCGTGATGTCGCGCACGGACATCGCATGTACGTTTTCTCTCAGCCTAGTTGGCACAGTTGAGAGGTCAATCTCGCAGCGGTTTCGTTTCGCGCATGTTCCGAGCCCACCAACCGCATAGGCCTAGTTGGCCCGAATGTTCCAGCCTACCATCGCGCATGCTCGTTCCCTCAGTTTGAGCTGGTGCGCGTCACGAGCCCGCGGCGTCTGCATATAGTTTGACCTGGTTGCGCTTCGCAGGCCGCCAGCCCCATGTCTACCTTAGCGCATACTGCCTTTGCGCCGCATCGCCCATGCAGCTCTCGTTGCGTCCAGGCCAGACTCGGACCGCGGACGACCCCTGTCGCGGCGCATGCGCGTGGCCTCCTGCTCCGCGCGCCGAGTGGCCCCGCGTGCCGCGCTCGCGCGCCGTGGGCATGCCTGTGGACCCCGCCGCGACCCGGGCTCGCACGCGGGGCCTCTGCTCGGCGGGGGGGCGCGGCCGAGACCGCGGCGACCCTCCCGCCTGGCCCACCGCCCCCTCAGCATCGGCCCACGGACGCCTCTCGGGAGCTCCCTGCGGGCCCCTCGGGAGCTCCTGGGCGCCTCTTGGAGCCTCCCGGTTGGCCTCTTGCCTCTTGGGGCGGAGGACTCGGATTGTCGGTTCGCTTTCTAGGGGGCCACACGCGAACCTTCCCCTACCCCCCCACGATTGCTGAGGGGGAGGGTGGGGTTCACGTCGTTCGGGAGCTCCCGAGCGAAGTGAACCCTACCCTCTCCATCAGAAATCGCGGGGGGTAGGGGTAGGGCTCGCATGTGGCCCCCTATGTTCGTTCTCTTGAGCCCTTTGGGGGCCGTCTTGGGCCCCCTCTGGGCTTTTTCTCGTCGCGGACCTCTGGCCTTTTTTGCGACGGAGAGCCTCTTGATATTTGGGATCTCCTGGGCGCCTCTTGGGGCCTCCTGGGGGCTTCTTGATTCTTGGGGCGGAAGGCTCGGATTGTCGGTTCGTGTTCGTTCTCTTGAGCCCTTTTGGGGGCCGTCTTGGGGCCTTTTTGGGGCTTTTCTCGTCGCGGACGTCCGGCCTTGTTGCGACGGGGAGCCTCCATGGAGGCCCCGACGGGACGGGCAGCGCTCGGGAGGGCTGGCGTCGTCTCGGCTGGCCCTCCAAAGCCTTCCCGGTCGTGGCCTTCGTCGTCCTCGTCGTCGTCCTCGTCCTCGTCCTCGCCGTCGTCGTCGTCGTCGTCGTCGTCGTCGTCGTCGTCGTCGTCGTCGTCGTCGTCGTCGCTGTCGTCGTCGTCGTCGTCGTCGTCGTCGTCGTCGTCGTCGTCGTCGTCGTCGTCGTCGTCGGCCACGCCGCCCGAGTAGAGGGGGTAATGAGTAGTACATGCACGTAGGAGGAGGAGGAGGAGGAGGAGGAGGAGGAGGAGGAGGAGGAGGAGGAGGAGGACAAGAGGAGAAGGAGGAGGGGGAGGAGGAGGAGAGGAGGAGGAGGAGGAGAAGGAGGAGGGAAGGAGGAGGAGGAGGTTGGGAGGAGGAGGAGGAGGAGAGGAGGAGGAGAAGGAGGAGGAGGAGGAGGAGGAGGAGGGGAGGAGGAGGAGGGGGAGGAGGAGGGGGGAGGAGGAGGAGGAGGAGGAGGAGCAGGGGGAGGAGGGGGAGGAGGAGGAGAGGGAGGAGGAGGATGAGGAGGAGGGAGAGGAGGAGGAGGAGGAGGAGGAGGAGGAGGAGGAGGAGGACTAAAGGGACTAAAGGGCTGACGACAACGAACGTCGAGGAGGAGGAGGAGGAGGAGGAGGTGGTGAGGCGGGCAATGCAGTGCCCTGCCCACCCAGGCCCAGCATCTCGAAAGGCAGAAGCCATTCTCCAACGCCCAAGGCGGAAACCCGGCCGCGACGACGAGGGGCCTCCATGAAGGCCCAGACAGGACGGACAGCGCTTTGGAGGGCCGGCGTTGCCTCGGCATGGGGTCGGAGTAGATGGGGTCGGAGGATCGCGCCGAATCGCCGATGCATCGGCGATGCTGCTCGAGAGGCCGACGTGGCCAGTGCATGGCCAGTGCATGGCCAATGCATCGCCGACGCATGGCCGATGCATCGCCGATGCGTCGCCGATGTGTCGCCGATGCGTCGGCGATGCGTCGGCGGTGCGGTGCGATCCTCCGATCCATCCGCTCCGATCCCATCTATGAGGCCCAGAGCCTCCAAACCCTCGGGGGGCTGGGTCCCGCCTCCGTCAAGGCCCTCCTGCAGGCCCACTCGGGAAGACAAGGATGGGGGAGGAGGAGAAGGAGGAGGAGGAGAAGGAGGAGGAGGACGAGGACGAGGAGAAGGAGGGGGAGGAGGAGGAGGAGGAGGAGGAGGAGGAGGGGGAGGAGGAGGAGGAGGAGGAGGGAGGAGGAGGAGGAGGAGGAGGAGGAGGAGGAGGAGGAGGAGGAGGAGGAGAGGAGGAGGAGAGGAGAGGAGGAGGAGGAGGAGGAGGAGGAGGAGGAGGAGGAGGTGGAGGAGGAGGTGGGGGAGGAGGGCCTCTGGCCCTGCTCAGG